>JANPWX010000106.1:3753740-4045555 GCA_024734555.1 Trochalopteron elliotii | reverse complement strand
ATTCATGGTAATTGTGACTGGGGGAATATTAACGGTGATAAAGAGGGAGAGGCAGTGCCCGACTTTTCATGGGATGAGTCCCAAGTGACAACAGCAGGATTTATTTAAGTGCTTCATCATTTATTTGTGTGCTTCATACACTGATTTTTTCAAAGAGAACTTGGTCAGAAAATGAAGGGTTTGTTACACAGAAAATTCCAATCTTTCAGAGCTTGTTTCCATCCCAGAGCAGAACGAAAAGCACAAACTACTCCCCCAAGAAATGTTCTGTAAGATGATGATTTGGGAGAATCTTTCCAGCAATGTTCAAATGTTTTCTTAATAAAAACAAGCTACTCAGAGAATCAATATTGCAAATGTCTTAAATCTGAAATGAAATCAAATTTTTTTTCTCTGTCACCTCCTAAAAACAGTGCAAATAGCTGCGTGTTTGGGATTTAAATCCTATTTTCTGGCATCTGTACTAATTTGAAACGTTTTCTCCTTGCAGTGTCTAGTGCATTCACATTTGATTTGGAGAGATCCTGGAGTCAGGTTGGAATTTCAGAAACAAAAGAGGGAAAGAAAAACTTGTCTTCTCTTTTAGGGTCCTGCAGTACTGGAAATGCAAAGGCTGCAGAGTGAATATTTAACGAGTGCATGAGAATCCAAAAAAAGTGCATAAAGCAAATGCCATGCAGCCTCGTTCAACTAGAGCAGCATTAAGACATTAAAAATAGATTTACAGATTTCATCACGCGATTGCAGCATTCACACAGGTTGGGATTTTTTTTTTTTTAATTTAACTTTGAACTGGATCATGCAGAATGCAGGGAGAGCAGAACGGACTTTATTCTAATGGGAGAGAATTTGCCTTACACAGGATGAACATATCAAAGGCAGGGCAGGATTTGGGGAGAAGATGGCACAACCATCTGGCTGCTCCTGGGGTTGGCACTGGAGGAGTGTCCCAGCCCATGGACCAGGGTGGCATTTTCTTTGCTCTTGTCGTGTTCCTTGTGTTGCTTGGAACAGGCTGCTAAATTTTGCTTCTGTTTTCCCTTGGTGTTTGAGGTCTGGGCAAACAGAGGTGGTTTAATAAAATACCTGAAACACAAAAAAACAGTGGTGTGGCACTGCTGGCTGGGTGAATTCATCAATGCCATCCCCTCCTGTTTCCTCCCTCACTGAGCTGCAGCTGATGATGTTGCCTTCAACATCAGTCTAAAAATCATTGATAGAAAGGAACTCAAGGCAGGTAGGGATTCCCAGAATTTGTATCCCTGACAGTGGTGGGCAGCTGCAGCATTTTGGAGGAGGAGAAAGGGCACGGGGCAGGACCCCAGGATGGTGGAGGGCAGCCTTGCAGCTCTCAGTTTTCCTTTGCTCTGCATCCTTCCCTTGGGAATCCACCTGCAGCAGTGCTGGAGGTAACTGCTCCCCTTCACACAGCCAGAATAAAGGAATCCTTTGCTGTCCCACTCCAGCAGCACCAAACAAACTCTCCCCACACACACACAGCAAGGCAGGACACCCCTCTGAGCCCCCTGCACCTGCCAAGGGGTCAGTTTGTGTCTGCCAGACTTCACCTTGTACCCCAACACGAGGACATCAGCTGGCATCACACCACTGTCACCTCCCAAGGGAGGACATCCATTGGGCCACGAGCAGTCTGGGGAGAAAATGTGAAAATCCACCTCTTTGACCAGAGGTTCTCCTCCACAGCTGAATTCCCAATGTCACATTAGTGAGTTTTTCCTGGCAGGGTGGAAGAAAACACTCTGCTCCCACTCAGCCCTCACTGCTGGGGTGAATCCTGCCTGCTCTGCTGGGCTTGGTGGCATGTCACCCTCACAGGGATTATCCCTGTTTTCCAGTCAGAAAATGCTCCATACAAAAACAACCAAGTGATGGCATGAACAAAAGGAATGATGAAAACTACATAAAATTTTCTCTGAGAACTCTGGTGCCTTCTGGGAGGCATCACATGAGACATCCCCTCAGACACAGCCAGGGTTGAGCAAGAGCCTTGACCAGAGCAACCATTATTGATTTCAAAACATCCCAGAGCTGCTGCTGTGGCCACAACAATCTGGGGCAAAACTGGAGCAGTCAGAGCAAATCAAAGCAGGGCAGACTTGCTGCTCACACGACTGCTGGAGATCTTTCCATGCAGATATGCAACAGCTGCAACAAGTTTCGTGCAGGGACTTGCCTTTGTATTGAGCTGGAGTGGAGGCATGGGCTCCTACAGGGGAAGGAATTCCTGCTGGAAGGAGCAGGGAGCTGCAGCTGGAGTGGGAATTCCTGCTGGAAGGAACAGGGAACCTTCTGCAGCTGGAGTGGGAATTCCTGCTGGAAGGAGCAGGGAACCTTCTGCAGCTGGAGTGGGAATTCCTGCTGGGAACCTTCTGCAGCTGGAGTGGGAATTCCTGCTGGATTGGAGCTCCTGAAGGAGAGCTGACCAGTTTTGGTGCAGCACCTTGGGCTGGGGGATTGGCTGTGAACTATTTCCTATTTCCTTACATCTTCACAAATGGAAAATGAGGTTGGTTGTGAGCTTGCAGTGCTGCTGCCTGGGTGAGAGCTGTCCTGAGGATAAGGATGCTGCTTTTTGCCAGAGCACAAATTAAGCTCTTGCTTTAACACTTGGCCTTTTTTGGAATCCTCACTTTGCAGCCAGCTACAGCAGCTCAGGGCCTTTTCATGGGCCTTTCCCAAACAAGCTGTGCATGATAGCAAAGAAAAATAAGCTTTTATTCACTGTGTGCTGAGGAAGAGGCTGGGGATCACCAAAGTGGAACATGCTGAGAACTGGCCTCTATCAGCAGCCACTCAGCAACACCAAACCCAGCAAATCCCTGTGGGTGCATTGGAAGGGCACAGACACTGCCCACACTGGTCGTTTTTTACACCAAAATGTTGGATTTTGAAGGTGCAGCAAAACTGCCAAGAGAGAGATGATGCCACATAAGACACCCAAAGTGTCACTCTGGAAGTCACTGGGGTTTTATATGATCTTTTTACATGATCTCTTTGCCTTGTTTCTTCTAAAGCAGAAATCACTTGCCTGAGGAGTCTGGGCTGTCTCAGAGGCTGAGATCCATCCACAGTAAATTGGGTAAAATTCATGGTAGCATTTGCAACTGTATTTGGTGATTTTATCTGTTCTTTTCAGGTTATCCTGTATTTAATGAGAGGGGGGTTTTTTTCTGAGATGAAATTTCAGATTTATCTGAAGCAAAGGAGCAAGTGCTTGTGAAATGTGTCCATTCCTCCCCATCAGGGCTGGGTTCAAGACTTAGAGATTATTGAAACCCTTTTCACTCATTCAGCTTGGAGCATTCCCATGGGAATTTTAACCTCTGAGCACGTTTCCTTTCATCAGCAGGGATTGCAATGACTTTTCCTCCTTCAGAGAGAAGTTAAATATGAATTTATAGTGTGATTGCATTGAGATTTCAGAACTGTGCTGCAAAAAATCCATGTTGCTGTGCTCTTACCTGCCTGGAGATTACAGGCAAAGAACACTTGATAAACATCCCATACCTTAGATCAGACATTGAGCTCCAGAGTATTTTTATTAAGCTGCTCTGAGATTATTCCCAAAGGATGCAAACCTCGGCTTAGCTACAACTGTTACCCACAGTCTTTAAAGAACATTCTGAAACCTTTTTGCTAAACAATCTGCTCAGCTGTTACCAAGTTTTACCCAATATTCAAATGACCCTTGTTCCTTTTCAACCCTTGCCAAGCTGAGGTTATTAAGAAAGAGATACAAATTAAAAGGATTAAAAATGCAACTCTAATTAAACACATATGAGCAGTTAAAAGTCGGCTCTGCCCTGGTTATCTGTGCACACAGAAATATCACACACACAACTTCAACCAGCCCAAGTCTCCATTAAGAGCTTGCTGAAGGCACCAGCAGTGTAATAACACCCTGTGTGCCTTCTCTGGACTTTCTTCTGGGTAGGTCTCGAGATTTTTTATTTTTTTTTAATATTTCAAGACTCTTATTGAAATATTTTTAAAATATTTCAAGACTTTCATTAAAATATTTTTTTAAATTACATGAGCCGTTGCTCTCCCAACTGTGCAAAGAAGAGGAAACTGAGGGTGAGAGGAAGGAGAGGAGAATTTTCCACTTGCATCCTCCATGAACTTGAACTCCATGACCTCATCCATGGAGAAAAGCTCTGGATGTCCCCAAAATCTGTGGCAGTGCCACGGGGTGGGGGTGGCTTTCCTTCCCAAGCAGACCTCGGGGTTTCTTTGCAGAAGAATGTGCAACGAAAACATATCCAGCCACGTTGGCTTTCTATGACAAAAAGTGAGTTGGGAATCTCTTAAACGAGCATCCAAACAAGCCCTTGAAGACACATAATCACCAAACAGCACCGGTGATCACAGCTCGGCGTTTTAAAGGATTAGGGGGGGATTAGGACGTTTGTAAATTCCTCACCAACCTTTTGTGCAGGCAGGATGGAATATTTTTTAAAAGAGTTCACAGACTGTCTGTTAAAAGCCTTTATTCCCTTGATTTGTGCAGGGTGTGGACTGCTTGGGGATTTTTTTTTTTTTTAAATGTAGCATGACATGGCTCATCAATCTCGGCTGCATATAAATCCTGCTTTGTATGATTCCTAATAAGTTTGGAGGGCTTTCTGCTCCTTGTGAGGAATGGGAAAACCTCCTTGCACTGGGGAATAACAGGTCCTTTTATTGTGCCACTGGTGCTGCTGGTTTCACACCCCCTCCCGAGGGAAGGATATCACCTGGGGGGAAAAAGTGAATGGGGTTTGATCCCCCAGAAGTGTTCCAGAAAAACCTCTCATGTTTTTTTTTCTGGGGCCAACATATCGTGATTGGCTTGAACATTCACAGGAAATAATCAGGGTTCACCAGACAGGATAACAGGATTTTCCTGCTTTTTTTTCTGGGAATGGGAGAAGGAGCTGGGCAGGGGAGGAGAGGAACACCCTGACTCGTGCCTGCATCCAGGTGAGGTGAGCTGACATCATTTAATACACCGAGTGTTAAACAGGGATGTTCAGAGCATCCCTTGGGCCAAAGGAATAGGAAATACGACATTAAAAAAAAAACAAAATATCTTTGCTTGAATGGGTTAATCTTCCCCACATTCTTTTTGGCTGCTGTCATTTTCTCCCCAAAGCTGCTGGGGATGGAATTCCTGTGCTGCCCAGCTCTACCTGCAGCTCCCAGCGAGGTGCAGCAATCCTCACCTGTCTGCAGATATGCCAAGGACAGGGCAGCAAAATCAGGCTGCAAACTGTGGGCTGAGCTCTTAGATAATCTTTGTTTTCCAAAAAAAAAAAAAGTCTGAATGTTCAAAGCTCTGCAACTGACGTTTCCTCTATAATTTTATCACTTTTTCTTTAGCCAAAAGCTAATCTTGACCATGAAATCTGCTTCTTGTGGATGATCATCCACTCCTGCTTGTCTGGAGACATCTCACAGCTGGGATCCTGGAGGGTCGTCAGGAACTGGTGAATATTTCTGGACACCTCCATAGGTCAGCAAAATCTGCCTTTCACAGTTCTACCCCTTCTCATCTGCTTTCCTGATTTCTCTTATTTTTTACTGTTTTTACCAAGGTGCAACCATAAGGAAAAGGAAAGGAAAGAAAGGGAAAGGGAAAGGGAAAGGGAAAGGGAAAGGGAAAGGGAAAGGGAAAGGAAAAGGAAAAGGAAAAGGAAAAGGAAAAGGAAAAGGAAAAGGAAAAGGAAAAGGAAAAGGAAATGTCCCTGGAAGTGTCCAGATCAGCCTGGTCTGGTGGAAGGTGTCCCTGCCCATGGCAGAGGTGGAATAAGATGAGCTTTAAGGTCCCTCCCAACCAAACCATCTGTAATTCCATGATTTAGAGGAGCGAGGGAAGGTCCCCTCAATGTCACCCTTCTGACCCTTTGCTGTTGTCTGAGCTGTGGAGTCAGGTAAAAATTGGATTTTTGGTAAAAATCCAAGCACCAACAAAGAGGGGGGGATCCCATCCCATGTGTCTGTCTGACAGGTTCTTTGCTCCCTTCTGGCTCTCCTTTGCTGGTATTCAGAGCAGAGTGTGTTTGCCAGGTTCTGTGTGGGGAATTGGGGCACGGGGATGTTAATTTTGTTAATTTTTGTTGCTCCCTCAGACGTGGCCCGTGAGTTCTGGCCCCGGGGCCAGGCTGAAGAGCTCTGTGTGTCTCTAACCAGAGCTGCTCCCCTGCAGAAACACAACCACGGGGATTTGTGGGCTCAGCCCTGAGGAGAGGCAGCAATTCACAGTTTCACAGCAGTTTACTGAACCCTTGGAGCCACTGCAGTCACCTGGCAGGGAGAGCCGAGCGTGAAATGGGAGAAATGTCCCAGTTTGAAAGCGGAGGAGTAGGTGTAAATCTTCCCTTTAGAAGTGGGGAGGGATCAGCTCACACAGGCCCAGCGGCAGCCCGGGTTTATTGCTAATTGCAGCTTCACCTTTTAGCTAGACATTTAAAAAAAAGAGCTAAGCTTTGAATACTTAATGGCCTGTTTCTTCATGAGCGCAGAGATTAGTTGGGAAATGGGAATCAGTGGAACAGAAGGGCAGAAAACAGAGCAGCACTGGGTTGAGCCAGGCTTGGGGTGCCTGCCCTCCCTCCCTGCCGGGCAGCTGTCCTGGGGTCACTTTGTGACCGTATTTATACTGGATATTCACTTCCACACCTTTGAGACTGGTTCCGAGAGCAAAGGGAGGGAAAGAAGAAGCCTAGTACTCTTAAATATCTGATCCTGCTTTGCTCTTCTCCTACTGCCATCTCACAGCAGAAAATGAATATAATTCCAGTGGGTGCATTGGTATTTGACCAACATTAGACCCACCACAGCAAGGCAGTGGAGGAGCACTTCAAAAAGTGAGGGTTTTGCTCATTTTGGTCTGCTTCCCTCCTCCTCCGTGCTTTAGTAATTCCTGGGTGACTGATGGCCACCTTCCAGGTCAGGAGTCTCCAGTTAACAGCCGGGAAATGCCCTTCCCATCGGTCATTATTGCCTAATTAGCGACTTGCAATATTTCACAATCGATGGCAGTGACACGAGGTGCCGTTTGCAGGGGTCGGGGGGTGGGGATGCTGCCGAGCACTTTTGGCAGCATTTTCCTGGGAAATCCGGGCAGGGAAATGCAGAGCTGAGGGCAGGAGAGGTGCCTCCAGCCCCAGCTGTGCCAGGAGGAAGGTTTTTTTCCCAAATACAACACCTAGGAATGGTTTCTCTCTCTGCCTGGCAAGGAAAGTGATGGGAGAGCGAAATGTGTTTTAATGTCCTGGGTGGCTGAGCTGGAAAAACAAAGCAGAAACTTCCAAGGAGGAATGAGGCTTTGAAGGCTCAGCTCCCTGCTGGGCATCTGGTCCCCGTGGGACTCCTCTGGAGTCCCACTTTAATTCACTGATCCAAGAGAAAATTCACACAGCAGGAGCTGTGATCATGGAGTGATCGTGGAGTGATCCGGGAGCTGGGTCCTGCTGCTGAGAGAGCTCAGAAAAACAAGAAGGAAGAGGAAAAGTTCCCCGGTCCCTTTTTGGCCCTGCTGAGCTGTTGGTGCTCCACAAAAGGGCACCCTGAGACAACGTGCCCCACCCAGCAGCCCAGGAGTGCAGGGACACCTTGGTTTGTCCCTGCTGGGATGGGGACACAAGTGACACCAGCACAGAGCTCTGCCCACACCCCACCACCTCCCCAGCCAGCTGACCCCTTAAAAACCAGCATAATATTCAACATTTCTTTCAGTGTGGGCATGGAATTGCTCATCTGGATGCCTCCAGACAGGATTTGGCCTCTCCTGGCAGCACAGTGTGACACAGGGGGTTACTCTGGAGCAGCCACACTCGTGGCACTGTCATTAAACCATCTTTAGGCCCTGAGTGCTTGGAGGGGCACAGAGCTGTCCCAGTGTCTGTGGGATGGATGCAGAGTGCACAGCTGCTCCTGGGGAAGTGCTCCTGGAGGAACCAGAGCTCCTTTCCTGTCAGGATCCTTGCAGGGAAGGATCACGGGGTGTGGAAATGTTCTCCTGTGTTAAATCACCAAATTAAAGGTGTCAAACCGAACAGGAACACACCTGAAATAGTATTTACTGCTATAAATTGACGCAGAAAATGAATATGGATGGAATTCTGCCGAGCCATTCTAAATGCACTTTGCTGCTTCCAGTTGTTCACTGGAGATCCCTGGGCTGCAGCCAACGTCTCTGTTTATTTTGGAGAGCCAGAGTCCTTTTATTTGTGCTAATCGTCCACCTGTGATAAGAGAGAATAATAATAGAGATAAAAACAGCCTGTCACTGCAGCAGGGCTGAGGGTGGGAACAGCAGAGTGAAGCAACTGGAGGTTCCTTGTAGAAAATGAGTTTTAAAGGGTCACAGATGATGATCAGTGAGGAGCACAACTCCTGCTCCATTCATCACCAGGACACCCAAACCCTGAATAAATCCCTGGGTGTTCCTGGGCCATGTTTGCTTTTCCTCAGACCAGTTTCCCAGCTAATGCTTTCCAGAGACAGGCCTGAAATTAAGATTTCCATATTTATGTGCCTATTAACATAGATACATTAAAAAAACCAAACCCTTAACGAGCTTATGTAACAAATTGCTGTATGACACTGTAAACGACTGGGGAGAGGATCTGCACTTAGGGAGATAAGGGTGGCATTTGCAATGGCACCAGCTCGGGGAAAATTACAAGGAGCAGCAATTGCATGGTGCAGGTCAGACTGTCCTGAGACTGGAGCCTGGAGGGGTGTGTGTGTGGGGAGCCTGGTCCTGAGCCCTCCTGCTCAGCTCACAGCCTCCACACAGGGGCTTTCCACACCCTCCATACCCCAGGGATGAGGTGAGGTCCTGTGTGACACTTCTGGCTTCTTTTTCTCTGCTGAGGTCAGGGAATAATGCACAGGAAGCCTAGGTTGTTTATTATTTGGGATGGTTATTATTTCTTATCTATTTACAGACTCACCAGCCGTGAGTTCTAACGAGCAAGTTAAAGAAATGAGGTAAAATGGAGCACGTCTGACTCTTTCCAAGGTAATTTAAGCCTTAATTACCCAATAACGAGGTGACACTTACATTATTTATATTTCTGACCCAATAATGACCACCCAAGGCCCGCAGTGAGGACCTTTTTCACCCAATTACAGAGAATGACCCAAACCCATGAAGAAGAAGGAAGAAAAAGGTGAAGAAGGACTTAGACAATGCCTCAACTCCTCCATAGTGCTTCACACACATTACTATAATACTTAAATCCCAAAATCTGAGTTTCCAGAATTCCAACAGCCGTGCTGGGAGTCAGCATTTCCCCAGTGCCTTCACAGCCTTCCTGTGCTGAGTGAGGTGCTTTGGGCACATCTGCAGGGAGCAGAGCTTTCACTGTGCCTGCTCAGAGCTGCTGGATGTGCCAGCAGCTTTGGGAGGCCTCCAGCCACTGCTCCAGAGGGAATTGATGTCCCAGGCACACAACAAGGGCTCCCAGGTCACCTCTGGGCAGCTTGGAGCAGGGGCAGGGTGAGCTGGAGGTTTTGTAGATGATGCTTTACATGTCCCTGTTTCCTGCTTCCCCACTCTGAACCAGGAAATACCTCAGCCCAAAACTTTCAGGGCAGGAAGACAAAGTGCTGCCTACGTGTGTGGGGAGTGCAGAGCTGCTGAGGACGAGCAGAGCATGGCAGATTTTCAGTCTGGGGCTGCTGGAGATGTCAATCCTCCTGCCCTGCTCATGTGCAAACAGGATCCTCAGCACAGACCATGGGCACAGCACCATCTCCTGAGAACCTGAGGGAGGTTTTTAGGGAGGGAGGGCTCAGGATTTAAAAAGGAGAGGTGCTCAAAGCCTTCCCCTCCTCAGTAAATGCAGTTTTATACTGACAATCAACAGCATGGGGCTCTTCTGCTCAGCATCCCAGGAAACCAGCACTGGGCAAAAGCTGTGGCAGCAGAAATGTGAACTCATCCCTCCCTCCCTGCACTGGGAGACCTCCCTGTGACCATCCACACCCCTCTGTGGTTGGGCAGGGCCAGCTTTGGGCTCCAGAAGGCACTGTGGGCTCAGAGAGGTTTGGCTGGCTGTGCTGCAACCAGCCACGGGCACAGGGGGCAGCTGGTGCCCTGAGCATGGACAGGGAGCATTCCTGGGAATTCCTGGGGCACTGGGGGTTCTGGAGGACTCTCACACGTGGCCCTGTTCCCCTGGCCACCATGGTGGCTTTATTGATGTCTGGGACAGAGCAGGTGAATCCCTGTCCCCACCAGGAAACACCTGAAAGATTTGGGAACACTGCAGAAATTTGGGAACTGGGAACAACCTCGAGTCCCTGTCCTCACCAGGGAACACTGCAGAGATTTGGGAATGGGGAACAACCTCAAGTCCCTGTCTTCACCAGGGAACACTGCAGTAATTTGGGAACAACCTCGAGTCCCTGTGCCCATCAGGAAACACTGAAAAATTTGGGAACAACCTCAAGTCCCTGTCCTCAACAGGGAACACCTGAGAGATTTGGGAACTGGGAACAACCTCGAGTCCCTGTCCTCACCAGGGAGCACTGCAGAGATTTGGAAACAACTTTGAGTCCTTGTCCCCACCAGGAAACACCTGAGAGATTTGGGAATGGGGAACAACCTCGAGTCCCTGTCCTCACCAGGGAACACTGCAGAGATTTGGAAACACTGCAGAGATTTGGGAACTGGGAACAACCTCGAGTCCCTCAAGTTCCCCACCAGGGAACACCTGAAAAATTTGGGAACAACCTCACGTCTTGGTGAGGACAGTCCATGTCTCCACCAGGGAACACCTGAGAGATTTGGAAACACTGCAGAGATTTGGGAAATGGGAACAACCTCAAGTCCCTGTCCCCACCAGGAAACACTGCAGAGATTTGGGAGCACGGCAGTGATTCAGGAACATCCCAGACCGAGTGCCCAGCCCGGTGCTGTTTGCAGTGCTGGGGCTGCTGTGAGTTGCACCCAACCACACCAGAGCAGCTTTCCAGCCCGGCTGAGAGGAGATTCCTTTGGCAGGAGCCTGCCGGGATAAGCCACGCTGACAGAAGAGCGCTTTAGCTGCTGTATTTCTGTGTTTACACAAGAGCAGCTCTTTATCGCCCCGGCTCTGCTGGCAAAGCTCCCCCGCGGCTACTCCGGCTCCGCTCCCGGGGGAGCCGCACGGGCTCCGGGAGGGAAAAGAGCATCGCACCGACGGGTCCCGCAGCCTCTCGGGGCACTGTCCCAGACTCCCTGTGGGATTCTTATCTCCTTTTCTTCTGTTAGAGCCGCAATTAATGCTCGGGAGATGCAGTTTTCATATTCGGGCTCAGATTTTTATTGATTCTTATCTATAGTACAGGCTCACGAGTTGTGAGCTCTGGCTAACAAGGTAGAAAATGGGTCTGTCTCTAACTCATTCCAAGGTATTTTAAGCATAGGTTGTCCAATAACGAGATATTATTTGTATTATAATTTTTGTATTATTTTTACTTTCAGTCCAATAGCCAAATATCCATGATCTATGGTGTTTTTCACCCAATTACAAAACATCATTCAAACCCATGAAGAAGAAGGTGAAAGAAGAATTCATCCTATGCTCTAAATCCTCCATCTTGCCCCATATGTATTACTATACTCTAAAACCTTAGTACTATATACTAAAACCTAATTATTAGATACTAAAACCTTAAATCCTAAGTTCTGCACCCTGTGATATCACACAGTTCTACACACCCACAATCCCAGTGCTGTCACTCAATTTTGGGAGCCTTTTCCACGCCCTCAGGTCCAATGCAGTGTTTGCTTGGGGGTCAGTGTTTTTAGCACAGAAAGGCTGAAGTTCTCAGTGCCCAGGGTTGAAATTCTCAGTGCCCGGGGTTGAAAGTCTCAGTGCCCAGGGTTGAAAGTCTCAGTGCCCAGGGTTGAAATTCTCAGTGTCTAGGGTNTTTTCAATATGTTTGCATTGGTGGAGTGAATTTATACTGACTTAGAGCTTTCCACTCTTGGATTTTTGGAGGAGGAGGAAGAGATTTAAAGCTGTTTGTACTCTGTTGCCCAGTGGTATCTGGACTGTGGCCCCTAAATCCCAGGAAACCCAGAAATGCAGATGCCTGGAATGCTGCTGGAGTTCACATCTGAAATGAAGCCTCCCTTTTGTCAGTTAACAGCAAAGAATGTGGGTTTTTAATAGAAGAAAAATCACATCCCAAACCTGTGTCCCTGTGCAACCCCACCTGCATGAAATTACCTGAACGTGGATAAGAGACTTCAAAGTAATGTCAATTCTTTCACCTGGGAGTATCTCCTCTGTGCCTCTGCAGCACTAGTGGTACAGGAATTTTCACAAATAATTTTATGTGGAAAAAATAAATCTGTTAAAAAACCACTCAGCCCCTGCATGTGTTTGCTAGAGAAACCAAAATCAAGTCCTTGAGAGAGCTTTTCCCCCATTCGTGACACAGTTCAGATTTTGTCCAGATGAGTTTGATGGAGAACTCCAGAAAAAACTGGATGTTTAGAGGGATTAGGAGTTTTCAAGAAACCAGACCATGGAAATAAGAGAGTAACTGAATGCATTTTCTTTACTTACTTAAATTGCCTACAGGGAAAATCCTCAGCTTCAACTTACATGACCCATTGTCCTGACACCCAGGTCGGTTTAGTGATTTCATCACCCCTGAAGAGTGAAAGGTAACAGAAACAAAGCAACTGCTGCTTTGTACATTCCTCCCCTCCTGCACAGGTACTGTCTGCATCTCGGCCTTATATTGTGCCCAAAATCATCTTGGAAGGTGTTTCGGACAATTTTCCTCTCATGTCTGTGTGTGTTTCTCTGGATGTACATGGAGAAGTGAGTGTTTTAAAAAAGACACTTCACACATTGATTGACACCCTGAGGGTGCACAGCCTGCAGGACCCTCGAAGTTAGGGATGGAACAGAGCCTTTGTACCTGGAGCCCATCTCTGTGCACGGAGGAACCTTCCCCAGACATCAGCATTGTGCCCCAAGAGCTGTTTGCATGAAACATCATCACCAACCTTCATTTTTTATAATGTGAATTATATCTATTGAGCCAAGAGCCTGTTTAACTTTTTATTTACGGGAATATAGCCTAACTAAATATATTAATCCTGATTTCAGTCTTAGAATTTTGGTGTCTTGACTGTTTGGGGGTTTTGATCTTTTATTTTGAGCCTGTTCCCTGCAAGAGGGAGCTGGATTTGATTTCACACAATTCAGCAATGACAGCCTTTGGAGCACTACTGGCTAACAGCTCCTGATGGACATAGAAAGGAGGGAATTGCAAAAATCAGAACAGCTCTCCAGAATGAAATGATCACTCCACTGCAGGCAAAATGTCAGAACCCTGAGGAGGAACCTGGGGGTCATTGGGCAGAGGTGGGGATCAGGGCCCACAGCTCCCACTTCTCTCCTGGTTCCACCAGATCAGAATCCAGCTCTGCCCACTGCTGGGATTGTTATCCTTGTTTTATGAATGAGCACACCGAGGTAAATGCAGCTGCTGTCACATTTGTGGTCACCCCCTGCCTCAAGGACAGGGCCAGGCTGGGAATCTGGGTGTTGCTGTGCCCTGTGCCATGCTGTGGCTGCAGGCAGAGCTCTCTCTCTCCCAGGTATCCATCTCCTGCCTCAAACCATCCAGCCTGGCACAACAACTTCTCATACACAAAAGCCAGAGAAATTTCTCTGCAGTAGCCCCAGGCAGCTGCACATCACTGCTGAACCTCTGCCACATGCCATGGAGCATCTAACCCAGGGCCCAAAAGTGCCTGGTGCCAAAGTCTGTCACTCCTGCCCGGGGATTGCTGAACATCCTCTGTGCTGCAGGCATACCATGGCCAGGGGACTCTGCTCCTCTAGTTCCAGAGGGAAGGAGCAGGAAGAAAACATAGTTGGGATCGTGTTTATTAAGCAAATTAATAGGCTGGGGGAAATTAAGAAAGTGTGGGCACTGTCTTCTCGTTTCTTGTAGTGGTGAGGACTGGAAGCCGAGGCAGGGAGCTGGGCAGGGATTCAGTCTGGTCCCCATCTCCTTCACTTTTGGGTATGAGCAACACACTCACAGCCCTGACTGGTGCTGACAGCACCTCCAATACAAGTGCAAAATCACAGAACGGTTTGGGCTGGGAGGGACCTTAAAGATCCTCCAGTTCCAACCCCCTGCCCTGGGCAGGCACACTCCCGCTAGCCCAGGTCGCTCCAAGCCATCCCCAGCCTGGCCTTGGGCACACAGAACACCGGGCCAGGTGCCCGGAGTCCCTCGGGGGAGCTCCCGGGGCTGCGGGGAGCTCCCGGGGCTCTGAGGCTGAGCCGGCGGCTCCCGAGCGGCCGCTGCCCCGCCGGGAGGGCACAAGGGAGGGCTTGGAAAAGCTCCCGTCACTCTGGGGTTCCAGGGATGCTCCCGGTGCCGGCAGCCGCGGGGAAACACGCACGGATCCGCACCGCGCCCCCTTGCATCCCCCGGGGCGCCGTAAAGGGAGGGGAAACGGCGGAACAGCGGGGAAAAAAAAAAGAAAAATAAACCACTTAAAATGTGCCGGCTGTGCCGCGGCCGCAGCGGGGAGGGGCTGGGCAGGGCTCGGTGCCTTCCCCGAGCGGAGTTTGGGGAGGGGGAGGGCAGGGGGAGGGGGATGGGGTGGGAATACTCCGTCCGTACGGCGGCACTGATTCGGGGCCCCCCCGAGCCCCCCCCGGGAGCCCTCCCGAGCCCCCCCCGGCTCGGCCTCCCGGCTCTGGGCTGTGCGCGGGGGTCCTGCCCCTCCCGCGGGGTGGGATGGGGGGGACACCCCTGGGGTGGGAAAGACACCCCAGGGATGAGGGGCACCCTCGAGATGGGGCACACCCCCGGGATAGGGCACACCCCCGGGATGGAGGAGACACCTCGGGGATGGGGCACAACCCCTGGCATGGGGCAAACCCAGGATGGGGGGAACACCCCCGGGATGGGGGGGACACTTCTGGGATGGAGGGGACACCCCAGGAATGGAGGATACCCCCGGGTTGGGGCACAACCCTGGAATAGGGGACACCCCCGGGATGGGTGACAGCCCCGGGATGGGGGCACACCTCGCTTTCCGCCCCTCCCCGCGGCCGCGCTGTGCCAGCTCCGCGCTGTCCCCCGGGGCCTTTGTGGAGCTCTGCAGGAGCCGAGGCGACAATCCGGACAGGTTGCTTGCAGCCTCATTAACAATACAGATATGTGTGTGTTTAAATAATTTTTTAGAGGAAGAAGGATGTAACTAATTAACATCCCCACGCTCTCTTTTAATTGCTGCCAAATAGGAAAAGTACAGCCTGTGACAGAGGCGCAGCAGTGGGCTCTGGCTCCCCTCCCGAAGCGTGTTCACGCCTGGGGGAGCTCCGTACTCCCCACGGGAAACTGCAGCAGCCCCGTCAAAAAGGGAGCTCAGCCTCCACGAAGCAAAGCACCTCCTTCGCTTGGAGTCAGGGGATATCCCCGGAGTAAGAGCACCGGTTTTAAAATATTTCTTTAGCATTATTTTTTTTAATAAGTAAATAAAAGCCGCCACCTGTCAGGAGCCACCTCCTTTCCCCGGCTGCTGATCGGACCCTGCACGGCTCTGCCCCACGTCGTGTCCGGGGAGGTTCGGTGTCCCTGCAGCAGCCCTGGCTGCCGGGGCATTCCCGGTGTCCCGGAGGGTCTTGGAAGGGGAGAGTTTCTCCGCTGAGCCCCGCGGAGACTCCCGGCTGCTTGTCCCGATCGAGCCAAGCGCGGAGAGCTGCGGAAAGCCACGCTGAGGAAAGCGAGCGCCTCCAAAAGCCTTATCCCCTCCTTGAGCTCTCACAGAAGACCGGAGAGCTGAGCTGCCCGTGTGCCCGGCCACAGCAAAGCACCCTTGGGCAACAGCACCCGGGGCAGGGCCCGCATCCATCACCTGCCGGGCGCGGGGCTCCGGAACGGGCACCGGCTGGAGGGGACGGGCCGTGCCCGCCCCTGCCCTGCCTTCCCTTCGCCCCCTGCCTTTTCTTCCTTTCTCTCCCTGCCTTTCCTTCCCTTCTCTCCCTGCATTCCCTTCCCTTCTCTCCCTGCCTTCCCTTCCCTTCCCTCGCCCTGCGCTCCCCGCGGATTCCGGACCCTGCCCCGGTCCGTGGCAGCGGCTGCGAGCGCAGAGCCAGGAGCGAGTGGATGTACGGGAAAGTTTGTCTCAAACTTTGTGGTGTTCAGCCTCCTCTCTGCTCTCTTGGCTTTGCTGTTTAGGGAGCCAAGTGCTTATTTCGGTCACCTTGTTTAGGTAATTTCTTGTACATCCCTTCTATTTGCAAATGTTATTCCCAGATACACAATAAATAATAAGAACGCGGATTAATCTTCCTGATTTTGCCCAGCAAAATGAAGGTATTCATGCACGGGCAATCCCAAAGAAGGATAAAATCGTGTTGGTTTCTCAGTGTGACATTTCTGAGCAGAAACAAAATCTGCCTTCCGAGGCTGTAATAAAAATAACCAGCGTTGTTACAATTCTCCTTCGGAAGGAAGAAGAGCAGATCCAAAACCAGGGAGGCTCGGCGGTTCCTTTCCTCATTTCTTTCTAAATCCATCTTGTCCCTTTAATACAAATGAACTTTAAGCTCCCCCTGTATTTTATTATTTAGATTCCTAGTCTTAATGACGCCAGGAGAAGCGCAAGCACACTCGCAAATGATCGTCGCGAGCCGTATTTCAAAGAAACATCCCTGGAAGAAAAACACCGTCGTTAAAAAAAAAAAAAAAAATAGAGACTCCACCAAAAATGATAATGTGGAGTCGCTGATTATGATGGGCTTAACGCAACTGCTGCAAATCAGCACCTGCGTGGTAGATAAGGCAAGATAACACCTCCAACAGTTACTTCCAGCACCCCCGTGCTCCTCGGGTTTATTTTTAGATCATTCATTTAGTCTCATGGAGGAGTTTATGGTGTTTAGATTTTTTTTTTTAATTTTAATAAGTGTTCTTGTTATTTTTTTCTTCTCTGGTGTTTAGGGGGGGGATAAAGTGAGTGAAGTGTGGACTGTTTTAATGTGGAGACGTGGGTCTATCTCGGGCCTTTAATAGCAGCTCTCAAGGCGGCTCGTCCGCGGGCACTGATAGCCGAGATCTCCGCGGCCAGCACTGTCCGGGGTCAGCTTTTGTCTGTGCCACAATAAACAAACACTTGCTCCTCTCATGGAAATGAGCAGCGATCCATCAGGATGCACCTTAAAACACTGGGAGAAGTCGTCGCTTTTGAAAGCGATGTTCATTTTGTCTGACACACATAACTGCATAGATCAAATGCCTGCGGAAAGGTAGCAATTTTGGCAGGGGAGTCTTTTCTAAGCTTAGATGAAAGTGTGCTCACGGCGTCCGAAAATGCCTCTCTCACCTCCCACCTGCTTCCCCAGCCCCGAGTTGGAGCGAAAAGATTAGACAGGCGGGATTTTCGTTTAAAAAAAAAAAAAAAGAGTAAAAAATTAAAATAAAAAGAAACCGATTGGAGTTTTCTTGCGAGGAACCAGTCGCACAATCCACAGAGCCCCGGATCGGGGACGCTGAATCAGGGCTGCTTTACCTACCGGGGGTTCCACAACACTGCAATAATCTTGTCGGATCATTAAGTAAATTATACCTTAAACATTGGTAGCTTACAAGTTGTAATCAGTAATTCAAACTCTTGACAATTAAGCAAATGAAACCCCGGCTGTACTTGGACTTTCTCGCTTTCGCTACGAGGACTTTTCCCGAGTTTATTTCGCCCAAAATCTGCCGGGTGTGTATGTGAGGGGGGCGCAGTGTGGGGTTTAGCAAAGTCCTTCCACTCTTGGGGGGAGCGGGGAACACCCGGGCACAGACCCCAAAAATGAGCACAGCACATGGGGAGCTGGGGAAAGACCCAGCACTGCTCCCACAGCCGCCCAAAAAGATCGCAGCACTTGGGAGAGCTGGGGAACACCCGGCACTGCTCCCACAGACCCCAAAAAAGATCACAGCAGTGGGGGAGATGGGGAATACTCGGCACTGCTCCCACAGCCCCCCAGAAACGAGGGGAGCACATGGGGGAGCTGGGGAAAGATCCAGCACTGCTCCCACAGACCCCAAAAAAGATCACAGCGCATGGGGGAGCTGGGGAGCACCCGGCACTGCTCCCACAGCCCCCTAAAAAGATCACAGCAGTGGGGGAGCTGGAGAACACCGCGCAGCGCTCCCACAGCCCCAAAAATGAGCGCAGCAGTGGAGGATCTGGGGGAAGAAGCCTGGGGGGATGCCCACGCGTGACCCCTTCCCCGCGGGGCAGCCCCGGTCCCCCGGTACCCCGAGGGGGTCTGCAGAGGGGGGACTCCGGCTCCGCGCCGCCCGCCCACCCTCCGCGGGCGCGGAAGGAGGGAAGGAGTGGCTTTGGGGCTGCGCGCTCCCTCCTGAGTGGTTGGCGGCCGCGGCGCCCGAGCCATCCCTGGGGAGGAGTTAGGATAATCCTATTGCCATTAAGGGCGTCTGGGCAGGGAGGGAAAAGCAGAAAAAAAAAAAAAAAAAAGAAAAAAAAAAAGAAGCCGAGTGACCATAAGCGCGGAGGGTTTAGTCAGTCCGTCAGCTGCCTTCATGCCTGCCAACTGAGCTCCGTCCGGGGGGCCGCTGCTCGTCCCCAGCGCCCGCGTGGATTTACCGCCCGTGGCGGGGGCCGAGCTGTTCCGTTCGCCGCACCGCGCACCTGGTCCGGACGCTGGACGCCATGTTGTGGAAACTAGCAGATAATGTCAAGTACGAAGAGGACTGCGAGGTGAGAGGCTGCGGGGAGGGGTCGCCGCTGGGGGAACGGGGGTCCCGCGTGGGGCAGCGCGGGGCTCCGCCGCCCCCCGAGCTCCGCTCGCTGCCAGCCCCGGGAGCGGCGGCTGTGCCTGCCCGAAGACTCCGCTTTGCATTTTTCTTTTTTTCTTTTTTTCCTTTGGAGGTGCGAACTTTTATTTTCTTTTATTATTATTATTTTCTCTCTTTTTTATAACATTTTTACATTTTTCTTTACCGAGTCTTTTTTGAACTTTTGCATTAAACTTGGGGCCCCAGCTGAGAGAACCGAGCTCGCATCCCGCATGGAGCGGGGGATCCCGGGGCTGTCGGAGCGCACCGCACCGCACCGGTCGGGATGCGGAGGGGCCGGCAGGTAGCAGCAGCTGCTGCGGGGTGAGCCGGGCAGGGCGAACCCTTCCTTCCCACGTTTCTCCTCCCCGGGAGCAGCTCTCACCCGCCTCGAGGTGCTCTCCTGGGTTTTGATCTCTCCGAACTCGTCCGTGTTCCCCCGGCCCCGCTGCTCCGCCTGCTCGGCTCCTGCAGATTAGCTGCAGTCCCCGCTTCACGCTCCATTGGGACCCTATTCACCTCTTATTAACTAGCCCTGTTATTTTAATGACCGTGAAGCCAGAAGCTGCTAAATCCCTGGATCAGCTCGATGTAGACATTTCAGCTTTGAGCGCAGAGATTTGGGAATAGGGGGCAGAAGCAGCGATGGCGCGGCTGGAGGCAGCAGCGCGGTCCTTCCCGTCGGGCAGAGCCGGGAGCCGCGGCCCGGGCGCCCCTCGGGGCTGCTTGGGATGGAGGTGCCGGGGCTCCCCCATCGCTCCGAGGGCTCCGCAGTCCCCCCGGCCCCGCCGTCTCCTCGCCAGCCGAAGCAGCGCGGCGGAAACGCGGCCGCGCCTCTGATTTGAATTTTTCTGATTTTAATGATTCTTCTGCTGACTTGCACAAGCGGCGGGAGAAGGGTTGGTCTGGCGTAGTCGCGATGAGGAGAGCAGCCAGAACTGCTTTGTCACCTCTTCCCTGGGAGTGGGGCTGATTCCTTTCCCGAAGTGCCTTAAAAACACCAAACTCCCTGGGCCGGGAGCGGGGAGGAGGCTCTCGCTCTCCTCTCTCCTTCCCCAGCGCCACCACCCCGTGTCCCCCGAGCCCGCTGACGGCCACCCCGTTATCCCCCCACCCCTGTGTGCTTTCCAGGACCGGCACGATGGGAGCAGCAACGGGAACCCGCGGCTGCCGCACCTCTCCGCCGTCAGCCAGCACCTGTACAGCCCGGCCCCGCCGCTCTCGCACTCGGGCGCTTCCGACTTCCAGCCGCCCTACTTCCCACCCCCGTACCAGCCGCTGCCTTATTCCCAATCCAGCGACCCTTACTCGCACCTCGGGGACCCTTTTTCCATCAACCCCCTGCACCAGCCGCCTCCTCCGCCGCCCAGCCAGCAGCAGAGCGCTTGGCCGAACCGGCAGAGCCAGGAGCCGGCGGGGCTGGCCCCGCACGCCCGCCCCGGGCTGGTGCCGCACCTCTCGGCGCTGGAGAGCGGCTCTGCCGGCAGCCGCCGGGAGACTTTCCGCCGTTCCGAGCTGCTGCTGCCCCACGGGCACGGGCTGGACGCCTCGGCGCTGGCCGACAACCTGGGCCTGCACGATATGGCTCATCAGATGGAGGAGGTGCAGGTAAGGAGCGCCCCGACCCCCTCCTATGGCCAGGCGGGACAGGCCCCGTGTCCTTCTGCACATCCCATCCCCGTCCCTGCAGAGAAATCCTCATTTTGCTCCCCTTCTGCACATCCCATCCCCGTCCCTGCAGAAAAATCCCTCATTTTCGCCCCTCAGGATGCGGGTGCGCGGGGAGGGGGTGGGTTTCCCCAAAAACTTTTTTCCCCCCTCTCTCAGCTCTTCTAGGTATGAAACTTTCTCCCCTTTTCTCTTTCCAGAACGTGGAAGATCAACACTTACTAATGCATGACCAGACAGTCATTAGAAAAGGTCAGTAAAGGTGGCACCGCAGTTTTACTTTCCCTTGTCAATAGTTAAAAGTTTCGTGACGCACCGGTGAAGTGACGCCCTGTTATTTTTGTAAAAGACCGATCCTTTGGGATTGGGAGGGCGGAGGAGTTTTTATTCCACTCTCTTGTCGCTGGATTTTTCTAACGCTGTCCGAGGGAAGGTGGCGGCGGGGACAGACCGCCCTGGGGCGTGAGACTCCTCCGGGGACACGACTGTCCCCCCTGGTGTGCTCTTGTGTTATGGCTTTAATCGAAACCAGGACCTTGAACCGATTTTAATCTTTCCTGAAATATGTGTGTAAGTGACACGGGGCTTTTCTTTTGTTTGTTTGGGGGTTTTTTGTTGCTCCTAGCACTCGAAGACAGTTTTTTTTTTTCCCTCCTTTTTTTTTCCCAACTTTTTTTTTTTTTTTCAACTTCACTACAAGACTTGAGAAAAGACTGAATTCACTGGCAGAAGACTGTTTGGCTTTATCTTAATCGAAATTGGTTTGTAGCTGAGGTTTTGAGGAAGGAGGAAGACGTATTGACTCAATTTACAGTAATTTAGGGGGTTTTTTTCCTTGCTTTTGTTTTTAAACAAATTTGTGCTCAACAAAAAAAAAATCAGAAGTTTCCTCTGAAGACTTCAAACAAATACCTAACTGAGGAAAAGCAGAAGTGTGTGTCAGAGCGCTGATTGCTGCCTTTAGCTCATGGGAGAATAATTTCGCTGTCAGATGCACCACTGACAAATCTTCCCCCTCCGGGAGAGAGTGGGGCCGACCTCGGCTCTTTAACCCTTTCACCAGCAGCACTGGGTGAACTGGGGCGGATTGGAGAGGGGATGGCAAAGCTGCATCCTGTGGTTTGCTCCTTGCAAAGCCTTTGTTGTCCCTCCTCACCTCAAGGCTGGAGCTCTTAACGAGGAGCAGCAGCTCTTTACTTTCGGTTCTCCCCTGGGCTGTCTCTCTCCGCCGTGCCGCTGCCTGGTAGGAATTTGTTTGGGATTAAATTCCAAAGGCGGTTTCTTAAATCTGCGTGTGCGAGGTGGAAGATGAAGCCCAGCAGGAGCTGGGAGGTTTCTCCCTGCCCTGCCTTGGGAAGAGTTTTGGCAGTAGCTGGAGGATGCTAATTTGGAGTGGAGTTTTCGTGAGAACAGCTTTGCTGCCTTGCAGCCTGCTGCTCCAGAGGTGTATGGGGTTTGTGTGTGTGTGCCTTGGACTGCATTCTTAGGGTTAGGGTTAAAAAATATTAAAAAATACATATATATTATATGTAAGATTTTTATATACATGTATTTGTTTGTTGTGTTCAGCAGCTCCTTGCAATCCAGTGATAAAATCCAGCTGGTCAGGAATAGTTTTGAGGCCCTTTGGCTCCCTGTGCTGCAGATGAATGCTGAGCACAGGGGACCCAGTGGCCTGAGCATTTAACACCAAACAAAACCCTCTCTCCCGGGTCGTTCTGATAGCCAGAAAACTCACTAGCCACTTCCTATTTATTTTCCCTTTTTATAAAAACACCTGCTCTCCCTCCTCCACCCACAGGTCCCATCTCCCTAAC
This sequence comes from Trochalopteron elliotii, assembly GCA_024734555.1. NCBI lineage: Eukaryota > Metazoa > Chordata > Aves > Passeriformes > Leiothrichidae > Trochalopteron > Trochalopteron elliotii. The sequence goes on along the minus strand of JANPWX010000106.1, from coordinate 4,023,230 downwards.
GAAAAACAGTGCTCTGAGCCTGCCCTGCCAAAAGGATGGGTTAATTGGGGTGGTGATCAACCCCAACGAGGTGTTCTGCTCCGTGCCGGGCCGCCTGTCCCTGCTCAGCTCCACCTCCAAGTACAAGGTGACGGTGGCAGAGGTGCAGAGGCGGCTCTCGCCCCCGGAGTGTCTCAATGCCTCCCTGCTAGGAGGAGTCCTCAGAAGGTAGGATGGGTGTCCTCCTTCCCTCCCTCCCCTCTGTTTTATTCCCTGGTGTTTGTGTTTTTCTCTTGTTTTGCTGTGTGTGAGCAGCCACAGCAGCACCAGCCACAGAGACTTTGAGGCAGTCCCTGGTTTTTGAGACGCCCGGGGACGCTGAATCCTGACAGGCTTTGGAAATAAAACTTTGCACTTCTGCTGCCTCTGGAGAAATGCTATTAACAGCTCTGACAACGATTCCCATTATGTGTTTAGAGCTGAGGTTTTGTCTCAAAACCAGCACACTCTGATTCCCAAGGCCCTGTGGGATGATTTTTTTTATTATTAACTCTCATACTCCTGATTGATCATAACAAGGACGTTTTCTGCATCTTTTTTTTTTGCATACACTTAATTTGGCTTGTGATCATTCTACAGCTGTTGATTTCAGCAGTACAGTTTGAAATATTTTGATTTTGACCTGCTGTGTTTGAAGTAGAGCATTTAAAAAGTAGGTCACTTGAAAAGAGCCTGTTTTTTATCCTCTCCCCACCCCAGTAGAACCCTATTGAATGTCAGTAACTGGAATTTCTCATCCTAAAAAGAAGTGTTCCCTGAAGATAAATAAGACCATTTTTTTTCTCTTTTAATTACAGAGCCAAATCTAAAAATGGTGGCAGATCATTAAGGGAAAAACTGGATAAAATTGGCTTGAATCTTCCTGCTGGCAGAAGGAAAGCTGCAAATGTGACACTATTGACATCTTTGGTGGAAGGTCAGTTCCCTGCGTGTGTCTTAAAAATAAACTTTCTGCCCTTGTGCACAGCTTTTATCCTCTAGACAAAGCATGGGAAGGTTAGAAAGTCTCTGAAAGTGATGTGGGGTAAAAAACCCGAACATTTGTTTGTTTTAAAGGGATCATGATGGGGATGTTGCAGCATCTAAGGAAGGGCTGTACTGCTTTTGAGAGGCTTTTTCTCTCTTTTGAGCCCTGCTCACACAAACCCAGCTCCTCCTGCTTCCCAGGATGCTGCAGGGATGCAGAGTTCCTCAATGCCAGGAACGTGCCAGAGGCATCTTTGTCCACTCTGCCTCCTGAGGGTTGTTTTGGGTTTCACAAGGGCGAGGCAGGCAAGGAAAAAAGAGGTGAAACTCCTCACATTTAAGTGGGTTTGGTTCCTTGTTGGGAAACTTTGGGACTCTGGGCCAGCTGAGTGCAGTCCTGCCCTACCTCAGCGGTGTGCTCAGAAGCTTTGCTAATAAACAAGCTTATTAAAGTGAGATTTATAGCTCTGGACTTCCTGCTAGGAAACTGGAGCCCCTTTAATCTGTGCCATGTTCCCTCTGTCAGGGACCCTCTGTCAGGGATTCTGACCTGAAGGGTGTGTAAATATGGACGTGTGTGGTTTACATTTGGTGTTCTTGTTCCCAGCAGCTCCTGGAAGGTTTAATAGCAATAGAAGCAGCAACTGAAATGAAAAGAGTGAAAAATGATCTAACAATACCTTCCTGCTGTTTAAAATGCATTTTAAACCTGCATTTAAAAGCTTTCCTTGGAAGTTTCAGGGAGTTGATGTGTGTGTACATGCACACAGGCACATTGCACTGATCACACCAATCCTCTTTTACTTTAAGCCTGATCAAATTGTTTTGATGAGAAAAAAAAAGTGACCTGGTTATACACCTTGCAATTTGGTTTTCTGTCTGAAAATTCTTATGAAAAAATACTTCAAAAGCAGACTAAACTGAAAACTTTTATTATAATGTGGGATTAGTTGGCAGATGTTTTCAAATACCAGTGGACAGTTTGATCTTGACTGAATTGTGTTCTTTGCTGTGCAGTTATTCTGGATAGAGACAGAAATTTTTCTTTCTAGTATAAAAGCAACAGAATTCTTTTTTGGTAGCAGTCACCCTGTAAATCTCTCTTTTTTTCTTGATACAAACTTACAAAGAAACACTGATCCATCAATTAAAAAATAGTAGTGAGTGATAAAATGGTGTCCTTTTCCAAAACAGGAATATGCTTCAAAAATCCACAGCATTTTTTCCTTGATGTCCCTGCTTTCCTTCCAACAAATGACATTGTACAATTTACCAAGCCCTCCCTTTCACCCATCCAGGTGAAGCTGTGCATCTTGCTCGTGACTTTGGCTACGTGTGTGAGACAGAATTTCCTTCCAAAGCAGTGGCTGAATATTTAACCAGACCACACATGGGCCGCAACGAAATGGCAAACAGGAAGAACATGCTTCTTGCTGCAAAGTAAGTTTTCAGCTTGGATTTCATTTCTTCTCTCCTTTTCGAACGTGTTTTTGTCTGACTTGTGACCGTCTGTGTCTGGGGGATAGTTTGGTGGATTTTTGTGTGTAATTTTAATTAGGGAGATGAGGCAATTCTTTTTTATTTGGTTTTGGTTTGAATTCAGCTGTGGCAGCAGTTCTATTTTAGTCTGAACCAATAATAAGGGTAAGAAGCCTGTAGGTAACTAAAGCAGCTTGGACCAGTTCTGTTCAAACTGCAGGAAAAAACTTCAGGAAAAGTCCTACACCAGGACAGCTCTGAGGTGTGACAGAGGGTGGAGGATGTGGAGAGCAGGGCTGGGAATGTGAGCAGGGTCAGGACTGGAGCAGGGGAAGCTCAGCCCCTGTGTCCTCACAGCTGAATTTGGCAGCAGCAGCTCCCAGCTTTCCCCTGAGACTCAGGAGCTGCTGGAGAGTCCCTTTTTCCCTGCTGTGGCTGGAGATTTTTGTAGTTCACTGGAAGCATCCTTTGGTAGATGTGGAAAGTCCCTGTGCTTCAGCAAATCCCTGTGGCAAACCTGGGGGAAGAGGGAAGCAGAGGAGTTTTGTTCTGGCTGTTGTGCAGACACTTTGCACCTGTGAATAAACCCGTCCTGAGCAGGTCCCTGGGAGGAAGAAATACCTGGGTTAAGCTTATCTAAAACTGGTATTTGGAGTGCTCAGCTTTCCCCTTTCCCCTGCTGAGCTCCTCTCCCAGGTTTAACAGAGCTTCAGTTCATGGTTTGTTCTGCTCTGAGATGTTTTCTGGTTTGAGGTTGATGTCATTTTTTTATTTTTGACAGCACCCTCCACCTGCAGAGGAGCTGATAAAAACCTGCCTAAACGGCTGAGAAAGTTGCCCTGACTTTGTGCTCACACCAGGCGTGCAAAAAACACACTCCTGGTGTTCAATCCATCCAGCCTTCCTTTAAAAAAGATCTTTTACAAGAATAGATCTCTTTAAAATTTAGAAATCTAGAAATCCAGTCTCCCTTGCCTATAGTTCATACATTATGCTAACTTTTCCTGAGCACTCCTCCTGCTCCCTGAGCATTTTCATTATTGGCATTGTTGCTGGCACTAATAAAAATCCTCTGGAAGATCTGAGAAATTCTGATCAAGTGATGGTTCTGTTGAGATTGCTCAGCTCCTGTGAAATCCCTTCAAGGGGACAGATTTACAAGCAAGCAAACAACATATGCTGGAGCATTATTAAGCACTCATGTTTTGCCAGGCATATGTGTGAGTGTTTGCAGGATCAGGGCCTCGGCCTCCCTGCCTGTACATGGAATATACACAACTCAATTAAATCATCTCCTCCTCAGCTGCTCCAGCCTTTCTGAACCACTTCAGCTGCAGCTGGGAAAGTTCTCAGAGAAACCAGCACTGAATTCCCACTCCCCACTTCAAATCTGGAGCAAATGATGCAGAGCCAGAGAAATTATTTTGCAGAGTGGTTTTTTTTTTTTTTTTTTTTTTTTTTCTGCTGGGGATGCAACAGAAGGCTCGTCAGGAAGTGCTGCTAATAAACAGAAATCTAGAAATCTAATCTCCCTTGCCTATAGTTTGAACACGATGCTGATTTTTTTTTTATTATTATTTTTTGCTTTAATTTTAGATTAAATTTCTCATAATTGCTGCACGCATGCCAAATATCTGATGCAAATTCCCTCGGTTGTTTTTGTTTCTTTTGCGTGGTGTAAAAATAAACACCCTTATTTTTTGTGTGTGTGTGTGTGTGTCACAGGCAGATCTGCAAGGAATTCACAGACCTCCTGACTCAGGACAGAACTCCCCTGGGAAACACGAGGCCCAGCCCCATCTTGGACCCTGGCATCCAGAGCTGTTTGACTCATTTTAGCCTGATCACACATGGCTTTGGGAGCGCTGCCATCTGTGCTGCCATGACATCCGTCCAGAACTACCTAAATGAAGCGTTAAAAATAGCAGACAAATCCTACATGAACGCCGAGAGCCCCGCAGAGACCAACAAAACCATTGACAAAATGGACAAGCACAGGAAGTGAAAGGAAAAAAAAAAAAATAAAAACACAACCCAGACTTTGCCCCCTCTTCCTCCTATACACAGACTGAGATGATCTTGCCAGGGGGAATACAGAGATTTGGGTGGTTTTTTGGGTTTTTTAAATTTTTTTTTCTCTCTCTCTCTCTTTTTTTTTTTTTTTTTTTTTTTTTTTTAAAGAAATGAGGGGAAAAAGGGGAGAGGAAAAAAAAATCATTGAGGATCTTCACTCCTGCTGGATCCATGAGACAAGTCTGGCTAAAAGCTGCAGTATCCCTGTTGTGTGGAAGCAATTTTTACCTGAAGATAAGTGCTTGGGACAAGTGTATTGAATCCTTTGCTGTAAAAGTGGTGCTATAAATGGGGGGTTGATGGAATTATACAGAGAGATTTATTTAGATTTCTTTCCCACATCTCAGTGTCTGCTGGGTGACCAGCTTCACGTGTAGTTTTTTTTTTTTAAGAGACAGATTTTAGATGGAAGAGCCTGTTCTGCTCTCTGAGATGATTTCAGGGGTTCATTCTCTCAAAACGCAACAGTAAAACAAAAAAAGCAGTATTAAACATTGGTATAGAGATTTATGTACATTAATTTTTTTTTATGAACACCTGAAAATAATAAGATTATTCTGTGGGGGTTTTTTTTTTTACGTTTTTTACGTTTTTTGGTTTTTTGATTTTTTTTTTTTTTGTTCTCTTTTATTATGAGGGGTTTTTTTTGGTTTTTTTTTTAATTTTATTTTCAGATTAACATAGGACAGTACTAAAATCCTACTAGACTTAAGATGGCATTTGACATGCTGATTTTTTACAGAAATATTCAGGCTTTTAAAAACTGCAGCAGTGTTGGCTTGCAGTTTATATATTATCTTGGTATTTTTTTAACGAGGACTAGTTGAAAATGAAAATACTTTTAGGAAATTCACTTTCTGTGTCTAAGGATGTTGCAGCTTTATTCACATATTTATATTGTCTTGGTTTTAAATTTGGGGGGGAAAACTTGAAAGAATAGGCACATAACTCTTTTTTTTTTTAAAGTTTTTTTTTTGCCTACTAAGGCCAAAAAATACTTCCAGGGAGGCTTTATGTGTATTAAGGGAAGCAGTGTGTTGAATGTAAATATTTATTTATGTGTAATTTAATCGGATTTGTAAATACTGGTGAACTTTTTAATACTTTTTTTTATAAATGGGTTTCAAATTTTAATTTTGGTAAGTATTTCAAAGGTAATGGGTAAGCTAAACATATCTTTAGGTTTATGCACAGGTATGTTATACAGGGTATTTAAGACTTTTTTTTTTTTTTTTTAAATCTCAATTCTTGCCACTGAAGATTAGATTTAATCTGAGGTGTTTGTTCACAAAGCAATAATTTTGTGCATCATTCACCTGGTAACTGAGTAGACATGCAAACAAAAAGAAAAAAAAAAAAAAGAAAAAAACCCGAGTGTGTGAGTTAGTGTGTATGTGAATAATGGAGGTTATAATACGGAATAATTCACATATTTGTAAATGTTCCCACTATAATTCTGATGTATATGATAACCATACAATAAAAGTATTCTGGCTAGAAGCATGGAATGTTTTGTTAACTGAGAACAGCTCTGTTTCCTTTCTCTGCTGGGGGAGTTGTGGGCCGAGTAGCACTAGAGGACATTATGTATTGAGTCATAATTGCAGCACTTTGTTCGGATTAACAGAACAGAAAGATGAAGCTGTTTGCCAGTAAAACTAATGGTTTCAATTAAACACGTTATGTATCTCCAAGAATCTTTTTTTTATTTTTTTACCTCTTTTCCTAAGATGTCATGATCTTGCCCTTCTGCCTGCTGAAATAGGCAGTTGAAACACAAATTCCGCCAATCCCACCAGATTTGTGTCCTGCTCGATCTGCCTGGATTGCAATAACCTGTCTCCAAATAGCCACAAAAACCTGGGCTGTGCAATTTGAGAGGTCTGCCATCAGGTTTTGGCCGAATTTTAGTGATTTGAGAAAGTTTTTACGTTTTGCAGAAGATGTTTTGTGCTGCAGGGGTGAGGCAGGAGCTGGAATTTTTTATGCAAAATAGCCAAACAGACTTTCTTGAAGAGGAATTGGGCTTTTTTCCCCAGTGCTTTCTGAAAAAGGAACCTAAATCTGGGCTTTATGTGTCCTTGGCCCTGCAGGGCCTGATCAGTCCTCGAGGAAGTCCTTGGGCTGTCAAGTGAGAATTGAAATCACACCACGGCAGTGTTTATTCCAGAGATGTGTAAAACAGGCAAAATGTACCATTTTTGAACACCTTGCTTATCAATCATCTTAATGTCCTCATTTTCCCTTTAAAGGGTAAAGAAAAAAACCACTGGAGGTGTGCAGGGAGAAGAAAGGGAAGGGAAGCACAAAGAAATGAAAGCCTGTCAGTGGCGAAGTGGGAGGAAAAAGCTGGGTTGGAGTTGCAATCCAGTCCCCTTCCCTCCTAAAGAGGTGTGAAATTCCAGCCTTTGCATTTGTTAGACTCATTGTAGCATTTCAGAAAAATGAGCATTTTGGACCATCTGTAGGCACAGGCACAGCCAGGACACATGATGACTAACAGAACTTCTGAAAAACACAAACAAGCTGCCCTTCTGAAGGGTATTTTTGTGGATTTTATATATTTATACACACAGAAATCTGCTGGCTACGGTGAGAGCTTGTTTAGAGAATGCAATGCCTCAGTTCTGTTCTTTTTTTTTCCTCCTTTTTCTGCTGCTGGGCTGCTTAACCAGCACATATAGGAAGATATTTGAGTTACCAGACAATGGAATCTTGCTTCTTTCTCTTTTTTTTTTTCTTTTTTCTTTTTATTTTTTTGTTATTAATGCACAAAACCAGGCAGTGAAATAATTGCCCCTTGGGATAGGAAATAAGGATGTTTCCATTTATTCCTGCATGCATTCAAGCAAAGCCAGTCAATTGTCTAATGTACTGACTCGGGTTCTATTCATATGTGTGTGGAACATTAGTAAAGTGGAGTTTCCATTACCTTAGAGCTTCTCTTCACTCTATATTTGAGCTGGGATATTCTTTTTGAAGCTCAACCACCTTCTAAGCTGTGCCAGCACCATGGAACAACAACAATGCCTTCTGTTCCATCCCCTGAAGAGGACAGTTGAACTTGTCTCACCCCAAGTTATTCATCTTAAGGAATATGTTAAAATATGGGGAATCTAAAAAGAGGAGTGGTCTGACATGTGCTTCTTCCTGATCCTCAAAATTTCACGGTTTTTGCTGGTTTTACACTGATTATTCCTGAGCTGGCTAAAAGATAAAGAAGTTCCATTTTTCAGCTCCTTTGAAAATGGATTATTCAAGTCATTCTGTCTTACCTTTTTCCCTCGCCCATCTCCCATCAAAAGAAGAGGTTTGGTCATAACGCGAAGGGAAAAGGCTTTAAACTGTTAGGGGTTTAAAAATAAAAATTATCAAAGCCCTGCCCTCCTACAAAAATTTGATACATAACGATAAAATAGTTGAATTCATGATGCTCAGTCAAAAATTGCCTTGTGGAAAAAGCAAATATTTCAGCCATCCCTTGCCTGCTTGGCAGCAGCAGTTGGGCATGAGGATGTTGGGCTCTTTCCCAGATGGGTCCATGGCAGGCAGGAGCTGCTTCCTTCCCCCTGTGGCAACCAAGGGCCTGGCTTTGGCCACCCCATCACCTGAGAGAGGCCTGATTGCCCCACAGCATTAATAAAATAAATCTGAGGATTAGCCAGGAGTCCACTTCATGGAGCTGTGTGACTCCACGGCATTGCTGCTCTCAGTTTAAAAAGAAGGGTTTTTTTTTTTTTTCCCTGGTGTTTGCAGCTTCAGAGAGGAATAATGATGCAAAACCAATAAAATATTAAATAAAAATAGAACTTCTGTCTTAATTTAGTAACTGATTTCAGTTCACTTTATTTTTGACTCTCAGTTTTAATTTGCCCTCCGATTATTTCACTGTTTATTGTTTCTCCCTGACTCTTGGCTGCAGCCCTGCTGCCTGTTCCTTCAGAATTTTGCAATATGAGTAAACCCAGAAATGCATCTTGAAATGGGTCTGCCTTGCTGGGGTAGCTGGCTGGGCTTTGTTGCAACACTTTTTTCTCTGTTTTTTTCCCTGCATGCACTGTTTATGTACATTGTAGATATTTTTGCCTAATTGTGATGTGGAGCCTCCCTCCTGACAGGGGTTTGGGCTGCCTTTGGGAACTTGTTCTGCAGTAACCGCTGCNTTTTATTTTATTTATTTTATTTTATTTTGAAAAAATGAGGTGCTGCTCACACTTTGTTCCCAAACTTCATTACTTCACTAAAAGAACACAAGGTTAGGGACAAAGGTGCTTCCCTGTTACTACAGGAAATCTCTGAATTTGATGTTTATTGATAATGCAGGTTTTGAGTGGGGAACCTGGAGCCAATTTTGTCAAACTCTGCAGGGGCCATTTGGTCCATCTCTGCCCAAATCCCTCCAGGGCTCCCCTGGAACCACTTTTTAGGAGACTGTCAGATTCTGCTCTGAATTTTCTGCCTTCTCCCTCTTCCATTTTCACTTGCACAGGGTGGTATAAATAAGTTTATTCCCAGTTTCAGATGGCACTTTGCATTCATTGGATGTTCCTGGCATCTCACAGGGATGTCCCAGCTGGTTTCCATGTACCATTGTTGTGTAAGGGCTGCCCACAAATATTCCCTTTTTTCCTCTCTTTTAGCTGAACAGCCCTTTTGAACTGGTTCTTGTGAAGGCCTTTCTCACAGGCTACTACTATGCCGTGACACATTCCCTAAATATTTATATGGAATATTTTTTTTACCCATAATTTAAAATTAAAAGCACGCAATAATCCAGACACTTGCTCTGTGCCACAAAACTCATATACTTGTTGGTGAGTGCAGCAGAAAATCCAGAGATTAACAATGAACAAAATAACAGGAGAGATCTTTTAGGTGAGAATAGTTTATATTTCCAGGTCAATCAGCATAAAACCAAGGGGGAAGAGGCAGTTTAAACCAAGGGTTGGAAAGATTATGTTCTTCAGCTGATTGCTGCAATAAAGCAATTATTTGTAATTAATTGAAATAGTTCTTCACTGACAGAAAGTGGTTGAAAACTCTGCCAGCTCCCTTGCTAAAGAGAGAGAAGGGAAAATATTTGATTTCAGCTCTCTGGCAGGATGGTTCCTGTCTGAAAGGAGAAACCACTTCTGCCAGGACTTCATCCTGTCCTTCCCTCTTTGCATCACATCAACTCCATAGAGAAAGGAAAAAAAACCCCAAACTTTATGAATAGCTGCAGGTGTGGGGTCTGCTGGAGAACAGAGCACAAATGTCCTGGATGCTGGACTGTGAGCTGGGATGGAGGCAAACATGTTTTGGGCTGTGCAGAAACAGTCATTAACCTCCAACAGTGCAGGAGGGGAGCTACCTGGGACCAGACGTTTTCTCCAACTCTTGCAGCAAAATTTGCCTGAGCTCATTTGTCTAGCTTTGAATCTTTAAATCTACCTGGGACCAGTCATTTTCTCCAACTCTTGTAGCAAAATTTGCCTGGGCTCATTTGTCAAGCTTTGAATCTTTTCAATCCCTAACTCTAATCAATTAAAACTCTCTTAATCACCCGAAAATGGTGCTCGATATTTAGGGTTAAGGTGTGGTGAAATCCGGAGAAAACAAGAGAGAAGCTGGAGGGATCTTCAGAGCAGGAAAATGTGAGTTTTGAGAGGTGCAGGGGAAGCCAAATGCCAAAATGTCAGTGACCTCTAGGGCAGATGCTAAACTGCCCAGTGCTTGGACATCGATCCTTGCGTCCCTAAAACTGCAGTGACCACCAAATCAGCAGAGATTCTGACATTGGAGACTCAAAGCCTAGTAACCCTTGGCGTTTCAACAAACAAACAAATTAACAATCAAACAGTGTTATTTTCTAAACCAGAAACACCTGGGATGAGGCCCTGGTTCTTTATAACCTTAAAAGAAAAACGTTGGGGGCAGCACTGAAAACATCAGTGCAGGTGGGGTCTGGTCCTGCCCTCTTCAGAGTGAAAAAACACATTCGCACCTGAAGGTCTTATTACTTATTAAGTTGAAAATGTACAGCTTTTAACTGGTCTGTGAGCAGCTGATGTGACTCAGACAAAGGTGCCATGTGGACAGAGGCATCACTTGGAGCTAAAGTTTGGCCCTTTCTGCAGAGGATCCTGTTTTCCAGACCTTGACTCCTAAAAGCCAAGGCTTATTAAAGCGTTTAGGGCTCAGGCTGGGAGGTCACCTCAGTGGGATGTGCTGGATTTGGGGTAGTTTTGCTTCAGCAGAGCAGCTGATTAAAACATGAAACTCTTCTTTTTTGGGTGCTGCTCCTTCCTGAGGATTTATTTGTCAGCACCACCCCTCAGCAAAGGTAAGCTCCGCTAACAGAGTGCCAGGGCACATCTGCATGTCTATGAGGTCGTTGTGAGGACGTTAAAGGACAAAATCTATGCATGTTTCTGTGTGAGTGGCGGGGTGTCCCCTCCGGAGCCTCAAGTACCGCTCCAATAAGGGGGAATCTTTGTGTTTTGTGGCGGACAAGCGTCTGCACTTAGTGGCTTTGTCTGGTGGCAGATAAAAGTCGATAAGATGCTGGTGAGGCTGTTGTGAGGCGCTCTTGTTAAACTTTCCCACAAAGAGCATTTCTAGGGATTCACTCCAGAAAAACCGCTGGACTAGGGGGAGGATTCAGAGTGATTTTTGAAGTAAAAATTGTTTCTGGTGATTTTCTTCGCGAGTTATGCGATTGTGGCGTTAAAAAACAACGCGAGTATAGCTAAAATTAATTTTTTATTTTTTTATTTTTTTTTTTTTAGCATTGCTGGTGAGGTAGGGTAGTGACTGGCATCAGAGACGTAAAGGTGAGAATGAGTCTTTGGGTGAGAACTGAAAAGGTGAGAGAAAGGTGTTAAATCGATTGCGGGATTTCTTTTGTATTCATTTTCCTCAGATAAGTCATGATCCGGGAAGGAAAGAAAAAAGGAAAGAAAAAAAAAAAAAAAGAAGAAAAGCGTGATGAGCTGTTCGGCTCGCTTTATTGGTCTGTGAGGATGAGGGAAATGCTCTTTTTTACTTGAAAACCTCGAGGCTCCACTTTGGCGGAGCGGGATGCGGGGATGCTGCGGAGGCTCCGAGCGCGGGGTCCTGGCCGTCCCTGGGTCCCGCTGTCCCGGGGACAGGGGCACTCTGCAGTCCCCGCCCGGCTCCGGCAGCTCCCGGCTCGCCAGCGCAGCAGGTCCCGGCCTGCCGGGGCTGGGAGATGGAAGCAGATCACAGCCGGGGCCAGGGGTGATGGAGCCCCAGGCTATCATCTTACATAAACCCCGCGCGGTTTGCATAATGGGTTGTACAAGATGAAAACTGAGAGAAGTTTTTGGGTTTTCTTTTCTTATAAAAAAAAAAAAAAAAAGGGTGTGTGGGGGGGGCAGTGTAAAAGAGTTTTTATAAATGATATCCTTTTGAAAAAGGAAGTCAGAAACTTGTAGTCTCCAGGATGGCAGTGTCAGTAATTGGTCAGAAAGGATTTCAGGGGTGACTGTCCGATTTGGAAATCTGTCACAGTGTACTTGGGGAAAGCAATAACCCGGAGGAAGGACCGTAAACAGAAAGGAAAATACCGTGCTGGTGATGGGGAGCTCATTCCATTTGAAGGAGCTGTTTCTCCAGACCTGCTGGAGGCCACACGTAGGAGAAATCCCTCCTTGCACTGCAGGGCTGTGGCCGGGAGAGCCAAAGCTTGTACAGACACCAAGCCAAGGCGTTTTTAATTACAGGGGATGACTCAGATATTGATTCAGAGGTCAATGTATGGCCTGGGATCCCCAAAAACGCGCCTTAAGCTTAGACTTGGCCAGTGCTGGCTCGCTGGGAGCAGTGGGATCTGTGGGATCACCAGCTGGATCAGTGCTGATGCCTCACTACTCCTGTGCTGGGCTCACTGCTGCCCACAGAGGCTGAACCTGCAGAAGTTCTTCAGTAGAAAAATACATGGAGTTGAGGCAAAAAAAAAAAAAAATTCAGAAACTGTAAATTTCGGACATTGTCTCTGTTGTGATGCCTTAGGGAGTGCAGGCTGGTGTTTGTGAAAGTCTGGTAAATATCCCAGGGTGTGACTATGGCTATGGAGCTTATTAGCTACAGTTTCTGCATTAAAAAAAAATTAATAAAATTGCTATTTTAAGGAGGGCAGAAGGCAAAAAAAATTGTTCCTGCTGGCTGGATGTAAAGGTGGGCTTGGAAACTGAGTCATCTGCTCCCCTGAAGGTGAAACCTGGGGGCTGTGGAGCTGCAGTAGGGCAGGAGGCCAGCTCCCCCTCTGGGAATGGGGTGTCCAGGCTGGGCACCAGAGCTGCCTGCAAGTCACTTTCAGCTGGTGCTTAAGGAACTGGTTATGATTTTAATAGCTGGTTGTTGAACTGAACCACTCCAACTGCTTCCAGCACAACCTTGTGCTTGCAGGTGATGCAGAGACTCAAAGGAGAGGCAGCACTGGATTTCCTGAGAGGCTTTGTTTGAGCAGGGTTTGGTTTCCTAATCCCCAGCTGCACCATCCCCTGCAGGACTCCCAAAGTTGTGGTGCTGAGCTTTTCTCCAGGCCTTGGCAGTGATGTCCATGCCCTGATTCATCTGTGTGTNGGGGAGCCTCCCACAGCCTCCTGCAGACAGGGAGCATGGTGAGCATTTCTGGTGAGTCACTGCTGGGCTCAAACCCTGCCTGGCAATGCTGCTGGGTTGGACCATTTTGTAATGCAGAGGTTACTCTTCCTGTTCCTTCTCCTGGCAGTGCTAAGCTGTTGTGACAGTGATGTTGCTGGCTGCTGCTGTTAATCCAGCCTTCCTGGAGATGCAGGAGTCAGGCTGGATCTGGAGATGTGCAGTCAGATCCATCCCTGCTCTGTGCTTTGTTGTTCTGAGTCCTGTCAAAACACCACAGCCATTGTGTGTGAGGGTTACAGACTGGGCAGGGATGTGCCTGGGAGCTCCTTTTCCATCCCATCCCAGTGCTGGGCTGTTGGAACCCTGGGCACTGAGAATTCCAGACTTTCTGTGCTCACAGGCACTGACCCCCAAGCAAACACTGCATTTGACCTGAGGCCTTGGAAAAGGCTTCCAAAATTGAGTGACAGCACTGGGATTGTGGGTGTGGAGTTTGGATAGAAGTGTGTGATGTCACAAGGTGGAAAACTTAGAATTTAATGTTTTAGCATGTAGTAATATATATGGGGCAATATGGAGGATTTAGGGCATAGGCTCAGTTCTTCCTTTTCACCTTCTTCATGGCTCTGGGTGGGATTTTGTAGTTGGGTAGAAAAATGCACATTGCGGCTACGGGTGTTTGGTTATTGGGTTAAAAGTAAAAATAATTTAGGTGGCATTTCATAATTGGACAGTTTATCCTTAAAAGACCTTGTAGAGAGATTGATGGGGGGGGGCTCCATTTTTAGTTTGTGAGTTCTACAGCACTTCTACTTAACAATCTGTGAGACTGTAATATAGATAAGAATTAATAAACATCTGAATCCAAACAAGAAATACTGTCCAGCACATTTAATCCCAACCCTGGCAAAAAAGAAGATAAAACATGACACTGGAGCGCATCAGCATTTTTATCCGTGAATTTTTTAATCCATTTTCTCTTATTATCCGAGAGGGTCACTTGTGTGGGAACACCTCTGATTTTTCCATGCAGTCATGCATTTCTGCTCCATGCCTCAACTTCCTGCCTCATCAATGCAGCCCTTATGCAACCCCCAGCCTCTCTGTGGATTAATCAAAGCACAGCTCATCCCTGGGGATGTGTGCTGGGGAAAATACTGGCTTGGGTGCTTTGTGCTGAGGGGCAGGAGGAACTGTCCAGAAGTTCCTTGTTCTTGCTCTCCCAGGGATGCCTGGACCAGGCCTGGGATGGGTTTCATTCCCAGAAATGAGTGAGAAAGTGGCTGTGTGCCACCTGGGAGCACCCATGGAGTTTCCCACGTGCCACGACAGGGAGCTCATTAGGGCCAGCCCCTGGCACAGATTGCTCCTCACGGGATTATTTCCACACATTCCCCACCAAAACAACCTCTCTTTCCACATGAGCTCCCCTTCCAGCCCAGTCCCTTGGAGCAGGGAGTGAGTTTTGGTGGGTTTAGACCATAATTTCCCTTCTGGTTTGAGAGATTCCCTCAGTGGAGAGGCCCAGGTTTCCTCCCCTGTGTTTCCTGGCTGTGTGGGGTGTCCGTGCCCACAGCCGGGGCTGTCAGCAGTGCTGAGGGCCTGACTGTGAGGAAAGGTGTGAGAGGACAAAATGCTGCCCAGGAGTGCTGGGGAAAGGGTGAGGAGCAACCCTGCCATCTCTGTGGAGGTGCTCAAAGCCCTGCAGGGATCTCCTGCAGCCATTTCAGGATTTGGGCTGGAGCAGGGAAGAAGTGTGGGGGGGAGGGTGTGCAAGGTGGCGTTTTAATTCTGTCTTCGTTTCTCGCCATCTAAACTGATTTCTATTGACGATGCATTAAATCAGTTCTCCCCAAATCAAGTCTGTTTTGCTCATGGCAGCAACTGGTCAGGGATCTCCATGGTTTTTATGTTGAGCCATGAGTTTATTAATCTTTTCTCTCCTGTTGAGGAAGAGTGGGGGTGTGGGTGGCTGTAGGCTCATGTCGACCCACCACACTTGTGCAGCTCGGTGTTCATCCAGTGCTTAAGGTGTATCCTTGATTTTTATCACATTTTTTTCCTTCTCTGTTGCTCATCTGGTGTGCACAGGCCTTTAATTCAGCAGGAACCCCCCGAGATAAATCCCTTAGTCAGTGTGTGGGGAGTGCCACAGCTGGAATGGGCCAGGTTTCATGTTCTGGATTCCCTGGGCTGTGAGGATTACAGAGGCTCTGTGCAATCTCCTGCAGTCTGACCAGGTTTTCCTCAAAATTGGGAGCAACACACGTGGAATTTTCACCCATAGCTGGAATTCTATGGTTAAAAATATTCCCTAAGGCTGTGTGTGTGTGCTTGTGATGGCTCCAGATGCAACTGCAGGGAACTCTGTGTGCAAGGAATGCACGAGGAAAGCTGCACTCCCAGCTCTGCATGCACAGGTCCAGACACTTGGATTCATTCTTAAGATGTGCACAAAACTCCTTCCCCTTCACTTGGTTTTACTGTAACTGACAAAGCTGCCTGACTCAAGCATTTCAGAAATCCAATGCCTAAGATTTCACTGTGGATTTTTTTTGGCTTCAAAGTGATTTTGTTCTGTCCCCAGAGCCCGGTTAAATCCTTAGTTATAATGATTGCACACTGAAGGGTGCTGTTACATAGAAATGCTGTCCCATAATGGCTTCGTTGCTGTGGAAAATCCGATGTTATTTGGTCATTCGCTGCGAGTTCCCTAAGCCATCAAGACATTTGCCTCAAGGCTACAAACACAAAGCTACAGGCAAAACCCTCTGGACATAATGAGTGGGCATTTATGCAGAACTAAAAACTGGAACAGCTGAGCAGTGGATCTATGAATAGCAAGCATGCCTCTAAGCACAAAAGACATCATTCTGCAGTAAAGGGGTTTATAATGGTTCTGACATCTTGTATGTCAAGATCATGCTACGTTGTTGTAACTTTTTTTTCCCCCCCTTGTTTGTTTTTTTGAGCTGTGTTCCTTAAGTAAGGTGTGAGTAATTAAAGGGTGTGAAGGAAACTCTGTAGCTCTGGAAGAAGAAAAACTGGGCAATGGAGACTTTTGGCAAGATCCATCATTTTGATCATGTTTGATGGGGAACAAGCTTATTCCCAGTTCCACCCTTCAGGATTTCTTAGGGGGTTCCTCTTGTATCAGCAGCTTTAATAGGCTCAAATCTGATGTTAGCTGAGAAGAGTCTTCTGATGGAAGCACAAAGATTGGACTAACCATAAACTACAGGGTCAGGGAGTCAGGCAATACAAAGGAGGGCAATAAAATTCAGAGTGATTTGGATCAACAGGGAGCTGGAGGAGTTTCATGCTGAGAAATGTACCCCAGCGAGGTCTCAGGCCTTTGCAAATCATCTACAGGCACTTCCACATTAATGGCAAGAACAAGATGGGAAGGGATGTGTGGCTCTTACACCAGGAGCATAATGAAAACCCAGAGTAGAAATTGGAGCTGGAGTTAGAATATAGAAACAGCCTGGAGGAAAACCAGGAGGGGAAAGGGAATGTAAGAATACACAAGAAGATAAATCACTATCTGTGTGTTTGCATCCACATGTATCTCATCACTTCTTGAGGCACTGTCGATTTCCAAGTTGGTGCGGAGTTTTCCTGGGGATTTTGTGGGGTTTTTTCCCCACATTTTCCTTGGATGCCAAGGTGCTGTGGGGCTGGGAAGGGACGTGCCAACCCTTTGTGACTGAGAAAACAGATTCAAACGTGTTTTGCGATCCTTGCAAAGTCATTTGGGCCTCTCAAAACCGTCTGTCATAGAGATGAGCAAAGCCCCAGCAGTGTGAAGTTCCTACAGGAAAAGGTGGTGCAGGGATTAGGTGCTGCCTCTGGCCTGAGAAGTGATGGAAGTCTTCACTGTAAAGCAGCAGAGATACCTGAGCTGGCTGTGATTGTGGCACAATAACCCACCCCTTCATTTTGGGAAGCAAATTTCCCTTCCACCAGCACAGCAAGATCAGAGATCAGTGCTAGAGTCCAGAAAGTTGGCAGAAAACTGGAGCCCACAATACAGCTGTGCACTCACTTCCTCGTGTCCAAATGCCTTGCACAGCCACAAGCAAATTGTTTCTCCCCTTGGCATGTACCTTTCTTATCACTGAAAACTGGGTACTGTGTCTATTTTGCATCTCACCCTGAAGAGAATCTAAACTGCAAGGTGTCAGATATGGAAGGATGATACTTAAGTTGCTTAGGAAGGCAAAGGAATTAATTTCATTATCCCTCCATCTTCTTCCTTGCAGCTGATGGCTTTTCCTGCCAGGAATGAGACTCCTGAGGCCCTGTTGGGAGAATGACAGCTCTGGCCTGCTGGTAAGTGATGGCTCTGTACTTTTGAGGAGTTAATTGATAGAGCAGCATGGAAGAACTGGCACTGAACTGTTCCCTTCACAAAGTGCCAAGTGAAACCCAAGGATTTCTACTTGGTCAGAGTGACATTGGCTGTGGTTTTGTGAAGGCAAGGCTATGTTGGAAACCTGTCCCTGCTGCGTGTCCTGAAACACCAAACAGGGCAGGCTGGTTGTGGAGTCAGATTTTGTCCTGCTGTGTTTGTACCAATTGTATTCCAGGCAAGGATTTTAATTTTTTCTCTGGGAACATCCTCTATTGTTGCATATTTTAGTAACATCTCTGTGGGTTTCTGTCTGTGACTGGCAGAGAAGAGGTGATTTGGTAAAGAGGGATTTTGACTGAAACCTGCTTCAGTTATTTGGATGTTTGACTGGAGACGTGCATTTCTGGCTGTTAAACAAAATATCCAGTTATAAAATGAAAATAGGGCAATTAAAATACCTGTGTTTTTGTATAGCAGCAAGTGAAGGGTAAAAAAGATGTGTGGTGACAGCAAAACCAGAAAGACTGAGACTTGTGTGTGCCCAGAGGTGGTGGTTCCTCTTCACCAAGGTTCTCCTGGCATAGAGAAGAAAGACAGAGAGGTTGGTTTTCATCTCCTGCTGTGGGTGTGTGTTGTCCATCACTAGAGGCCCCTCAGAGGATCAGGAGTAAATCCTCCCAGGTTTGTGCACTGAGGAGAGCCCAGAACCTGGTCTCTGATCCCACATCTACTCAGGTGCTCTTGCCTTTGAGACCTGACTCTGCTTTTTTTACCCCTTTATGTCCAAGTGCCCCTGGAAGCTGCAACCTGTATTGCTGAGGATGTGAGAATTGCTCCTTTGTCATGTAATGAAACCTTTCCAAGTAGTCCAAGAATTCTGCTCACAAAACATTTCCCTCCTTATCAACTCTTCTGTGTACAAACTGCATAATCACCACATAGCCTGAACAGCACTGCAACTTATTTGTTTTGTGATTTGTGGTTGGATCATTGCATTTCAGCCTTCACCAACGAAAGGAAATTACTAACAAGACACTGGTATTTACATTAATTGTGGCTTTGGGGAGATAGTCCAAAGAAAATGATGCTAAAGCCAGTTATTATGTGTCTCCCTAACAATTAGAATGAAACCCAAAGTTTATAAAACAAAAGTTGATCTCAAACAGATTTTAGCTGCTACTTGATATTTTCCCTTGAAAGCGCTAAGGGGAAAAAGGGAGCTTTATATTTTTTCTTCTTCTTCCTCCTCTCTTTCATCCACCTTCTAAAAACAGTGTAATGACATGGCTGGAAAGGCAGCATGTGTACAACTGCAAGAGAAACTCCTAATCTACAGTGAGCAGGACCTCATCTTCCAGGAGGTCTCATGGAGTGGGTCAGTTGTCACCCATCCCACACTCTACATGTCAGGGTTTCCTTGGCTGAAGCTGTTGGTTTTCATTGGTTTTGTTTCACCTCAAAGCAGTTTTATGCAGGTCTGTAGGTTTTGCTCTAAAACCTTCAAGGTACTCCCAGCTCCTTTCATGTGTATCCCACGAGATAATCCTGTGAGTGTGCTGAGATTTCTCCTTGCTCCTGCTGCAATTTGAACTATTTCTGGACACTAATTCAATGGCTTTTATGATGTTAGATGTATGATGAAAAGTAATTTAAGGTTTCTCAGGGTGACTCACTTGCCAGCATAGCAGATCCAAGAAACAAACACAGATGTGAGATTTAAATTCTCTTTTTGGCATAAAACACTGCCTCACACTACAAACCACAAACTATGCCCAGTGGAGACTGGGAACACTATTCTTTTTTTAGCTTTAACTAGTCAGGTAACTTCTGGCTGCAGAGGTGAGCAGGGATTCGTGCACCTTGTTCCCTCACTAAATATCAGTGCTGGTGGTGCATCCTCACCAATGGTGGGATTTGCCTTCTCCAGCTCAGGATGTCTGACTTGAGCTGCTTGTGGAGGCTCTGTAGTGAGGAAACTCAGGCATTTCTGAAGGATGAATCATCTGCCTGGCTGTCAATGTCTATTTTAGGGACATGCCTGAAGTGAGGTGAAATTAAATCCTTCCCCAAAAAATTCTTCTGTAAAGGAGGGGGATTTTTTGGATGCTCTGGGGAGGTAGCCTGGGCTTCCTTTCCTTGGATGACCCCGTGAGCAGACTCTACTCTTCCCTTACGTCAGTGCACAAGCCCTGAGCAGACCCAGGCACAGGAATGTGTGTGCTGGCACAGACATGCTCCTGCTGACCTGGCTTTGGGGTTTTTCTGCTCCCCCTTCCCCTCTCAGAGGCAAAATGGGCTGCACTGATACGTGGCTGGCCACCAAGAGGCTGCAGACTAAAAGTGTAACTGGCTTTAATTATTAAGGTATAATTGAGGTCTTTGTGTTTATGGGATAATTGTTTCTTTTTTAATATAACTTAAACTTCGCAATAGGAGAAACAGGCCCGAACCTGTGGATGGAGTGCTGGAAACTGTCTAAGAAGATTAAGGTCTCTTAATTGATTTCACATAAACAGGTGTGACTGAATTCATCAGAAGAAGGTTAAGACTAAATATATTCTGCTAATTATGTGAAAATTGCCAGAGTGTGCTGGGTTGAGCAATTGTCTTCCCTTTGCAAGTGGGATCATTCCTCAACTGTGCATCAAATGGGAGGAAAAAAATGACATTTCCTAAGCAAATGAGCCAACCTGTCACACGCTGGGCTTTGTTTTGAAATTTCCTTGCTCGTAGACACGTTGGCAGTGGTGGATTTGGCAACGGGACATGGGAATGTCCCTGTGTGCTGTACCTGAGTGGCAGTGTGGGAGGACAGGTGTCACAGCAGGGCTGGGTCATTCCCTAAACTTCAGGAATCTGCACCATTGGAAATTCCTGCTCTGGAGAAACTGAGGGAGTAGCTCTGTTTAAAACACTTGTTACTTGCTGCCACTGTTTATGCCACCTCTTAAGTCGATTTTTTTTCTTGTCTAGTTAACTTCAGGCTTTGGAGATGCAGAGCAGGGACATTTCAGCAGTACATGGAACACCCTTTTGCCTTGGGTTTCAAAGTATAAAACTCCTCACCCAGCTGCCAAACAAACCCATTTATTCTGTTTACTCTGCACTCTTTGCCATCTGGCCCTTCCTAACCTTCCATCTTGAGGGAACGAGATGGAAGTGACAGTGTTGAATGCAGCTGTAGAAAGGACAAAAGTCCTGCTTTTGAGGCCTCCACCTCAGACTGTGCAGGTGTGACAATAAATTGTGTGTGGAGATAAAATATCCCAGCACAGCATCACCAAGGCCCTGCAATTATTTGGTGGTGCTCCCAACAAAACCATTTGCTGATGAAATAGTTTTTTGAGTCTCCAGACTGAAGGGTGACTTGTGTTTAAGGTGTGATTTCAGCAGCACATTTGCATAGAGATGCTCTAAAATTAGTTCAGTTGCCTAAATCGCTGTTTTGTAATAGCAAAAGATACTGTTTGTAACATTTAAAATTAATATAGAAAATAACATGCCTGGTCTGTTATTGTCTTTTCCTATTTTAATTTTGAGACCCAAATACAGACTTACATCGATGAGCAGTGAGTAATGATTTAGTAGCACTTTGATTATGTGTTTTACTCAAGTTAAAGTGAGCAACTACCAGGTAATGAGGAGCAAAATCTTAATTCGAATCTGTATTTTAAAAAACCTCACTTAATTGTACCTCTACAGAATGCTGGAAAACCATCTTCTAAGTGCAGACGCACAGTTTTATGTATATTGTTTAAGACATTTGCCATCTACTCAGATTTTCAGCTCATTTTTTTTGAGATGAGGCTTTCTGAAGTACAAATCTTATTATTCTTAGGGGATCCCAGCAGGAAAACCTGTCTCTGTCTGCATTTTGGAAAAGGGATGTGCTGGTTTTACCTGCATCTGCTGAACATGAGCTAAACAAAAAAAAAAGAAAAAAAAAGGCATTATAAATGAATTAAACTTTGCAGAAGATATCAGACATAATCTTCTACTCTTCTTGGTTTTGGTAGAGCATTAGGAGGAAGATTATTTCCAGATTTAGGCACCGTAATTTGGGAAAGGTGTGGAGCAGGTGAAGAGTATCTAAGAAGGAAGGGAAGAAGAGTTTGTGAAAAAAGATTGAACTTGAGCTGCTTTTCTTGCAGACCAGACCAGGATGGCATTACAAGCCTTCAAAAAGAAGGAAGAGAGTTTATCCTCTGTGTCCATTCACCCACAAAAATAAATTTCTTGATTATAAAGCTAGACATCAGAAGTCCATTTTTAGCTGAAAGAGGATATTTGGAATAGATTGTGAGTTTCAGCTGAGGAAAAGATGAGACAAACATCAGTTTGGGACGGGGAGGGGAATAGCTGGAAGATTGCTCGAGATCCCTTCCAGCCCTGTTGTTCTAATTCTATGATTTATTTTTTTAATAACTGCTGTAAGCACTCTTGTACAATGAGTTAGAAGAAGTCATTTTAAAAAGTTGTAACTTCAGTTACTGAAAGATCATTCCTTATTCCAAGTAAACATGTCAGCTTCATTTTCCCGTCCTGAATTGCAATTTTTTTTTCTAGAAAAGCATCTTCCTTTAAATGGAACATGGTGAAGAAGCTCTTTGGCAGTTTCCTGCCAGCTTTTCCAGAAATATATCCCTAGGTGAAAGAAAAAACTCTCATCAGAACATATTGTCTGCAGGAGAGAAAAAAATTCAGTCTTGAGTTATGTTGATGTGGAAAAGGATCCGTGTCTGACACTCACTCACTCTCGTTCAAGTTTAAATTTATTTTGCAAATAGAAGCCCTGCTTCTTGCCATCTGCTTCAAACATCTCCTTCAGGCTGACTTTTGGCTGTTCTTCATAGGAACTCTTTTTATTCTGCACATCCAAAGTTTCATTTGATTTCCGAAGGGGATGAATGCCCTGATTCCTTTGCTCCTTTGAAAACTCAAGCTGGTTTTTTTTGTTGTCTTTTTTTTTTTTTTTTTTAAATCAGGACTGTCAAGAGCTGGCTGAGAGAGCTTTGCAATTGATAGGATTTAAGCACATGCTTTAAAATATTAAGATAATTTGGGTACTTCCTATTAATTTGCTGCCTAACACGAAGCTCATTCTATCCAAACAAGCTCATTCAGGCTCCCACCTTTGTGCTTTTTGTGCTGACATTAATCAGACTCTAAAATCCGAAGTTTCTCCATGAATTTGGAGCAGGGAAGGAGTTGTGAGAGGCAGTTTGGAGGGACAGGAATCTCAGCCAGAGCCAGGTGCTGCTCCATGGCAGGGGATGCAAAAGGCAGACGAGCTCAGCTCCTCGGGATGCAAACCAGTCCTCAGCAAAACATCTTCAGGGCACGGCTGGAATGGGGGAAATGATTGATTGGAATAGATTTCCAAGTGATTTATCTCATCCAGAGTTATTTGCCACATCCTCTCCAATTGATGAGAAAACAACACAACGCACCGAAAGGGTTTTGCTCTCCAAGGTGTAAGGTTATACAGGAATTACTGGTATTTTTTTTTTTTTTTTTTTAGTGATTGGAAGCACTTAATTCTTGGCCCCCTGCCTCATAATACAGCCCGGGCTGGTACAAGCAGTTCTGCAAAACATGTAATTTTACTTCCCTTGTTTTAATGATCGGGAAACATCTACTTTTAAACTGATCTCTGCTGTGCAATTACAAATGTTTTGATGGAAACACTTTTTTTTAAATTAGTTTCGTTCCCATAATGACTCTAGTTAGACGGTTCTATTAGTAAGCAAAACAATTGCAGTCTCTCATCAGGTTGTTTGGCTTTCCAAATCCAAATTTGTTTCTATTAAGAAACTGGATCAGTGTTGATTCTTTTAAAAAGATTTTAAAGAAATCCTTTGGAGAAATTAGATTTAAAAACAAGCTCTCTTTTTCAGGTCAGTTACTATTTAATTGATAAACATATTTAAATGTTTGTTTAAAACAACAACAACAACAAAAAAAAAAAAAAAACCCAAACCCAAGATGTCTAAATCTTGAAATGTGGATTTGTATTTATTTTCTTGTGCTGGTGTGGAAATGGTGAATGGAACAAAAATCTCTGCTGTGTGTGTGGCAGATAAGTCTGGAAATAAGAAGTTAAATTGTACATGAAAGGGATATTCCTATTACTTTAAAAAGCTTTATTTATTTCCACTAACTAGTGAAAGAATGGGATAAATCAGGCTGGATTTTGAAGATTTAGGGTCGTAAAAACTGTCCTAAACTCTTCTGGCCTTTTTTGGAAAGAACTTAAAAACTGTTGAGGGTTTTTCGGGGGAACTGGCTGTGAAGTTGCAGGAATTCAGAGGTGGGATGTGTGTTAGTCCTTCTGTGGGAATGTCACTGGCTGTCTCTGGCGCTGCAGATTGAGATATTATTGTGTAAATGAAACGTTGGGTATTCATTTTCCACCGAGGAGATTCAGTAATTACTGTGCTCACCCAGTAGATGACAGCTGTTATCATTCTGATGAAAAGAGCCCTAAATTAAAACCCTGTTGCTTTGCATAGATCCCTATCAGAAACAAATGTTAATTTTCTTGGTTGGTCAACCTCCTTCCTCGAGTCCTCTGGCAGGTATAAATAAGGTCCAGATCTTTATTTTTGTTTTGTAGTGTCTTGTTTCCTGGTGTGCTGATAATTTTGCAGCTGAGAGGACAAATCCACAATTAAAATTTAGTGGATTAGTGTGTGTTTCTGGCATTGATTCTTCAGCCAACACCGGGGCATTTTGTACATGTGCAAAGGCTAAAAACTACTCGGATTTTTTTGTTTTTGTTTTTTTTTTTTGTTCGCCTTGTAAAACGAGGTGCAGTTGGAGAGAAAAGTTTTGATGATCAGGATGTGTTCCTAGCAAAGATCTCTGCACAGGCATGGCAGGGGCTGTTGGAAAAGCAGGGAATTTCCTCCCTCTTTCCAACTGTGGGACACGGGCTCAGGGATGAACGTGGTGACATCTGCACAGCCAGGATGGGGAGCTGCTCCTGGTACACCTCTTGTGTTCTCTGGAAGCCTTTCCCAATTATAGGAGATTAATCCCTGTAATGTGTCATCATTTCAGGCCGGATGTCAACTGCCAGGCAGCCCTGCTCTGTGCAGATAATGAGGGGAAAAATGAGCGTGTTGATAGGGCAGGTTTGATAAACAGAACAGCTCCTTGTGCAGGGAGGGGGTGGTTAGGATTTGTAGGAAAGCTCTGACACGTGAAGGGACATTGGGGCTGAGTGAGGGTTTTGAACACGAACATCCCACTACTGTTATCCCACGAAATTCCACAGATATATAACATTACCTAGCAGTAATTCATAGCAGTAATCATTCCAGATTTCTGTTAAAACTACAACCTGTCACTGTTACTTTTACTTGGAACGACCTCTGTTTTCACAAGAACAAAATTCAGGCCACCAAGAACCCTGTGTTCCTTGTCTTTCTTTTTAATTTAAAATCTCCACACTTTGTTGTAGTTGCTGTTGCAAAGGTGCTTTGAACAAAAAGAACTCGGGTGGAGAAGGGTGGGTGCAGGACAAAACCTTGGATTGCATGTGGGCTTTGAGGGCTCTTATTCTGTGCAAGAATTAAGTAAAGCACAGCTTGAAGGGCAGCAGAGACTTGAAACACTCAAAGATCCTGAGGAAAATTTGGATCTGGTTCGGGTTCCTAACTTTGTTTCTGTTCTGGGAGTTGCTCATACAGCAAATAAAAATCACTGGAGTGTCCCCTGGAAACAAAGCAATCTGATCAATTTAAGAATGCAAGATGTTTTATTTTTTGAAGGCAACGGTAAATCATCTCTTTAGAAAAGTGCAGTGCATGTTCCAAAGCAGAAGAGTAACAATAAAAAGCTCTCTTGAGCAAATATTGCAAAAGAAACTTTAAATACAATCAAGCCCTCTTTCTGTGTAAAATGGTTTGCTGCAAACTGTGTCCTTTCTGCAATATTAGCGGTCCAGGAGTAATTAAACCAGGCTTCTGCAGAGAAATGCCTCCCTGAGATTTTACAGAGGAGAATATTTTGGCACTTTACAGAATTACAGTTTTGGTTTGGGCTTTTTTTTTTTTTTCCCTTTTGCCTAAAGCTTCAAGGATAGTGAGAATATTGCCTGTGGATGTCATTATTTCGGTGCCTGCACCATTTGCATGCTCAAAGCCTTTGGAGTTTCCATGTTGTACAGATTCTCCCTGGCTACCTGGCTGAGAGGAAATGGGAGTTTAATGGGTTTTGTGCTTTTAAAAGCTGGCTGGGCCTGAGATAAACGTCGTAGCTCCAAGGACCTGCAGCTTGTGAGAATCCCCCGGATCCCTCTGGAGAGGGAGACGTGATGGTGCTTTGGTGCCTTTTAACTCAGCTACAGGTCTGAAGTTTCCTTGGGTTTCCAAGACTGAAAACTGCCAGGAGCCTTTTATTTTTTTCCTTTTTTCCCCCCTTCATTGTTCTCCTTTGGATGGATGAAACAAGTTAGGGCTCTCTCCAAACAGAATGGTGTGCAGCTTTTCCTAACCAGGCAGCTGTCTTTATTTTATTTGGTTTTTCTCTTTGGGTGGCTGAGTAGTTTGCAGGCTCTTGGAGAGGGCTGATGAGAAGAAAGCAGCTCTGTGCTCACTCTAGGAATTGTCCTTTCTCATCCTGGCCTGGCTGGGATGGGGAGATTCCATGGAAAAGCAGGACAGGCTCCTCATTGCTGGGCTGTGCCTCGGGCCCCAGTGCGAGCGGTTGCAATTTTGGTTTTTGTGAACACTCTTAACTTCACAATTTCCTGAGTGCTTGTGCCATTTATTTATGCCTGCCTTGTATTTATATTCATAGAAGTGCATGCAGACACAGAACTGAGGCTTACAAAAAAGTTCAAGCCAATACTTGCCATTTTTTTGGAGATATTTTCACAGCTCTAATATTCAAACGTTGCTTTTACTAATTAAGTTTTCTTAATTATATGATTTGCAAGATTAAAAGGCCACTGCCAATATAAACCACATATTGCCCCTGAACTGTTGGATTATTAAATTGAATTTTTAAATTAATTTTTACTTGCCATGATTTGTATTCTGTTTGTTCTGTGCTATTTTAAGCTTGGATAATAAATATCATGTCAGTCTCGTATTCATTTGTGGACAATTCCAAGTTTTCAGTGCTACAGGGTAAGGGTTTGAAAGGCAACAACACAATTTTTTGTTTTGTTTCAGAGAATTGTTTTTTTTAATTCTGTTCGTCTTACGCTTTACAGAAGGCTCTTATTTTTAAACAAAATAAAAAAAAAACTAGGCTAAATATAAGTTGACAGCATCTCCTGAAATTATATTCTTGTTTATGACAGTGTAGAGGAGAGGCACAAAAAGTCAGAGGTCATTTTTTTTATGCAGTAAATCCTCATATGCAAGAATGTCTGGATGTGTAAAGTGTCTGTACGAGACTTGAGTCATCTCTTCCTCTCTGATGGGATTTCTCAGGGCTACGGCTGCAAAAACTGCTTGTGATAAGAACATCTCCCTGCTCTGATGTGTTTTGCAACCCTGGCATGTTGTGCTTGAAGCCCCTTCCTGCTCCCTGGCCGTGGTCACAGCTCCTCGCCCACCCAGGAGGGTGACTGGGGGTGCCAGTCAATAAAATCAGGGGGCAAAGGCAGGGGCTGAGTGCAGGCCAAGCTCAGGGCCTTGGTGAGGTGGAGAGGGAAGGAGCTGTGTCAGGACAGGAACTGCTGGGCAGGGCTGGGGCTCCAGGGAAGGCACAAGAGGATGAAATTGGTGGCAGCAGTGGAGTCACAGCCACGCTCTGGCAGTCCGAGGGAGCATGAGGCACTTTGGTAATGCTGCCCCATCAGCTGTGCCCACTCCCACTGGAAACAACCCCTTTGGCCCAGCAGGCTCAGATACACAATTGTGCTCAGGGATCTGGTTTTGGGGTGCTGAGCTCTGTGGGTGTGTGCCAGTGTGGTCTGAGAGCTGCTGGGGTTTGCCCTGGTCCCATCCCAGTGCCACAGTGGGCAGGTGTGTGCAGAGACTGCTGGAGGTGTCCTGGCTGTCACCACTCCCTGCTCAGCTGGTGGGATGTGCAAGTGGAATCCTGATGGGTTTTTGTCTTCTTTTCTGTTAGAGTCAGGATTAAATGCTCGAGAGACGTTTTCATGTTGGGACTCATGTTTATTAATTCTTATCTATGTCACAGTCTCACAAGTTGGGAGTTCTGGCTAACAAAGTAGAAAATGGCTCTGTCTCTATCTCTCTACAAGGCCTTTTAAGAACAAACTGTCCAATTATGAAAGGACACCTAAATTATTTTTACTTTTAACCCAATAACCAACCACCCATAGCCCGCAGTGTGGATTTTTCTACCCAATTACAAAACACCACCCAGGCCCGAGAAGGTGAAAAAGAAGGACTCAGCCTCTACTCTAAAACCTCCATTTTGCTTTATATCTATATTACTATATTCTAAATGCTTAAACTCTAAGTTTTCCACCCTGTGATATCACACACTTTTATCCAAACTCCACACCCACAATCCCAGTGCTGTCACTCAATTTTGGGAGCCTTTTCCACGGCCTCAGGTCAATGCAGTGTTTGCTTGGGGGTCAGTGCCTGTCAGCACAGAAAATCTGGAATTCTCAGTGCCCAGGGTTCCAACAGAAGCCCCAGAGAGGTGCAGGGATAACATGAAGCATTCCCCCCTGACGTGCAGCAATTTCACAGACAATCCCAAATCCTTGTGGAGAGCTGAGGAGATCAGCACAGGGAGCTCTGCCTTTAGGTCAAGAGCGCCATGGATTAATCTAATTTCAGTTTTGGCTCCTCCAAGCTGGCTACCTTCAGCAAGCTGAAAGCAGAGCACACCTCATGGTGAGCAGAAACCTGCATAACAGCTAGTTGGTAGTTTGTTGTGTAATAAGGGAAAAGTGAAACTCTGTAGCAAAATTGCCTCTTTCTTTCCTAAATTTCAAATACTGAGGGCCAACACTGTGAGATGCTATACCAGATTATCAAGTGGTTAAATTGATAAAATAAATTTTCTGCTCTTACGCTACAGAATTCTATTTCTGCCAGGAAGGGCAATAAGAAATTATTGGTTAGCCATAGAAGTGCCTTGAATTCAGAATTCATGTGGAAAAACTGAGATTCTGAAAATTTATTGTTGCAAGTGAATCTTTAAGAAGAAAACCAAGGTTCTTGACTATTTGTCTCCTATTTGACACTCAGTGTTTCAAATAAAATTTGCGGGGCATGTGCACATAGTCTTAGATATTGCAGAAGGAAGGGTTTTCATATAAAGAAAATGGTCAATATTTTTGGCATCTGACAGAATGTATTTAACAGAGCTTGAAATGGTGAGGAGGGGGAGCATGGAGAGAAGCTTTTTTTTCAGGCTGTGATTTCCTGACAAAACCACACTGGAAAAACCCCCACCATGTGTGAGCACATGCAGAGGGTGATGGTGCAGAAATGCCATTGGCTTTAGACACTGTCTTGATAAGGACCTTTCTTAGAGTCCCTTTTAGAATGCTGCCTCTGTTATGCTGCTGTCCCAGTTTATGACTTCTTTTTTTTTTTTTTCCACTGCACAAGATCTTGGATTGAGGGATTGTCCTGATGATCTGTTCAGTGTTCCAAGGGGGCTGATTAATCTGAAAAACCCAACAAGACAGCTGAAACCACTGCCAAAAACTGTCATCCGTTCTGCTCTCTCAACTGCCAGCTCTCTGTGCTCTCTCTGCACAGACAGGTCTCCTCTTAAAGATGCAGCCTGACATTTCCTAATGCAGCAGCAACAGGGTAAATGATGGGGGAGTGATCTGGGGGGCTGAGTTTTCCCTTTATTCTGTCACTTCCGAGTGGTTGAGTTTCTCTCCTGAGGTAGCACCGTGCTCGGTGCTGCTGTTAATTCTGTCTGCTGAATGCAATTAATCCTGTGGCAGAGAGGATGGGAATATTCTGGGAGGGGAAAGTGGCTCTTGGAGGTCGACATGGAGTTTGTGTGGCCTTGTTTTTTTTGTGCATCTCACAGCACCTTGGCAGCAAGAAAGGTGAATTACTCCTGAGCTGTGTTTCCTAGACACTCAAAACAACAACAACAACAATAATAATAATAATAATAATAATAGTAATGCTTTATTCCTCCTCTGTGTGAATGCTGGTGCTAAGCATGAGAAAAGGAAGCTCCTTGGGCTTTGAAGGGAGGGATTTTGGAGCTCTGGAAGGAGGAAGGTGGCCAAGGTCTACCTTGCCTGACCCACACCCTGTGTCTACAAGGGCTGGAGATGGGAGGCAGGAGAGCCCATGGCAAGAGCCTCCAGCCCAGACTGGAATTTTGTGACACCTCCACACCAAGGGCCTGGGTTCAGGGCTTTTCAGAAGCCACCCCTGGGTGTCTTGCTGGGACTCCCTAAGGAAACTCTTCAGCTATGGGAGCGTAAGTCAAAAGAAAAAAAAGCAGTTTGAAAGTAAACTGGATAACTGCAACTGCAAGCTGGAGGGAATGTTTAATGGGGCCATTAATAAATGACTCAGGCAGCCAATGGGACATAGCCTTTGGTCTCGTGCCTTGCACTGTTGCAGAGGCTCCCTGTAATGAACACACAAAACGTGCCCCATCAAGCCTTGGTGCTTCAGCACAAAACACTCCTGAATTTAATATATGCTGGATGGCAAAGTGGTGCCTCCAGTGAACACCTCGGACAACCAGTGCTGAGAAAAACCTGATTAGAGGGTGGATTTTTCTAACAGGGAAGTCTTTAACTCTTTTCAGAGCTTTTAAGAATATCCAAATGTTCTGGGTACAGGAGGGGATCAACCTTCTGAACTTTAACTTGTGGGTGAACCCCTGTGTTAACCCCCACCACGTTTGCAAGTGGTGAGAGGTGTGAAAGTCTCCAGGACTGTTCTGCTGTGTTAACAACCTGTTTTGATCCTGGTTAGAGCTGCAGAGAACAGAGCATTGTAACAGGAACCATTAATGTTCTAGATGCTCCATAGGAGGGTGCTACAGAAGCCCCCAACTAAAGATTAAATTTGATTAAATGCACTCACAGCAAACTGGCTTGGTTGTGCCAATTAACTTGGAAATGCAGCAGCATTTTATTGCTTTAGGAATGAATGGTACTTACTGGCTTCTTATATAACAGTTTGACTTCCTTATCCAGTCAGAAAATCGAGCATCTGTCAGACCATCAACCCATAAATGTCTTCATTAGATCTGATAAACAGACCATGGCAAGCCAGAGAGTTGGAAGGTCCCACCCTTCTGCCCGGGGGGCTGGACTCACTTAACAGGCTGAAAAGGAGGGATCCGTGTAACACAGGGAGAAGAAACGCTCCGGGTGAGCCAGAGAGGAGAGAGGAGCTGCTCCGAGACGTGCCCAGGTGCAGCACTGAAGTAACCTCTCTCAGGGCCACTGGGACTCTTCCCCATCCCTGTTACCAAACAAACAAACCCTTGGCAAGTGCCCGCTGCAGGAAGCTGTCCCCAGACAGATTGCTGGGTGTGATCCCAATAAAGCTGGGCTCCAGCCTGCTGCCAGCTGAGATCCCTCTGGAAAGCACCAGGGTTGTCACTGATTTGCAGGAGCTCTGTGACCCACAGGCTGTGTTTTGTAGCAGACCAGTGATGTTTATTTTATTTTTGGAGCTCCTGCTGAGCCCTCCTGGTGCTTTGACTCCTAATATTCTGCTCCTTCTTTTGTGGCTCTGCACAAAGGTTTGGCATTGCAAGCCAGGGGTGCATCACCCACAAAATGTTGCTTCTCCTGGCTGAGTTTTGGAATGATTAGAGCAGCCTCACTGCGGGTGGTTGTGCAGCCTTTCTGCCTGACCCCGGTGCAGTAAGGCCCGTGGCACTGACAGCAGAAATGTTGACAATATCACAGTAGAAGGTGGAAGTCCTTAATCACACTGGGCTGCAAGGATGTTTTGTTATTTCCACTCATAAGAATGGAGAAGGCACATGAGCCTTTAAGTGTTGCTCCTCTGAGTCTTCCTTCAAAGCCAGAAATTCTTTTTTATCTCCCACAAATTCCTACCTCACTCTGTGCCCTGACAAATCTGTCCCTTTAAATAAAGCTGCTGCTCTTGCACAACCTTTGGTCTTGCAAAATGCAAAGCCATCTGTTATAACCTCAATTACAGGTTTAGAAGAGACAGAAACTCATTTGATGGACTGCAAGAGCAGGATTTACCTTCTCTGTGTGTCTGAGGGAAAAGACCAACCTTTATGACAGAGGCCAGGTCAAGAATGAGGAGTTCTGTCTATTAAAGTAAATTGAAGAGAGGGAAAACTCTAAAAGACAGATTGAGTTCATACCTAACTTTTAAATGAAATTTAAATGTCTCTGTGTGTACAGTGGTATGTGCAAGCCTTTTTTTTTTTTAATTTTTCACCAAAGTTTGTAAATGTTCCTGAAGTGCTGCTCTGCATTTTAAGATTCCATATCCTCATAAAGAAAAATTCAAAGCACTGATACTCACTTGAGTTTCTGCTTGTATGTTGTTATTGAGACAAAGTAATTTGTTTTCTCTTGTTTGTTCTTTGTAAGCTCAACCTAAGGAAAAGAACTTAGTGCATATGAGATAAAGTTGACAGGCTCTTGATTTTTACTGGGAGATCAATATTTTAGAGATTTTAGTCTCTGTAAAGCTGTAATCACCTGATTTAAAAAAAAATTATTTAAAAGTTTATAAAAGTAGTAGCAGGAAAAAGTCAAATTAAGTATATGGGGAAAGCCTCTAAGAAACTTCAAAATGTAGCTTAAAAATAGATCCTCTTTATTTTGATTCCCCTGTGAGTAATTCATGGATTCCCAGAATGTCCAATCAAGCTTTATTTTTGATGCCCGGGGTTGTCATTAATGAAGCAGTCACTCCACCAACTAAACCAGAGCTGTTTAGCAGCAGATATGTATATTTTAGATATTTTCCTCCTACTCCCTTGGGAATAGGAAGCCCAGCTGCCCGTGCTGGCTGTTCCCTGGTGAACACTTGGCTCCCAGAGTTTTTGCTCACACTGGCTGGGCTCTGTCTCAGTCTGTCCTAACCCGGGGATTCTCCTCCCCTTCAAGGTGACACAAAACCAAAGCTCAGATCCCCAATAAAATTTCCCTTCCCCCTCCTGTCCAGCAGCCTGGGACAGGTTTGATTTATCTCTGTTGGAGCAGAGGGAGGTGATTGCTGAGCACGGGGGAAAGAATCTGAGACAAACCTGAATGTGCTGAGTTTAAAAAAAAAATAAAGTAGGTGAAAGCAGTAAATATGGCAACTATGCCAGTCCTTCCTACTCTACTTTGCTGCTGCATTCTTGTTATACAATGGTGAGAGCTATTGCAGGAAGGACTGTTGAAAGATGGGGGATTTAAGAGAGCTGTGATGGCTCTGTTGGATTGCTGCCTATATTTGGACTGTATTTATTATTCTCCTTCTATTAAGGTGCTTAAGTATTCAGAGTTGGGTTTAGACAAGAAATAAATATCTGAGCAGCTGTGACTACATGTCTGTCGGTGATTAGTCATCACTACAATTCCTCGGAGTTGGATTTACCAGCAAATTGTTAAAATTCCCCCAAATGGAGGGCAGCAGAGTGGAGAAAATTGAGGTTTATTTTGCTGTGTTTGGCTGGAAGTTTAACCTGGAGCAATCACACAGGCCAGGAGAGGAGAGATCCTGACCTGGCACAGAGAAGGAGCTATTTAGGATTTTCCTTCCTTGCAGGTGCTGTTTTGTGCAGCTCACCTGCCAGGATCTGGGGAAAATGCAGAGATTTATCAGTGATACTTGGTGGTGAGAGCAAAGGGAATTATTAAACTCTTGGGCAGGGGGAGCCCAATTCCACCTGCACTGCATTGAGGGAGTCTCCAAGTGTTCAGCATCCCGTGGCTTTGGCTCTGCTGGGAGAGGCAAGGAAGGGCTGAACACTGATTTCAGCCTCAGGCAGGCACTGCAAGGGTGGATTCTGCACATTTGGGTTTATTTTCCTGAAGATACTAAAGAAAAAGGACCTCAGTGTGTTCTGTGTTTCTGGCTGATGTAATGCATTGCAGCACAAGTCCAGGTCCTGCTGTTCTCCTTGGGTTTGTTTTGTTTTTAGAAGAATGGAACATCACCATTACCCCCTCTTCCAGAAGTGAAGGAAGGATGCCTACACTCACAGTAGAAAAAAATACCTGCTTGTTTTGGTCCCAAAAAACCAGTTTTGATAGAAAGCAAAAGAACTGGTAGCATCTCTCCTGACCGTATTTAAGGAGAGAAAAGGATTATTTTTGTCCTCTAACAAATCCTGTTGCAAGTTTTTGCCTTAGCTCAGGACAGTGTTGCTCTTTGGGTAGTGACAGAGGGAATAAAACTGAAGTTTTGCAAAGCCAGCCCTGCTCAGGAAACATTCCCTGCAAACAGCTGGGTGAGGGAAGACCCATCCACCATGGAAAATGCTAATTGGGAGAGTGGGGAAATTGGGATTTGGTTTCCTGCCCTGCCTCACACAAACAGGGTAACCTGGAGCATTTTACTTGCAGATGGGGCTATTCCTGTCCTATAAGTGACCCAAATTTGATCCTGAAATGGGTAAACTCAGAAATCTCTTGAAAAGCTCCTGTGGAGAAGTTTAACAGTTGTTGATGCCTTTGTCATTTGTAAGAGCTGGGGTGGGTGGTTCCAACCAATTTAGACTATTTCACCTTGGGAATAATTTTGACTTCAATTCTTATCCTCCACCAGAACTTGTGGAATGGATGTAGGGGGAAGAATTACTGATAAAGCCCCACAGTTTCTGGTGTCAGATGACTGCAAATGATAAATCACATCTTTTATCAATAGCTGAACATGTGATACCTGGTTTATCTGTTGGTGAGACCAATTTGTAAGACAAATGTTTCTTGGTGCACTTAACACTTGACAGTATGAAAATCTGGGAACAATTTCTGGCCAAATGTTCCATGGTTCATAATTTCTGTAGGATTAGGATGAATTCCCCAAACCACCCATCTGTCCTTCTTGTTTAATCCAGAAAAATTTGCCTCTGGCTGCCTGGCTTGAGGTCTTGGCTTCTCACTTGGGAATTATGGGTCTGAGTGAAGCCTAAGGAATTACTCACTGGATATGTTACATGCCATAAAAATACTGAATGTGCTCCTGAGTAAAATGGGGTTTGGGTGTTTCCATCAGAAGCAGCTAATCCTTGAAAATTTTAGGTTTTTTCTTCATATTCCAACTACTCTAAGGAAAAAAAACCCAGAAGACCCCAGAATAACAGCAGTAAAAAGAAACCCCAAAAGATCCGAGAAGAGCTGATCTTATCAAGGTGTAGTAAAGATCAATCCGTTCAAGTCTCTTTTGCTGATGTTTTATTTGCCACATTCCCAGCTATGGGGAGGATTCCTGTTCCACAAGAGCTGCCTGCTCTGAGGTCCCATGGGGACAAAATAAGTCCTCAAGTGGTGGTGGGCTGAATTTCCTCACTCAAGCTTTTTAAAATTCAAGAATGTGTTAATTCAAGCATCTCCAAGCTTCAGGAGTACCGATTATGCAAGCAGAGAATATATTTTTTTCCCCTCTCTTTCAACAAAGAGCTGAATATTTGCACTGTGGTGAGGCTGGGGAGGCACAAGCTGTGTTCCAAAGGCAATGCAAGGTGCAGTTCCTGCCCTGACTTGTAGGCGTTTTTTTAATTAAATCCTTTGCTAATGATAAGACTTTTGCTTTTTATTTTTGGTTTTCTGATCCCTTTTAATAGAGTTAATACTTTAAAAAAAAAAAAAAAAAAAAAAAAAGTGGATCTTTGCAACAATGGCTCAGGGAAAGGGAACCCTGAGTTCTGGCTGTACCGAATGGTTCCAGGCAGAGATGCAGATGGTTTAACTGGTCCCAGCAGAATTCCAGCCTGGCTTTCCTGCAAGGAGAACCACGGGCTGTATTTGAGCTGCTTGTGCCCCCTGAGCTGGTTTGTCAGTGTTCAGTTCTGTGCTGAGACATCTCAAGCGATTTGCTTCTCAAAAGGCCGAGAATGCTGCTCGAGTTTGAGACATTACCCGCTAAATACCCTGTGATTCTGCAGGGATTGCTCCATCGGTCCCAGCACATTCCTCCAACCCCTAAAATGCGGTGTGCCACCTCGGTTTGTTTTCCTCTGCTGCCCTGGGTGGTTGTGAGAGGGTGTCACTGCATCCTTCCCAGCCCATGGTATCCTTCCATCCCTCTGACAGCTCCTGGAAAAAAAATTACAGTTTTTTCAGTGCTTTGGGTACTTGGCAGTACTGAAAAGTGTCTTTCTGTGTAGCCAGGGCTGGGTTGTGTGGGTGGAGGGATCCAGGACTGTCCTCATCAGCAGCTGGACTGGTCTGGCAGTTCCTCTATAGGTTAAACTTTGAGGTGCATTTGCTGAATGCTGCAAAGGGAGGATTTTAAATCTTATTTTTAATGGTTTTTATTTCCTCCCAGTCCTGCCCATTGGATGCAGAGTTTGGTACCACATGAACAAGTTTTACCTTAGATTTTTCTTTATTTATTTTAAAAAAGCCTTCAATTTAAGAGAGCTTCCTCTCCTGTAAGCCCAGCGAGCAAAAATATATTTTTTTACAACATCCTCTGTGAAGCAAATGAACTTTCATAAGCCTTTATGACTGCAGGCTATGCAGAAGGTATATGTACTACCCTGAGAAAGGAATTTGTGAGCGTTGTGGGCAGCTGAAAAGCCTGGTAGACATTGGGCATCATGTAGGATTGTGGCAAAGCAATGGCAGGGTTTGACAACTAACAACATCGCAAGGCTTTGACAGGATAAGAACTTACATGTGGTGTCAATCATTCCCCACATGCCACTTCCAATTTGTCTGGCTGGGAGAGGACACCCGTCCCCAGTGGCATCTGAAATGCAGCTGCCAATGTCACAGCACCAAGGACACCGAGGGGCCAAGCATGGGGTGCTGCTCTCTGGGGCTGCCAGTGCCACGTGGGGACAGATGGCTCTGGGATGTCCTCTCCTCTGAAGGATAATGTCCCCACTGTAGGTGGCACAGAGGCCAAGCCATGGCTCCAGGTGTTCTCCCAAGTCAGCAAAGAGCAGGAGTGAGTTTGCAGCACTAAGGTCAGGACACTTGGAATGGGCTTGAGTTCATATTAATGTTGCTGATTGGGCTCTTCTACCCTGCTTCTAGCTCAGCTCTAAGGGGATGAATAGTGCCTCCTTCTAAATTTAACTAAATTTTCATTGTCTTAAGGAGAGGATAAATATCTTTTAGTCTTTTTTATTTTTTTTTAAGCTGCAAAGGATGCAGCCTGAAAGTCTCAGCATTTTCCTGCTTCCATTTTCATGTGCTTTTCTGTAGATCAGTACTGGAGCCAGACAGAAACTTTATTTTCCTTTTTAAAGACAGATATCTCCGTGCTACTTAAGGAGCTTGGCTTTTACAGGGGGCCTGTGGCTGATGGGCTTTAGTGTTGGAGAAAATGCAAGGTCTCTCTTGTGATTGAACGTTTCTCAGGTATCCCTCTCCCTGTTGGTTTTCTGATGCCTTTTGAAGTGTGAGATTGCACTTTGCTTTTGTCTCTGAGTGAGTGTAACTTGGTCAGTAGATTGAAATGATGTTGAGGCAGCAATGGGAGCTCACATGTGCATCCCATGTATTCCCCAGCCTGGATTTTATGGGAAATCTGACCAAAAGCAAGCCAGACACAGCAGTCAGAGGTGGGCTGGCTGATCTACTCTGCTCCTATCCTGCCCTGATCCAGACAGAAATGGGAAAGAAGGGTCTGGATGAGCCTGGAATATCCTGCACAGAGGCTGGGAGGGAGCTTTGTTGCTCTGCTCAGAAGAAACCCTCGGTGCCACTGAGGGAGGGAGCAGAGCTGTGCTGCCAAACCTGTTCAAGATGCCAGAAGTGCAGAGCTGAGCTGCTCAGTCTGAAGCTGCTGTGAGTGTGTCCCCTCTAGCTGCAGTGAGCTGGTTCTTTTATTGTTTGCACAATTTCCTTCAGTGCACAAAGTCCCATCCAGAGCGAGCTCCATGCAGGAGCTGCAGTACCAGAGTTTGAGCTGTGTGTCTGCACAGATGTGCCTTGTTTTGATTAAAAGACTGCACATGGTGTGGAAGGAGGGCTGTTTTTACAAGCCTGCCTATGCTATGGTTGTATTTCATCTCTGTTTAAATCTCCTGAGGAGCACACAGACCGATATCCAAATGCCAGTGCAGTCCAGACGGGTTCTTCATCCTCCTGCTCCTCCCACTGCTGTGGGTGTTGTGTTTATCAGGTTTGTTTTGGGGGGGTACACGAGTTGCTCTGTGTCTGCTCTGGCTGCCTCTGGTAGAAATAAAATAGTTCTAGCACGCCCTGGGGCAGTGTCTGAGTGTGGTGGTGACAGCTCTTGGTGGCAGGAGTTACAGTGCTCCTGCACATGGGGCTGGCATGGCAGGACCATGAGGGAGGCTCTGCTTCCACATGACTCAAACACAGCAAGTGATCAGAGAAATGAGGGGGGAATTCACAGGTCAGAGCTGTAAATAAATTCCACATAGATTTTGAGTGCTGTGAGACAGAAGCCTTTACATCGACTGATGCTCTCCTGTCTCTTTTAAAATGTCCTGGTACAGATTTACGACTGTGGAGAGAAATAAATAAGAGCAGTAGCGTGGCCAGCACATATAAAACTGTGATATTATTTGATATAAGTTTAATGTTCTAGAGCAAATTGGGTGTAACAGTGTAAGGCTACTCCAAACTGCAGATCTCCAGTGCATCCTCAGAGTTTCCCATTTGTTACTTTGTGAACAGCAGTAGTAAAAAACATGTGCAAGCTGTGTCATCTTTCTGTGGGGATGAGCACAAGTGCAAACTCATAGCTGTGAAAATCTGCTGTTTTGATTCTTTCTGCTTTATTTTGAATGCTTAGTGATGTGCCCAGAACCCTACTGCTGCACAGGCAAAGCTCCAAAGAATGATGGACAAGCCTCCTGTTTTTATTTGGAGTTTTACAAACTGTAATAAAAGAGCACCCAGACAGTGCTCTGGGCACTGCATATGATCTTATTTAAAAAACACACTTGTAAACAAATGGCTTCATCAACCACCTCAGATCAGATCAAATAAAACTTGCTATATTTATTCTGCTGCTGAGTTAAGAGCCATCTGTGGCTCTCTATTAACAGACTATTTACATGCAGATCCAAATGCTCTGGAAATGGGGAATTGTCTTTTCTCTAGGAATCCCACAGTGTTTAGCAGTGCTTTCCACCCCCCAGGTTCTTACAGTGAAAGGGGAAAAGAGACTCTGTGGTGAGTGAGGAGGAGTGAACTCTTGGTTTGCACTGACTTTTGGGCAGATATTCCAGAGATTGGGAGCTGCAAGGAAGTTTGTTTGAAAATGGGGTTACCGGAGACAGTGATGTGCTGGGCTGGAACAAATTGTATTAAATTTCTGAATCTAACAGTCTGAATTTTGACTCATTTATAGAACAGTAGAGTGCAAATACATATGAATCCCAGTAAGAACCAGCATATAAGAATACAAAAGAGGTTCAAATTAAAATCAATAACCAATTGTGAAACAATAATATTCAAGATTTTTCCTCAGATATGGTAAATCTGAGGGTAAGGGTGATCTGCCTTTTGATTTGATCCCTTTTTTTACATCATTGCCTTCTAAATACCTATTTTTTCAAGTGATGAGATATTGTTAGATCAGAGCTTCAGTGTCAAAAACAATAGCCTATTTTAAAAGAAAAATAATGATAAATAGGTTTTTATACTGAGCCCTGGAAATGAATATGGAAGCTTTGAAGGAATATGCCTGCCTACCTTTGGCTCAGGATTTCCCTCCAGTTGTGTGACTGGGGAGCAGAAACTTCTCAAGGAGCTGCTGGAGAGCCCTTGGGGCTGTTTGGGTTTTGCTCTCACTGGAAGAGCAGCACTGACAGAGCAGAAGTTGGGAATGGAAACCATGGAGTCATCTTGGCTTATGTTTCCTTGGAGCTGGTTCCATCCTGGAGGCAAAAGATGAAATTTCTTTTAGATATGGGTGGCCAAGGGAGTCACATCTCTGAGGGTCCCTGTCCCCAGCAGAAGGGGACAATGGGTGAATTCTGTTAGGGTGGACAGAGACAATCACCCAGAGGTGCCCTGGACCTGGAGCTGCCCAGCAGCCCAAGGGTTTCCACAGTGCCCTTTGCTTTTTCTTTTCTTCTTCTTTTTTTTTTTTTTTTCTTCTAAAGTGTTTGCAAAATGCAGAAAAATGCAGCAGGTCCAGAAAAACTGGAACTGTTTGGTGCAGTTATTCAGAGCAACTGCTTAGCACAGACAAACCATAGTAAACCCCTGCCTAGAAAGTGCTGCAAATGCAGCAATTTAGTAATAGGAAAAAAAAATTAATAACTGCAGTCCTCCTTGAGGAGAATCCAGATCTCCAATATAAGCCTGAGTTATGGTAAGCGTGGTGTGAAGGTTTAGGAAGACTTTCCTTTTTCTTTAGGAAAACTGCAGAGACTCACAGAGAACAATTCCATGGAATGCAGGGAAAGCAGAGCAGGTGAGCAAAGGGGGATGCTCCTCCTGGATCATGTCTGGTATCTGGAAAATTTATAATTGTGCATAATCCACAGCAGAGCTGTTTGTGTTATTAGAGCATGTCACGTGGCAGTGTAGAAGTGTGTTGAAACAGCTATAGGAACACCCACAGTGCAACACCATTACTCTGAAATGGCCTAAAAATCTTGAATAACACAATTTCCAGCTTTTCTGTCACTTTGGGATTGGTGACTTTCCTGAATGTTGTTTATCCCAAAAGCATTAGGCCTGATATTTGAAAAACTGGTCAAACACAAGCAAAATGCATGAAGTTTTCATTGCCTTTGTGCAAGAGCCCTTAGACCATGTGAAAATCTGGTCCTTGCACCTGTAGATGATCAGTCAGTACCTCCTGCACTTGAGGGATGTTGGCAGCTCAGTGCAACACTTGAATTTTTTTTTGATTGATGTCCTACAAACTCAAGATTTCTTCTCCCTTCCACAGTAGGGCACAAATTGCCTCTTATATCCTCCCCATCCCATGTGAAATATTGGGGGAACTAATTATAATCCAGGATTTGTTGCAGAAAACTGTGTGTGTAACTCTATTAACAACCCTCAGAACGTCTTTCAAGGTTCTCCTTAGCAAGGGCAACTGCTGCTGGCATTTTGGCTCCCCTTCAAACCAGTCTTGTCAGCAAGAAAAACCATATGAACTTGGAGATTGAAATCAGTTGCCCCAGGGCACCAGGTCCGGTTTCATTTTAACAATAAAAGAATCTGATGCCTTTTAGCAGGCAGGTAGTTATTGCCTAGATGAAGGAAGAGCTGTAATAGTAAATCTAGAATTGCATTCAGATGTGACATCAGCTGATATATAAGTACTGCATGTCTTGCCATATCCACCCACTCTTTCTATATGCAGGGAAATCCGAACCGAGGGAAAAGTCAAATGTGGGGCTGGCTCCCCCAACTCCACAATTATGTCCCAGTGATCCTGAACTTCCTCTCCATTTGCAGGTTTGCTAGAGGGGCCTGAATCCTAATGCTGTGCTCAACTCCATGCACTGTTTACATTAACCTACAAAATCTTGAGCATGTCTGTGTCCCCAGACACAGAAGACTCAGAGACACAATAAATGTTTGAAAGTTCCTGGAAAATTACTGTTATGGAAAGGCTCTCCTTTGCAGTCTGAGTTGTGTAGTTGTTCTTCACTGATCTCCTGTGGTCGAGGTGTTCATTGGAGCCAAACATTTGGTTGACTGATTCTTACTAAAACTGGGGATGAGAGGCATTTATCCATGGAGTGCACACCTCTTGCTATGGCAGAAAAACCAGCAAAGGGAGGAATCATGGGTTAGTTACTACCTGAACCTCTTGTTATTATCTCAGGTATTCCATAACAGGTGTAAAGACTTGGAGATTTATCCAGACAGTTCCTTAATGTTGTCACCACCACAAAATCTTTGCGAACTCCCAGCAGGGACAAACGTAGGTGAAGGTGGTATTGTTCTCCTTCAAGAGAGATTCCCAATTAATTTTTTTATTTTTTTATTTTTTTTACCAAGGACGCTATTGTTTTACTGCATCTTGTCTTTGAGGCTGTGGAAAAAATGAACCTTTCTGAGTGGCTCCTGGCTGGTTGCTGTGGCAGGGCTGTTGGTGGTGTGTTAATTGCAATCCCAGAGCCCGTTCCATGCCCAGCAGGACGGTGGCTCTCAATGGCACCGAGCAGCTGTTGATGGTGGCTGTAATTACTGCCCTGATCTATTGATTAAGTGGAGTAGGGGGGAAAAAGCCCTGCTGGGCTTCAGCCTAACAGCTCCTCTTATGAATAACCTTCCCGAAGGTGCCACTCATTCTTCTGCTCAAATACGGTGGAATTAATCTCACCCGTGCGGCTTAATCAGCACAAAATTCATTTGGCACATTGTGGGGAAGGAAACTGCTCTCTGCCATCGAGCCCAGCCAGGGCTCTAGCTGCCAAGACAAACAGGCTTGTGGATGAGGACATCCTGGGTTTCTGTCAGTATCCAGAGTTTAGTATCCATAAGAAATGGAATTTTTGCTTTTTGGTTGTCTCCCGCTGGCAAAACGTGGCCAGTCTCATTTTGCAACCAAGCTGAAATCTCAGGGCACGGATTCCTGCAGTGGCTGCCTGTGGGAAAGCTTCTCCTTCCCTGTGAAGGTTCTTTACAGGTGTGTGGTTGTCTCTTCCATGGGCACAAAGGTAAACCAGCAGAGTTTGTGCCTGCCTGCAAGGTCCATGCACCACTGCAGTGGGGAAAGCTGGCCAGGACATTTCACTTAGGTGCTGTTTCTGGGTTTGACTGGGGGGAAAAAGTGGGAAATGTGGATTGCTGTAAGTTAAAAACAAAAACCCTGAAAGCAGTTATTCTGATGTATTTAAAATTCTTTATGGTGTTGTTTAAACTTCAGCTGTTTAAAACTCAAACTTCAGAAAGATGTTCTGTTACCAAAAGAAAAAGCCATAAAAATTGATATCTGGAAATTACAAATGGTACAATTTAACAGGGAAATTTTCACTGGGGGGGGAAAAAAGCTGTCCAAATTCACTAAGAGACTTCATTTCACAGGCAATGTACCACTTTGATGAAGTAGTTTTATCAGCATATCTCCAAGCTGTTTCACCATCTCTCTCTTATCTATGTGGGTTAATTTTTCTCGATGGAATCGCTTTGTCTTTCTTGTGTCTTCAAATTGATAGCAAGCTGATCCTTCACTCAGCCTCCTCCCTTTTGAT
This sequence comes from Trochalopteron elliotii, assembly GCA_024734555.1. Lineage (NCBI taxonomy): Eukaryota > Metazoa > Chordata > Aves > Passeriformes > Leiothrichidae > Trochalopteron > Trochalopteron elliotii. The sequence continues at coordinate 3,980,476 of JANPWX010000106.1, read as the reverse complement.
CTGATGCTACATTTGTCTCAGTCATAGAAAATGTTGCTCAACAGGATATCAGTGCCTTTGACCTTTTCCTGGGATACACAGTCCCATGCAATGCCCCACCACACGTGCCTTAAAGAAGGAGTTTGCAATCTTTGCAGGTTGAGCAAGGTAGGAGTGGGCTGCTTTAATCTTTGTACAGCTTTAAGCAATCCAGACATGACACTATTTCAGTTCCATGGCTTTGCCTCACTGTGGTTGGTAGGATCCACTAGAGCAATGTCAGGTATGTTCAGTGGGAAAACCTTCAAAAATAAATTTCAAAAAACCCAACAGTGTTGTTTTCTCCAATGACAGAAGAAAACTCTTTTTGCATGCAAAGAAATCAATCAATCAATCATCTAGCACTTTTCAATTTAAAAAAGAGCAGGAAGAGATGGGAAATGCCATTATTTTGTTTATTCTTCTAGTAGTTAATTTTATGCCTTTGGGAGCTGTCTTATAAAGAGTACATAAAAGATTTGTTCTGTTTGCTTGGGGATTGGGGAAGATGGAGCCACCAGATCTTCCTGATATTTGTGCCAGGCTCATGGAAAGAAAATAAGTTTGCAGGAGTTTTTGTCTACCTCTAAGTTTACCTGTAATTTAATGTGATCAAAAGTCTTAAATTTCTCTGAGCACAATCATGAATATTATATTTCCATTTTTATCAGGTTGTTTAGGTAAAATTATTGTCTCTTCAGCTGGGATTAAACTGTTTAGACACAGAGGATATTCCACTGTGACCCACAGCGCACAGAACTCTGGGCTCAAATGTCTGATATCCAACCAGACTTGGCAATTTTGGAGGAATTTTTTCAGAGGTGTTTCAAACTTTCCCAGTTTCAGCTGGCTGCAGGAAATAATTCAGTATGGGACAGATAAAAGTGCAGGTTGGTAGCACCGTGTAATCTACCTGACAACTTTTTTCACTTACTCATTTATCAACCTAAAAGCTAAAGCAAATAGGGATGCAACCTGTAAAGCTGTTGAATAATTTTAGTGAGCTTAACCGCATGTTTAGCCTGAGGAAGAAAAAGTAGTTAATTTTATATCTAAATTTTTATTTTTTTTTATCCGAAGCAAAGGACCCTCCTTTTTCCTGAAGGCAATTTCAAGCTGTTATTCAAGAATGAAAATTGATAATTGTTATATCTGTACTCAGTTGATCTTAATTTTAGTGGAGCTCCAGGCTAGCAAATATGAAAATATCATCTTGCTGGCTGATAAACTGGTTAAATGCATTGGTGCAGGATTTTGATGAAGTAGCAATAGTTAACATTTGTTGCTTAGCAAAGAGCAGTTATAATCCTGGCTTTGGAGTAAATCCAAACAGGGAGGGAGAAAGAAGTCATTCAGCAGCAGCACGAAGTGGTTTTTTTATCTATGCAGACACACACAAACATTGTTAGACAGCATTAAGTGCTCTCATAGCAGATTGTTTGCTCTCCCTGCTGCTGAGATGCTCCTCGAGCTCAAGGAGGTTCCAGTGCCTGCACCCAGACCATGTCCAACTCAAACACTGGATCACAGACCTTCTCACAGACTTTTCACCCCATGGCAGTGCAATGGTTACAGAAATGTGTGCAGCAGATGCCTTTGTCTCACCTGTGTGAAGGGCAGGAGGCTCTTTGGGAAAGCCCTTAAAGGTGGGTGAGCTGCACTGCAAACAGGGACCTTGGACCAATGCAGCCATGAAAAAATGCCCCATCTCTAAATCCAGGATGGTGGTGGCTGCCTGCACACCAGGGTTTTACAGATCACTGTTCACACTGGTAAAAAACAGTGTATTCTTTTCACTGGATGTAGTTATAGAAATGCAGGGTTGTGGTACCTGTTTGGACAGTGAGAGTCCTTTCAGTCCATCTATTAATTAATTTTTAATTATTAATGTCTTGTCTTGAGAAATACCTTTCTCTTGTCTTCTCCCTTCCATACTTTCTATGGCCAGAACTGTGTTCCCTGGGATACCTCCACTACTGGATTTAGACTGATTAAAGGCTTGATTGATTTCAGCTTTAGGCATCAAGGAGACACTTTCCTGCTTTTCATTAATTGTCATGTCTGATACTTCTTTGTGTCCAGCCCTCTGATCTGAAAAGGTACAGCACCACGTTGCTTTTCCCTAGAAAACAATATTTTTAAATGAATTAGTACTTTTGTCATTTTTCCTCCAAATGGCTTTTCAACACTTCCATCAGAATCACTGCAAAGAGGTGAGACATTCTGCCTCGTCACAGGATTAGAACTGGCCAAATGGATGTTGAGGAGTTAGAGTAGGATCTCCTGAAACTGAGTCAAGCAGAGCACTGGACCTTTTGCAGGATTATTTAATGATACAAGTTATTTCTGCAGTGCTCAGGAAGCAGCACAGCATTCCAGCTGTGTGTGCAGCACTAATTCAGTGACAACTCCTTCTGTTAGAGTGGCACTTTTTGCAATGTCACTTGCATGGAGGTTTTAGATCAGCTAAAACTAGGCTGGTTGAAGTCTAAAGTCTTCTTGCATTCCACATGCAATTGGGTTTTTTGGGTGTATACAAGTTTTCATGGTTTAATAAGACTGGAGAAAAAAAGTCAGCAACTGAGACAATTTCAGCAACTTGCATACTGCTGTGATGAAAGAAACCAGATATTACGGATTCATTCTGGGCCATGGAAATATTTATGAAATATGAATTTATTAAAGGCCTCAAAGCACTTAAAACAGCCGCTGTGCATCTTGCAGCAGTACATGTAGGTTTTATTTGAATATATATAACACTATTGCTAACAAAGATCAAAATCAGAGGTGAAGCTCGCAGTGCAGCACGGTGTTCCCCAGGATAACAATGTTCAGGGAATAACTGGAGGGGTATTAATTTAAAGCACATGCAGTCCACTCTCCCAACTCCCAGCCTGCAGGAAGCAAAAGCAGAAAATGAGGGCCAAGTCGAGATAAGGTGGTGATAACTTCACAGAGAGGGAGAGGTGCCAGCTCGGCAGTGTCACACGATGATTGCGATGAGGCACGGTTATGCAAATTGCCCAGATGAGAAATCCTCCCTGTGCAGGTGAGAAGATAAAATAAGGCCCTTAGAGGCAGAGCAATCCAGGCCTTCTGTCGATGACTTGGTGATAAAGGAGCAATGTCAGACACTGAGAGCAAGAGCTGAGACTCCTCACCATTCACTCTTCAATCCCATCGTTTCATTCCCTGCTTTTCTTTCTTCTGGAACTCAAAGATGCTTTTACTGCTCTCAGTGCTGGTGTCTAACTTGTACAAGCACATAATTCTAACTGTGAGTTTCCACAAAAACATTAAGGAAACAGAGGAGATAACTGACTTGCCAAAGGCCAAACAAAGCACCTGAGGTGGAGTCAGGCGCAGCACCCAGTTCTCCAGGCTCGTTTGTTTAACTGCTTTTCCTATTTTCCACCACTTTTCTGTTCCCTGTCAGTCCCTCTATTCTTGTTTGAGGCATGGGGGACTTTATAACCCTGTATTTCTCACAACTGTATGAAAGCTCTACAAGAGGGAAATGCTCCTGATTGTTTCTGTTCAAAGATGGGGGCGTTTCTAGACATGTCACATCTGAAAAGTGAGTGACTTCTGGCACCTAGTCCTCTGTTTTCTGACATGAGGGACACATGCAAGGAATATCAAATACGTGGCTGAAGCCAGACCGTGCCTCTCTAAGCATGCTGTGCCTTTTTCCTGTGCTGAAGGCCTAAAAAGGGAATTTTCTCTGCCTATCTAGACAGGGGAGCCCCTTTTAGGTATTATCTGCTGTACAAATATTGGCCTACTTAAAGCCAGTTTCATAGAAAGTTGAAGGCAGTCTGAGGAGGAGAACGTATCCTTTTATATGCCTTGGATAAGGTAAATGATATCAAATAAAATGAAGGATTAAAGCATGCTGGAGCTTGAAGCAATAGATATAAAAAGGACAGGAATTATTGTTTACTTACATTTTTCAGCTGGGTGTGTGCAGTCAGTTTTGCTGAGGATTTATGTATCACATCAGTTAATTTCCAGCCTGTGCCAACTCCCACAGGGAGCACCACACCAGCAGCTCTGCCCTGAGCTGCCCAGCAGCTGTGAGCACTTGCCTGGCCCCTGCCACCCTGATGCCACCTTCTCCTTACACTTTTCCCCTGGTGAACACTTCTGCTTTCTCACCATTTCGTTATGGGTCCCAAATGGCTTTGTAATTAAGATCTACCCAAAGATGCTTTCTTTTTTCTTATTTTTATTCCTCTTTCCCCCCTCCTTTTGTTTTTTAATTTATGAGGTTTAGGAGCTTTGTTCTCTGGTTATCACAATATTTCAAAACATAACAGTGCCGAGATATCTCCTGGAAATTGTGCAGAAAGTGCTGTGGCTTGCACCTTCAACAAGGAGTAAAATATATGTGATTTATGTGATTTACACTTCACATTTTATGCTCCACATTGCTAATAAGCACTGTGACAGTCAAAGTCAGTCTGAGTAATATGGCAACAGAATTAATGAAGTAAAAGTATTTGAAGACTCTTGAGACAAATCAATATAATTACACTTCACATAAAAAAAATTAAGAATTGTGCAAAGTTAAAGCATTAGAAGAGTGACGGAACAGAGATAGTTCCACAGTTGGAAATTCACATGTATTTACAACTGTTTAACTACAACTATGTGAGAATTTCTATAAAGGGTTTAAACAAACAGAAAAGATTTCAGGCTATACACTCTGCTCTGAAGTGAGCTGGCCCAACAATGGAATTGTTCTCCAGCAATCAATCAAAGCCTTACAAAGCATTTCATGTTTCTAATGGCCAATGAGTAGGAATGACTCCAACAATTCCAATTTCCCTCTCTTTCATCAATGAAACCAGTGCTTGGGTTTGGCTTTTTGAGTGTTTTGTGTGTGATGGTTGCAAAGTTTAGGTGAGTTGCTGACGTAGCAGGGATTACATTTAGGTTTCCATAGAGAATTCAGACCTCAGTGCTTTGTTCTTCAGAGTCCTTTTAAATTCCTGCAGCATCTGTGAGGCAGAGGTTGGGCTGGAGGTGGGACTGAGGGTCTGGTTGGGATGTGGGCAGGGGTCCAGAGGAATTGGAATGGAGAGTGGTGTGATCTCTGGGAACTTTTGGTTAGTCTCAGTCTGGGATTGCTTGCTGGTAGCTCAAGTGTGGCAGTCTGAATGCAGAGTGGCTGACTGATTATTAAAACTAGAGCTGAGGCTTTCTGAGACATCACAATGTGAAAAGAAACATCCAAAAATAATTTCTCCACCCCGTTTCAGCTTTGAGCCTTAAAACAAGGGTTTGATTTAGAAATTATTTCTGAAGTTTTGAAAAGCATCAGCAGCAGATCTGCATCTCCTCCCAGCTTTGCACCATGGCAGCAGTGACCAACAGCCTCAGGAGAGAGGTTCCTTCCAGGTTCAGACAGGGAGAAGGATGGACCTGTTGGCTCCTGGAGGAGAGAAGCACAGCTGAGCTGTGGCCAAACATGAGGTGTGTTGGGCTTTGCTGTCCCAGTAACTGTGGGAAGGCTTTACAGTGCAGGACAGCCAAAAATGGGTGGAGAGGGGCCACAGGGCTGCTCCCTGATCCATAATATTCCACTGGAGAGCTGTAACTACCCTTGACCCAGTTGGCTTTGCCCTGAATTGATCTTTCCAGAAGGGCAGACCCAACAAATGGCAGCTGACAAGCCCGTGTGGGTGAATCCTGGGGCTCATCCAGGTTTTCCTCCATGACTTTTGCAGCTGCCTCAATCCTCCTGTCCTGCACTCAGGACATGTGAGGAGGCTGCAGGAAGAACAGACGACCCTGGAGCACTCAGTGGGGGGAGCAACACATGGAAGCCCAGAAGTCAAGGCTCATTTAGAGCATTTATTTTGCTTTGTTTCACACCCAGTGTTCCTCCTCTTAACCAGATCAGACTTTACCAGGCATTACTCAGCGGGCTGATCCACAGAAAAGTTCTTTCAGAATGAAAAATCTGTTTGCTGGTGGGGAAAGGGTAAGGTAGCAACTCTTGTGTACTTTGGTGAAAAAGCACTGCATAAAAGGTGACTCTCTTTATGTTTCCCTGGGTGATTCAGGCTGGCTGGGTGTGCCAGCCAGGGAAATTTGATCCACCAACTATTTACATAAACCAAAAACTGTTTGTCTAAGCACCAGGAGACAAGAGCTAAGCTGGATGAAGTGCTGTAAAGAATTCTTTTTGCAGAATGATCCCTCTTTGCCATCCAAAGAGCCAGGCGGATGCTTACATAGCACAATACAAATTTTTGAGGAGTAGTTAAAATCCTCTCTCTAACAGCATGGTCAAGCTTTGTCCTCTACCCCCTTGAGAGCCGAGTGTGTGGATGGAGAAAGAATGGTGGAGGAGTGCCTCTCAAAATTCTCTCTTGAAGTCTTCAAAAAATAGAGGGAACAAATACACTACAATGCTAAAAAAAAAAATTGTTGCAAAAATGATTTCCATTTTGTACAATGTTTACCAGAGCCACTGCAGAAATTTCATAATCACATAATTAACCATTCTGCCTGTCAAGTGGGTCTAGTTTCACCTAATACCAACCATGTAAAGCTCTAATATGCAAATGAACTGGCAGAAAGGAGTTCAGAATTTAACATTAGGTGCTGATTTCACTGCTGATAAATTGCTTTGATCCATTGAGTCATGCCTTGTTGTCCTTCCAAATGAATGCAAGCACCTTCTCCTAGAAGTGAGTCACCCCTGGAGATGGGGGCCAGCCTGACCTCGCTGCTGTCCATGTAATAACACTCAAGAGGTTTAAGACCTTGGACATGTTTATCCTCATGGTATTATTGTGAGGTCAAGAGATGCTGTTCTTTCCATTTTACAGCAACGAGGCTGAGGTGTGAATTTTTGAAATGTGTTGAAGCAGCAAAGTCTTGAAATTAGTGGGAGCTGCAACACTCGACAGCTCATGCTCATTTCTATGGGAAATAGAAGATTTCCCCAAGATAAGTCAGGAAAACTGGAGCAGACAGCAGAGTTAATCCAGCTCTGTGTTCTAGGCAGCAAATTTTCTTGTTCTGATGGAGTGAAATTTTCTGTTATCCCTTGTTATACTAGAAATCTAATGAGAATGTATTTATGGTGTGGAGTTTGTGCTTTCTTCACATGAACTTGGTGCATTTGTAGAAGCCAAAGTCCCTGAAACAGGAAAAAGTAAAGCACAGTTGGGCAAATTTTTGATATTCACCTTGCATGTGAGCTCCAGCTCCTCCTTGGCACTCTTCTTCCTCACTGTCCTTGGTGTGTGAGATTCTGGGTGAGTGGAACAACGTGAAGGATGACTGTTCTGCAGTAAAGTCAGGGTTATTTTTAGCAAGGGAGGATCCACTCCTGCAAGAGCAGTGAAATGTGCACTTCAGGCCTTCTGCTGTGATTGTGATGAGGGCTTTTGGGCTACAACCATGAAACAGTTCATGTCCTGGTTGGTGCTTGCCCTCCAGAGGCAAAGCCAAATCTGAAAGCACAGCTTTCCTGTGAGACACTTCCACTGCCATTAATGCTTTATGATGTTCAAATGCATAAAGGGAATACTTTAAAGGCACAGACAGCTGACAGAGCAGAGGTCCAGATGCAAGAGGACTGATTTGAAAGGCCTGTGTGTTCAATATAGCTGTACATGTCTTCCCACAGGTGAGTCTGGGAAAGGATATAGCACATTTTCCCCAGGACAGCTCCATGCATTTTCTATTCCTGATCAAGATCTATTCATTGGGCAAGTGCTGTTTAATCAAGCAGCAGGAAAAGGGTGTGTGCTGTCTTCAGTAGTACAAAGAAATCTCATTCAAAGACAGTCCCGTTCTTAAAAGGCTGGTGTTTAAATTAGACCTGCCCAGACAGGTCTGGCATGTTTAGTGTGACCCCCTTTTACTGTGGATGTTCCGGTTATAACCATCTTGCTGCTTCCAGTTAAAATAAAAACACAACTGCCGTGGAAAACGTGGAGGAAACCAAGCTCCCAACACTTGCCAGCCCCTGTTTAATGATAAACCACTGCTACTGGAAAGGAGCTACAAGGAAAAAATTTAGAAAAGTACATAGAAGAGGAGATTCAGTAGAGAAATTTAGAAGATAGTGTGCAAATTGACAAGGGCAGCAGGGGAGAAACAAATTTTTTTGGTTTATTCCAGTATTTGGGCTTCATGGTTTTTGATGCCATTTGGACCTAAATGTGTTGAAGGCTCTGTGGCTGCCTTCCTCCTACAAACCAAGCAGAGTATGTCCTTCTCTGCAGCATTAACAGGAGAAGCTCCATATCATCACTCATAGTCAGAAGAATGGAGTTCTTGGCTTTTTTCCTCTTCTTGGTCCTTTATCTCTACTCTTCCAATGTTACCTATTGTGATAATGAGTCTTAGAGGTCACCAAGGCTTATTTTAGTCGTGTTGCCGTGATATGTTACAGCTTTATTAAAAAAGGATCATGTGCTGTGAGATGTGCAGCTTTTCTGGTGCAAGAGCAGATCACCCTGGCCTCTCCTCGAGCCCATATGTTCAGGGTTTTCCCTGCTAAGTCCCTTGGTGTGTTACAGCCTGCCTCAGTCTTCCTCAATCTGCTGGCAGAGGTGGCAGATGCTCAGCTCAGGGCTGCAGTGAGTCATGTGTGGAGAGTAAGTGATCCATCTGCAAACTCAATGTGAGTTTGATGGAGAAACTCCCTGGGAGCCACTCCCAGGCCGTGCTGCTCGTGGGGATAAGTGCAAGTCCAGCACTGCCTCATTTCACCAGGTGTTCTCTGCTCCCCTTCAGCCCTGTGGTGCTGGAGTGTCTGCAGAGAGGAGAGAGACGGTCAAGTGTGGTGATAACTTTGAGGCAGCATTAGGCCTTACTTTCTCCTCATTTGGTTGATGAAGTCTAGGGAGATGTTATGTACAAAACCCCCTTCTCCCTGCCCACACAGCACAGGAGTGAAGATGACTTTGCTTTTGCTTGATGTGAGATGGAGCAGGACAGAAATCCTTAAACTGTGTTTTCTGGCTTGAGTTATTGTTGCACAAGCAGCTTAGGACACTTTCCAGGATTCATTACAAATGACTTTAAGTCTGAACTTAAATAAACAACAAGTAGAGGAGTTGTTGCAGACAGGAGAAATCATGAATGCTCCAAAATAGCAATCTCACAGGCAGGAAAGAGCAGGTGCTGCTTTATTGATCAAGAAATGAGGGAGGTTTTGCCCATTTGCTAGGGGAACATTGGTGAGACAAACAGGATGATAAGGGTTCAGCCATCCCACTTTCCTAAGGATTAAAAGGAAACACAACCCTGTGCATGTGAGGAACTGCAGCGTGCAAGTGAAATTCCATGTTTATCAAAGAGGATCTGCCATCACATCTGGAGATTTTAATACAGATCCATTGCAAAGGAGAGGAGCTCAAAGATTTCTCTTCCCTTACTGACGTGAAGCTGGTGTTGAAATCTTCCATCAAGTGTAGAAATTGCTGCCTGGTGGTTAGATTTTTCCAGATTGCCCCACTGCAGTCGCAATGTCTAATCCCCCACCTCATTGTTGGGGAAGATCTTTGTCATCATCTTTCCTTTGTGCCAATTCCTGCCAGCTTTGGGAGGCACAAAGGAGGTGGGAGGTCTGTGGGATCCTGGAGAGCTGCAGCTCTCTGGAGCCCTGTTGCTCTCAGCAGAAAGGCCCAAAGGAGCCATTTAGGAAGAATTGCTTAGTCTATAGTGATTTGGAGATTTACCATTATAACTCCTTCCTTATAATCCTTTTTAAAAAGCTGGATTTGAAGTAGATCAGGTCTAAGACAAGGCAGTTTCTGTGATTGTGGTTTTCTTAAGATTGCGTGTGGTACTTTGGTGAGCAAAAAATGTAATGTAAAAATTGCCTCCTTCTGCCTGACATTCTCAGGTAGCAAAAGCTTCTATTGTAGACATGAAAGTACAGACAGGATCCTTTTGTGGGCTTTTTTTTTTAATCGAGTTTGACAAAATTTGATGCACAGTTGTATTTTTCACCCAAGCTGAGTTCAGTGTAGGGGTCTCACATCATCCATCTCTCAATCAAATCAGTCCCCTGAAGGCAGCAGTGATACTGCTCAGAGATGAAACTGAGTCTAAGCACTAAGTTACATTTTGGTAAAATCCTGGGGTTATTTACTTTGTTTTTTTAATCTTAATTTTATTTGTCCATCTTTTATATTTTGTAAAATATGTACAGAGATTGTAGTTTTTTCATGACACAGCTGGGGTGGGGATGTTTGCTAAGCAAGAGTCCCAGGTGCTAAAAATACTGGAATACTTTCTTGTTCCAACATCTGAGGCTCTTGCCTGTTTCCACCACTGTGTAGCTGTCAGCAGTGCAGTTTATCAGGCTTCCAAGGAAAAGCTCTTGTCAGAGTGGGAAAAGACCCAACAGTACCTGCGTAGGGAATCTCAGAAATTGCATAAACACATCCAAATGTTATGTTGAGACTCTGAGGCATTGCAAAGCATGAAAGAATTGCTTAATTCATGGAACAGCTAGCTGGTTCTGTTTTGCCTAAAAATGTGTTAGGAATATTTCTGATGCTAAGGCTTGTTCATTTCTTAGGGAGCTGTAGAACAGATACATTTACAAGTATGAGTAATGGGAAACAGAATTTCTGCACAATGCAGACAATCCTTTCATGTTACATCATTCAAAGCAGGGTATTCACATGGGGATATATTCAGGCAAAACTCCACACAGCCAGAAGACCAGGCTCCTCTGCTTGGCTGTGCTTTTAATGTAGGAAACTTTTGGTTAAGATTTGTGGGTATCTTTCACACAATGCATCAAAGAGCTGAAAAGTTGAGGATAATCATTCCCACACATGAATCTACGTGCGTTGCAGTGCGAGCCCTTCTGTGCTTCCTGCACTTCAAATATGATCCCTACATTTGCTCTTGGAGGTCCCCAGCAGTGTAGATAGACAGTTCAAGAGACACTTCTGAGATTACTGAGTTATCAATCCAGTGAAAAATGGTAATATTAAACGAATAGAAGAAATAAGTGTTGTACAGAAGTGTGTTAAGAACTACATTTATTTTCTATGGATAACTTTCTTCATAAGGTGGAAGTTGAAATTTGCTTTTAGAATATATATTTCAAAGCAAGGGGAATCAGTGGGAACAGAGAGCAAAGCTGGCTGTGTTGGAATGACTAACACATCATGAAGAGCATCTTAGACTTTATATTATGGTAAATGATGTGGTGGAGGTGAAGGGGAGAAAAAAATTGCAGATTTCATGCCTTTTTTTTTTATTTGTTTCACAGTTGTGTGCTATTTCCAATAAGGTGTCTAATTCTGAAATGTTAATGAGCCTTTGGATTCCACAGCGAGATCCCAAATACCTTAGAGTCAGGAACTCGAGTTTCCAGAAAACATGTAGCACCATATATTTTGAATATACAAAAATCTGGCAGCATAAATGAATGTGTAAATGTACATAAGGCTCGTAGTTAGTCATGCAAACGCCGAGCTGCAGACCCGGCCTGTGCACGATGTGTAGGCTGAGGTAAACGTGACACAGCCCTGTGCCTATCTCTGCCCTGGCTGCTGGCAGGGTGTCTCCATCCTGACACACAACAATCTTCACATTCCTGTCCGACCTGAAGCCAGAGTGAATTTAATTAGGAAAACTCGGTGCTAAAGTGTCCCGCCTCAGCACGGGCCTGCTGAGGGCCTGCTGAGGGCCTGAGAGAGCGCGGAGCCGGGCAAGGCACTGGGCAGAGCACAGAAAGATTATGGGGGAGTGTGTTTGGACAAAATCCTGTCTTTGTCCTCTTCCCCTTTGAGAGTGAAAGGGTGAGTAGGGAGAGAGGATTTTTGGTGGCTGTTCAGAGACAGAATGACCCACCAGAGCCTGGCAGAGTTCAGGCCAGGGCCCCCCCGTGGGTGCTGAGCGAGGAGTCAGCCATGCAACCAGATGCCACTGCTGGCAGTGCTGAGGAGAAAAAGCATCCAGACTCTTGGCACTTGACTCTTGCATCTGCCAGGCTTTTCCCCCATAAATGGCCCTGTGTGCCACTCCAGGGAAGGGGCTGTGCCAAGGGGAATGAGTTCCATGGGGAATGACCTCCATGCACCAAGAGGAGGAGGCTGCCTGATGTGCTCGACGCTACCCTTGCTCACTGAGCTTCCTTTCCAACCTCACTAGAGTACAGGAGTTCCTGATCTGACACCCCTTTTGGTTGAGTTTTTAAAAGCATAATTGCTTTGGGAAACGAAGCAGGGCTGTGATTTTGATGTTCTCAGTGCTCTGTTGGCACCTGGGCCCCAGCTCGGTGCAGCCATCTGGGGCAGGCAGTCCCTACTGCCAATACTGCCTGACCCCGCTGCCCAGCCTGGTACAGGGGCTGGCAGCTCTGCCAAGCTGCTTGGCAATCCATTTCTTAGCAAAGAAATAACATTTAGGTTTGGGGTTTTTTTTTAAGGTGGTGAGCTTTTCCAGGGCAAGAGAAAAAAAAATTTGGCTACACTGTTTCCCTATAAACGTAATCTGTACACACCTAATCCCAATTACAGTATTGACAGTATTGAATTTCACACATTTAGTTATGAACAAACACTCTTTTGCAATGCCATGAGTTACCTGCATTTTGAGCACTAATATGAACTATGAAGAGGCTGTGTGTTTTATTTTGGATTTTCTGTGTTGGCCCAAAGCTGTATGGCGATGTTGCCTTTGGCCAGGACTGACATCTGCACTGAACATTTAAAATAACAGATGCTTGTCCAGGCCTTCAAGGATAAATCTGGTGCATAGGTGGTACCTCTCTAACACTTCCCTTGTACTTCAGTCAGTGTTTGCTGTATTTGCTGCAGTGTGTTTCACACTCAGAGAACTGCTGCTGTGGGGAGCAGGGGACCTGTGGAGAAGAGGTTGCCAAGTTTTGTCACATGTTGGAGGGAAGGGAAGGAACACTTCTGCTATGAAACCAGGCTGAGATGGGATTGCTCAGCCTGGAGAAGAAAATGGAGATGCTACAGCACTTTCCAGTGCCTAAAGGAACCCCAAGAGAGATGGGGAGAGACTTTTGACAAGGGCATGTAGTGACAAGACAAGGGGGAATGGCCTTCAATTGACAGAGGGCAGGGTTAGATGGAATATTGAGAAGGAATTCTCTGTGAAGGTGGTGGAGCCCTGGCACAGGTTGTCCAGAGAAGCTGTGGCTGCCCCTGGATCCCTGGAAGTGTCTAAAGCAAGGCTGGACAGGGCTTGGAGCACCCTGAGATAGTGGAAGGTGTCCCTGCCCATGGCATGGGGTGGCACTGGATGATCCAAACCATGCTAAGGCTCTATAACTTGCAGTAATGCATTTTCAGACTTATAAAGACACCTCAGGGCACCAAGAATTGCTTCCTTTTACCCCTTCTTGGCAAAAGATTTATGATTAAAAATATGTGGACCATATGACTGGTTTTGCTGAAAACTTATTGGAAGAATCTAATTGAAGAAACCAAATGCCAAAACTTTAACAAAGGCTTTTTTTTCTTCCCCCATCTGTTTGATCAGGTGTCTCGGTATAGAAGGTGTTTTAACAAAAGGTTGTGCAGATGGTAGGGAAAACATTCAACTGTTTGACTAAAAATCATTTCCTCTCTCAAAGAGGGAGTGCTTTCACAGATCTCATTAGTTCAACTGTTATAACTTCCAGGAGTTGCCACAGGGTACAAAATGCCTGGGTTCAGTGACACAAATTTATAAGCAAGAAAAAAATCAGTGAAAGAAAAAATAAGTGAATGCTTAGATAGCTTTAATTTTGACATACACATCCAAAGGAATTACATGCTTCCTCATTTGCTCTATCAATATTATGTATTCCTTTATTTGCCACACCATGCTAACTCCAATATTGCTTTGCCACCTCTGTTGTGCAGGCTGGGTGTTAATTGTGGCTGGTGTAGCAATGCATGGAGCCAGTGCTGATTCACAGGGCTGCTGCCTGCTCAGGGCTCCTCTCATTACCTTGTTATTTTGCTGCAGAGGGATCAGCTCTGTGCCGGTGCTGTGCAAGCAGAAAGATAGTCTGGAGGAGTCTGCAGTCTCAGACAGGCTGTGTGCCTTACTCCAAACTGTAAGGTCTGTCTGATTCTGCTGAGTGAGTCACAGTTTTGTTTTGCCATATTCAGATGACACCTCCTCCTCTCAGTGAAAACATGCTGGAATAGCCTGGCAGCATAACCAAACAACAAAAGAGTGCTGCTGATGGCTGACAGCTCTGACAGGTGCATTTGAAACTGGAGTCAGTTTTGTCATCGTGCACAGAAAGGAGCTTTGACGCTGGAAAAATAAGTAGATTTTTGAAATGTAATTTTGTAACTCTGCCAAACTACCAACTCCAAACATTGTGATCTTCCAAGCAGGGTTTTTCAGATGCAGATTTGTTGGGTGGGGTTTTTTTGTGAGGGCACCTAAATATTTCATTCTTTAGCAGAGGATTAGAGGTGGCTGCTGGGGGAAGATTTGCCCGTTCTGCTTTGAGGAGAGCAGGATGACTCTGGGGTTCTTCAGCGCTCCGAGCGCGCTTCTGTTCCAGCTCTGTAATTTTTCCTCACAAATTGCCTTGACTGGTTCAATGATTTTTGTCATTGTACAGGTCACTAACGTTCAGTCATAATCTGAAGCAGAATTCTTGTGTTAGCCTCTTGCAGACTTTGGGTGCATCGTGTTTGTGCAGGAACCCAAGGCTCTGCTAAAAGCAAATGCCCTGCATGACAGCTGGTTTATTTTTTTTTTTTTCCTTTTACTATAATATCTCCTTATAAAGGTGATCACATGAGAAAAATTTAGAAATTCTAAATGATTAGAGATTTTGTTTTGCCTGTAACCTATATTCAGCTGTCTGGAAAGATCTGCTTTTTGAGGAAAACGTACAGGAACTATAAGATCATAAATAAGGTCACTTGACTTGAGACACAGATGAACCAACAAGAGACCATCTTTAAACAAATGTGGTAAAGCAAGTGGAATAAAATAGATTTAGAGTGTTTCTGGTGTAATCCTGGGGTATTGGTGAATTTAGGACAAGCATTGACTATGGAAGGGTCTGTCTTGAATTCTTCATGTGCTGAGAAAACATTAAAACATTTTTGGTAGTAAAAGTGTGATGTTAGTTTGATAATGGTTTGATAGATTAACAAGTTGTGTTCTTCTCACAGTCAGGCACAAAAGTCTTAGGCTCCATAAACTGGGGTCTTCAAAAGACCCTCAAATTTCCAACACTGGTATCTTTCCATTAAAAGAGTAAATTAACAGCATTAGCACCAATATGAGGCTTTGTCATTTTAGGGTGATCATTTGAAGTGTGCTCCCCTTTTCCTTAGAAGATACAGCCCTCCCTTTCTGGCTGTGAAATAGTAGAATTTTGCATGTCTAAAATTAATTAATTTTTTACCCCTAAATGTGAATATCTTCTGAGTATGCAAACTAGTCAGCTAAATGAAGGTAGGGACCATAACATTTTTGTTTGGAAAATTGCATCTAGTTCTTTGTAACATTGGCTCCATGTTTAAAGAAGTCTCAGTGTATATTTTTACATGCACAATTCACAGCTGCAGACAGGCCTAACTAGCATTTGGACTTGACTTTCTTCTTGAAAAAAAATCTGACTCTCAAATGCATTCTTTTCTTGAGAGGTTTAGGAATATTGATTTAATTTTTTTTTTCCTAATGACTTATGTGTCAGACCACCCTTCATTTCTAGTACTGAAATGAAGTGACAGTCTGTGGATGGCTGTGGAATAAGTGATGTCTTGGTCATGGCCCAACACAGATTTCAGGCACAGCACTTCTGCCTCCCTTGCCAGCCTCTGAGGCTAAAAGTCTGCCTCTGTCCCAGTATCTCATCTGCTTTCTCACTTGGACTCCAAAAAAAGGTCAGGCCTTGACTTTACAGGTCAGTGCAATGAGTGGCAACAAACTGCACTGAGGAGGGGAAAGAAAAATCCCTTTGAATTTGTGTGTTGGGGTAAGACCCAGACAGGACACGAGGTTTGTGCTCTGTCCTTCCAGCACAGGGTGAATTTCCCTCCCTGCTCTCCACACTGTGTGATGCTGGGGGCCTTTGGCTCCCAAATTCTTCAGCACAGCCAATTCCCAGTGACTTGACTGAGCATCCATTGCCCCAGAGTCTCCCCCATGGAGCAGTGTCTGTGTGACAAGGGGCTGCAAAGAGGGATTTGGGAACACAGAACTTCCCTGTCCAATCAAGTGTGTGATATTTTAAGGCCTAGACATTCCTTTCACTGTTTGCTATATGGAAGTTCTCTGTCACTGTTTTATCTTCATTTCCATTTGCTTAAAGTTCTCCTACCTGGAGCTCTGAACACACATGTACCTGTATATATATTAAATATAAATATATACACACACACACATACTATGTCAACACACAAAACTCTCATTTCTGTATTTTAAACTCTGCCAAAAAAAGCAGTTTAGAAGTGAACACAGACGAATTCTTCATCTGAGCCCAGAAGCAACTGCAGACTCTGTGATTACACCTCTTGTTCTGCTCAGTAAAATGAGGCACAGCTTGGCTGAGGACGTGCTGAAGGCCCTAAACAAGTCTGGCAGTGCTGAGAACCCCGTGGAGGTGTTTTTGCTTCTTGGTACATTCATGTGACAAACTGTGGTGCTTTAAGCTGAGGAAAGGCTTTACAAACAAACAAGGAACACTGAGGGAACAAACCCAACGTTTTATAGAGTGCTATGCAAAAGTGTATCAAAAAATCATTCTGAGAAAAAATGATATGGTGTTTCTCTGGAGAGAAGTTCAGAAGCCTTCTAGTAGTTCCTTCAAACTTGGGTTTATCAGCTGATTAACATGGAGTTAAACAGAGAAAAAATGTCAGATAGGTGAGGAGGAAAAGATCAAATGTTGCCTGAGTGTGATGTAAGGAAATGGCTAAAATGATGTGGAACATTGCCTTATCCTTCTAGTTTGAATATTATGCCTCCCAACAATAAAAGGAGAGGGAAGCAGGTGTGAAAATCACCATGTGATGATTGTCCCATCCTGTTGGACAACTAATGGAGACTGAGCTGTTTGCTGCTCTCCAGCCCTGGGATTAGAGAATAAACACGTCTGGGATTTAGCATAGGCAGTGAAGGGCTGGTTCCCATGCTCTGGGATGGGTGTGCAGTGCCTCACTCTGGGTAGTAACCTGTGAGTAGGGAATGGGGTCAATGGTCCCTGTCCTGTCCCCTTGGGTGCAGAACTGGGAACCACAGCAGGGCATGGATGGGACACTCAAAAAATCCAAGCTGCTGCCTGAAATACTACAGAAAAACCCATCATTAGCTCTCTACATTCATTTTTCTGCTGGTTATGCATCTGAGTTCTCAGCACAGAAAATACTGCAGAAAATACTACAGAAAAACCCATCATTACTTCTCTATATTCATTTATTTACCTGAATTCTCAGCACACTTTTACACTGGGTTGCTGTTCCAAGGAGATCTTTGCCAGGTCACTGTAAGGAGAAATGATTTAAGTGGTTTGTCCCCCAAGGAAGCTGCACCTTTCCCTAAATGCTGGCTGTAGGTGTGTTAGAAGGTGTTTTTACACAGAGGTAAAATAGGATTGTGCTGCCTTTTAGGAGTAAAAAAACCCCATAATCCTCTTTTTACTTAATCCTAGAGCAGAATTATCTAGTGGGAAATTAATTACTAGAGGCTTTCCCCTACCATATAAGAAGAACTTGAGGAAGGGAAATTCACTTATGTATCAAGGGAAGTGGAAAAGTGAGGGATACCAGGAGTTAGGTTTGTCATGTTATTGCTGAGCCAATTTCAATCCCACCATGGTCAGATAGCAGAAACCTGAATTGTCTTCACTTCCTTGGAGTTCATTTATATTTTGGTGGAGTTCAAGGAGGACTTGTAGGACAAGCAAAGCAGCTCTCTGTGAAGCTTATGAAAACTTGTGATGTATTTTGTAACATCCACACACTGGATCCAAATCTCAGATATCCCATTAATTATAAATTTTTGCAATGAGGGCAGCCTGCAGTGACCCACTGATGACTAGCACAGTTCCAGGAATTTCTTAGCCACAGATGAAGTTTGGGAAAGGAATTGGATGCATAACCAGGCTTTCTTCCCAGTAAAGTGTTTAACTCCCGAAATTTTAAGGAAATCAAAAATTTGCATGAATATAGGTTTGGCAGATAATTTATCCTACAAAGTAAGGAAAGGAGGGGTGAATGCTGAAGTGTTTTCTTTTTTAAATTAAAGTTATTGATTTTCATTCCAGAATGACAGTTTTCTTTGTTAAATGATTGCCATAATTCAAAGAAACATTCCCTTTTGAGTAAAAAGAATGTTTCTGTTTGAATCAATTATAAGGCCTGCGTGGGTACAAATTTTTCTTTCACTAAGCAAAAATTGCAGTAATTAGAGAGCTTTTTCAAGAGGCTGTGATTCACATATAACAGAAGGTCTAAAAAAAAAACCCGCAATATTTTGTCTTTTTGCATATGTTTATTCTTGCTATTTAGAATTTAGTAACAGGAGAATAAATACATTTTCTGGGAAAAGGTGAAATTGTTTATGAGAAAATAATAGAGATTTCTGTTTTCTTTCCTTGTGTCCATTGGGCAAATATGCAGATTTTTTTCCACCTCTTGTTTGCTTTCTTGCCCCAAATATTTACAGAATGAGTGAACTGTAGGATATTTTTGCCCTCTTATGCAAATTACATGTGAGTACATAATTACCTGTTAGAGTAATTGCTTGGTTCCTACACAGAGGTAGCAACTATATGCAAATCAAGCACACAAATACCTGAATATTTTGGTATTTGTTTCATGTGCATGAAAATATGCGTCACAGTTTCTGTGTAAAGATGATCATCTCATTTCTAGTGAAATGCAAACGAGTTCTGAGCAACATATCTCAAGATCTAAATTCAATTAGACTCGTGTAATGATCTGTCAGGAGGGCATTACAGGCAAGGTTTTCTAGATATCAAACCCTTTCCTATCTTGTATCAAACACTTGAGCAAAATAATTGTGAATTAGGAGTATGAAGTAGAGTCTGCCTTGGGATCGTGAGATTTCCTCTCAAGGATGCTCCCACAGATCTCACAAAAGCTCAGGGTATTTATTTTCCTACCAATGATTCCTTCCCCACAGAAGGATTAGAGGAGGACAGGCTTAAAAATCACCTTTGGCAAAAGTCGGTGCTTGGATTGGGTTCTCTTGATCTGGGTTATTCCAAGTACTCTGAAGTGAAAATGTGCCTTTGCTGTATTTCTTGAGGTCTCCCTAAATCTTCTCACCTCTTACACCCCAGACAGTTGGAAATTTTCATCTGTTTTGTGGTGTTTGGCCCAAATTAAATAATGCAGAGACGTCAGCCTGATTGTGATGGAAGTGATGGATGCTTGGGATTGTTCCCTTTTCCCTGAAAACACTGAATTCTCCCCAGGATGGCTCCAGTTTGGAGGGATTCCACATGGCTGATTCAGTCTAGACTATTTATCTTTCGAGCACCATGACCACAAATTACCTGGTCTTCCGTGGCCATTAATTAATAGACTCCATTATCGAGCATTATTTTTCTCTTCCACCTTGAACCCTTGGCTCTTTGCATCTGTGCTTCCTTTTTGTCCACAAGGCAGAGCAGGGGATGCAGCCAGCCCAGATCCCACATGGGACTGACCCCTTTGCTGCTGTACCCTCACCTGTCCTCCTTTTTCTGCTGCTTTTGATGTCATCACTCAGCTCCTACTTCCTAAAATCTTTGTATTTTTGCTTTCCGTGCCTTCACTCTCACGATTGTTGCTTTGCCCACCCTGTATGTGTTTCCTTGTGTCTCTAGTTATCTCTGAAAGTCACCTGCTCTGTGATGAGAAAAAGAATAATGGCATTGGTTTCATTCTTTCCATTTTTTATTCTTTGAAGGGGTTGGTATCGAACATGGAAATGAAAAGACAGCAAGAAGTCTTTTGCAAAGATAATATCTTATATCTTATGAAAAGATGGGAAAAATCCTTTCATTTAGATGAAAAGATAAACAGATTTTTAGATGCAGTAAATTCTGTGCTTTCAGCCATTCATTTCAGTAGCTGGATAGCTGAATTGTGGCAAGCTGGCCCAACACGTCCTGGGAATTGATGGGAATGATGTAGAACAGGGGCAATGCAGGTGAAGGAGGAGTTTTCTCGCAGACTCCCAGTGCAAACTGGTCCAACTGGAGGCTGGGATGCTTTTAAAGCACCCTGTTTCTGGGAGGAGCAGTCCCCTAAAGCACCTGTGCTCAGCAGTGCCTTTGAAGAATGCTTTGCAATCTCTGAGCACAATCTCACTCCTGCTCAAACTGCAGATTAAACCCAGGCCCGAGATTTGGTGCTGTGGTGGCAGCCTTTAAAAGAAATGATTTATAAACACATACTGTAGCTAAATTTTTCAGGGAACTGGATCTGCAGACATCAATGGCACGATTAGAAACACCGTGGGGAGTACATGCATAAAGCTTCTTTTAATTCTGGGCTTTTCAAGCGTTTAATAGCTTGACAGCAACATTTTAATAACAGCCCACTAGGCCCAGTTTTGGCATTCACCACACACGGAAACAGCTCCTGGAACTTGTCCATGGAACAGTGAATTCTGTTTCTGCAGGCTAGAGCTCATGTGGAGATAGAGCCGAGATAGAGCACTTGGAATTCAGGACACTTTTCCCTCGCCGGCTGCTTGGGAACGTTACATGCTCCTGTAGCAAAGCCACCCCTCAGCAGGGGGCTTGTGCTCCATGAATTTTTCAACACACATTTTCTTCCTGAGCTGACTTCCCCGAGCAGTGCTGGAGAAAGTTGTCGTGAGGCAATGAAGTTTTTTTTTTTTTGGTTGTGGAATTTTGTGGTGTGCTCTGAGCCCCCGTCAGTGACAAGGCAGAATGGGGGCCACGTCTGGAGACCCTTTGGAGCACTCCTGAATACTGAACTCCTGTCAGTAGTTACTGCCTTGAAAAAAAGGAAAAGGTTTGGCCCCTCTGAACCTTGATTTTAACCTTAAGAAGGGAAAGTGCTTTAAGAAGGGGGAAAAAAAGGCACTTTAAACTCAATTGAGTTTCAAAGGACTGAAAAAATCGTATTTCCTGATAGCACCATATCTTTGATTTTCTCTTTTGTTGCATTTTGTACAGTGCTCGTAGCTCTGAAGGAAAAATGCAAATATGCTTATAGTTATTCAAACTGATGCTGATTGCTACAGGAACAGTATGTACCAATAAATACTTTATCCAAGGAAAGGGAAAATTAAGAATATTTAGGCTGTTAAAATGGAACTGCTACTTAGACTTTTGCATGCAAGAAGACTTCAGTCTTCCATCAGAGTCTGGATGTAGGCTTAGACCAAAACCAACATCTATATAGTGCTTTTCTACTTCAGTTGTTGTTCTTTGGTTTCTCTTTGTGGGATGTTGCTTATCTAAAAATAGAAAAGAGGAAACTGAGTTTAAAACATGTATTTCTACATGTTTTTGAAATTTCTACATTTTTGAAATTTCTACAGGAAATTTCCTGGAAATTTCCAGGGCTTTTTTTGCGTTTATAAATTCAAAAATCTCAATCAAATATGATATCTTTATATCCTTTCCCAATAGGTCAAAAAAGACACTGTTTTCTAACAAACACTGCAGTGGAAATGAGATTCACAAGGTGTTTCTCAGGGTTGTGTGTTTTTACATTTTAATGTGTAAGAGGAATAAACTGCACTGGTTCATCATGTTTGCATCTCACCACGGCAGAAATTGCTCCCCACTCACCCAAATTCATCCACTGACCTTGTTAAATATATGTGTGGGCTTTTGCAGGCAAACAGCCTAAATATAGAAGCAAATTGCAAATGCTGTTTGACCAAATGGTCTCACATTGGTTGGGCAGTTTTGCACATGCTGGCTGCACCAAATGCTGGGAAATTAATTAATTTACCTGTCATTGAGCTGCTAATGTGGAGCAAGGCAAGCAAGCAGAGATATCCAAGCACACAGGGTGTCAGGCACTTCAAATTTGGTCTGACCTATGCCAAGGGAGTGATTGTATACTTTAAATTTTGCTCTCCAGGCGTGTTTTTCCTTCTCTTGGCTGGTTTCCTCCTGTGTGTGAGCCCTGGTCTCTGCTCATCTGTTTGCCAGGGCTGCTCTGGCTCAGGGCTGCCACAGCTGCCTGGCAGGGAATTCCCAGTGTGGCATCTCTTCACCAGGCTCAGGCATCTCTTCATCAAAAAACATCACAAAGAGCAGTTGGAGGTGGAGATCTGCACCATCCCGTGCTGCCCCTTTAAGCAAGTAAAGCAAATTGTTTGGGGAACATTAAAAAATTGTGGATGTGGTGAATAAATATGTGATAAAATGGCAGCACAGAAGGGGAGGTTCCTTTAATTGAATTATGAGGTTTTTGGGCTTAATTTTTAAGGGAGATTTTCCCCCTTAAAAATTCTCCCGAGTTCTGCTATTAATGAAGAGTAGAGGACAGAATTCCTCTGGATTCCTATGCAAGTAATCAAACATAATATCTTCAGTATTGAAAAATTTCAATGCTGCAGTCATTTGTGCATATGCTTGTTTTAAAGCATGTGAATGATCCCATTGCCATCAAATATGTCTCCTTTGCAGGTGCCTGATTTGGTTTGGTTTTCCATTGGAAATTGGGAAAATTCAGGTGTCAAAAGATACTGGCCAAAAGAAAGCATCCAACACAAAATACATTGAAGTGAGCTCTGACTCCAAAACCCGTGCAAAAAGTGGGAGCATCTTTAGTTCAGATGATGTTGTCACTGTACATGCTGATTCCTAATATCAGCAATGATTTCAGGATCATTCATAAATTATTTCCATTCCTCCACGTGCAGGACACCCATTAATGTTGGTGGCAGGTCCAGGTTGGGGTCATTTCCCTCCTGGGCCAGACTGGGCCCTTGGGGTACAGCTCATTACTTTGTTGTCTTCCACTGAGCAGAAACTGCAAAAAAGCATTCAAAGTGTGGAAAATATAATGACTACACCTTTTGTAGATGGTTTTTTATTTCTAGATGATTAAAGGAGCATTGACATCCTCACAAAGAACCCTTGCCTTGCATTGGCAACACAATTTAAAATACAGATAGTTTGAAAGATGTTTTTCAACCCTTCCATCTGGATTTGTCCCAGGATTAAGTTGCTACACTGATGATTGCAGTGGTTAGATTAGTGATTTAGGTGACTGGTTTTGAGGTATATAAAAGCAGGTTTTAGGTGTTTATTACATTTCACTGCCCCTTTTAAGGCAGTAAAGCCACATTTCAATGTAAAGATGTTTACTGCAGAAAAAATCAGGACCAAAATAAACAGTTAAGACTTGAACAAAACTGATCACTCAACAGCATTTATATGATCCATAGACTTTAATCCCTCTTACTAGGGAATCTCCTCTGGGTTCAGTGGCATTGTTTGTTTTAGTTCCCTAAAAGATGCACATGATGGGAAGAGGTATGTTGATAATAATGTGCTGTGAATAGCATGAAGGCATTCTGTGCACAGCCTATCATATCATCCATCATTAAGTTTTTCTTCTCCCTCTCCCTTGCTAATGGCAGCGAATCAAAATTTTAAATGCATTTGTTAGTCCTACGTGCAACGGTAAGAGGATGTGGAGCAGTGAAGAAACAGATTGTGTGGCACAAAATTAGGCTGTAAAGTGCATTTTAAACTGGAGATTTGGTAATGGACACAGAGCAAATGAACTCGGAGAATTAACATTAAAATTTGCACTTTAAATGCTTCCTAATTGGCACCTCTTGGGATCCGTTTTGAACTCACCCAACATGATTTTTTTCTTTTTACTGAAAACAGTCAGTTTGGGCTGACAGCACCTGGGTCATAGTGAATGAGAGATGGTGATGTATTTGGCAGCTTTTCTAGTTGAGCACTGACAAGTCTTGTTCTCTAAAGAAAAAAATCAAAACATATCAATCCACATGCTCACTGTACTGAGGAACTTCGTTGTCATATCTTTCAAATTGTTTTAATGTTTCAGCACTGCAGAAGTGAAGGCATAACAGAAGGAGACAACTATATGCAGTTTCACTTTGTTGAAAACAACTACATAAGGAAAGCAGAACATAACTAGCAGAGTCCTGATAAGGTCATGTCAAACAAATTAATAGGAGATGGGAAAGAAAAGCTTAAAAATCATTCTTTTAAGATGATAGTCCTGCTGGATGGAAGTTGGGCCAGCCCATCCAGTCCTTCCATTGGCTTCCTGCCTTTTCGATCCCCAGGATTCTGGATGTGAGTGTATTGACTAATCCTGTTCTGGAGTGTTTGTGTGTGTGCTGACCCCGTCTGCCACCCAGGCCTCATTAGAGCTGTTCACTGACTGCCATCCAAGGGCCACCTCCTGCCCTCTCTCCCAGATGACAGAAAGACAAGACAAGGTGACATCAGCCTGGCTTTAGATTATTTCTGAGTGCAGAACTCTTGCCTTTCCAGAGCACCACTTCCAGTGGCTCTGCAGCTGGAAATCCTCCTCCCTATAGGGTGGATTTGTAAGACATCAAAAATTGGAGCTGATTTTTGGTGGTGGTTTGTGCATCATGGTGCTGGATCACTGCTCAGGTCCTGACCAGCTCTGCAGCCTCAAATGGGCTCCTGTGGTGCCATCACAGGGAGGTCCAAGCCCACAGTAGAAGAGCAAGGATGTGCAGGAGATAATCTGCTCATTCCTTTGGGAGAAGGGTTGATTCCAGCCTCAGCTGGAACATAAATGTTAAAAATATGTAAAGACTTTGGGGGAGAGGTCCCTTGTCCTCTCTTTGCCTTTTGGTCTGCACCAACACAGTGGAGAGATGATTTCCAGCCTTACCTAAAAGCTACAGACCCAGCAGTTCCTTTAATTCTGGCTTCTGAGTGGATCACCATACAGGACTTCTGTATTTTTCTCACAATAGAACTTTACAATTTTATTTATGAATACTTAAATTCTCAGTTACAGTGAAGAAAAATAGTTTTGAATGCAAATATGTACTGGGCTCCTTTTACTCTTTCAACACAAATGGCCAAATCTGCAAAACATGTTCACTAATATGGCTGAGCTAATTGAAGGATTTCATTAACTAAAGAATGGGATTATTATATAATATATTCCTTTTTTTACTATTACCACCTTTGTTGTGAAGAAATTGAGAATCAAGGGGAAAAAGAAGATAGAATAGTAAAAGGATGCCCTGACATAAAAAGTTGTAACAACAATATCTGTGACCTTGAATTTTTTCATTTTTTTCATTTTTGCCTCATTCTGTTAAACTGCCCAAGGATTGCTCATTTTAGGAATCAGGGGTTTTTTTTCTGCTTTGAAAATAATCAAGTCAATAGGATTGTGTTTAAATACAGCCTTGTTTGCTTTCCTGTAACCTGTTGCTTAGTTCTACTGACTAAATGTCCCGAGGCACAGTCTTCTCATCCTTTTGTCAGTGGAATCTACTTAATTATTCACCTTAGAGCAAAGATGTTACAATTATAGCCTTCCCTTTGTGTAAGTAACCAAGCATCTCTTTGACTGTTATGTTAACTGTTTAAGAATTAAAATATCTGCCTATAAATCTGGCCCCTTTATTCATGTGAATTCGTGGGGCTGTGTTACTAAGCTGAGAAGTTTAGGGTTTAATCTGATAAACCACTATTTCACAGATCTCATAGATGAATCTAAAATTCTGATTAAAGGAGTGTGGGAAAACATTTTTGCATTTATTTTCGTTGGTTTGCTTTTGTTTTTTTGTTTGGTTTTTTTTTTCCAAAGGATTTCTGTGGGCTTGGGATCTGTCTCTCTCTTTTTCTTCTGTAATGATTTACAATTATCTCCCTTCTGTCCTCAACAATACGTGTGAAAGGAGCTGCCACTTCCAATAATTCCCAGTCCTGTAACCTTCCTGTAAATTTCCCTGTGTTTCCTGACCTCTCCCTTCTAGGAAAGAAGGAACCCAGAGTGTGTTCCCTGTCGTTTGCAGCAAGTGTTTATTAAAGTATTTACCGTCGTTGATCCCTGTGTGCTCAGGGTGGGAGGGGGCACTGCAGAGACCCTGCTCCCACACATCTCGAGTAAATCAGTGATAAAATCATCACTGTGTTTCCACTGGAGTTTTGGCAGTCAGTGTTTGTGTGTGTGAATGCAGGAACACAAAGTTTTGAAGGTTTCCCTGTAAGAGACTCGTAAGTGTGACAAAACATCTTAAGCTGGAAACCCTCAAAGTGAGAGTTCTCCAAGCGGCTGCGGGTTTTAAACGCCTCGTTTTCCCATTTTAATTGGGACACCACAAACTGCAGTCTGGGACCTGCAGGAAATGAGGACTCAGCACCTTGGGAGGACTGGGCCCTGATCAAACAGCGCTGGGCTCATTGAAATCATTCTCTGTGCTCATGACACCATGCCATGCTTTTCAATCCCAAGGTTGTTTTTTGTATTTAGTATAAAGGTCATGTTAGGATTAAAAACAATGAGCAGCTCACAGCGTGTCCAGTGACCCTGTGAGAGAAATGGTAACGCATTTCACAGTAAAATCTACGTGTGCTGAGCACAGAGCTGTGGACAAGAAGTGGAATTTTCTAATTACGTAGTCATTTTGAGGAGGAATGTGCTTGTTAGAACCAGGCCAGGTGTGCACTTGTGATGGGAGTTGGGGAGCCTGTGTAATTACACACCTTGCATAATATAAAGTTTACAATAGCCATACAATTGATGCAGCAAGATGTAAATACAGCAAGTTAACGTGTCTGAAAGGACACCTGTAATCTAGCCTACAGCTAGTACAATTACATTTGAAACAGTCTTGCGTTAAGATTTATTAGTGTGTTAAAGTTGCCACTATTCTAAAACAAAAAAAAAGGGAAACGTTTCAGAAAATTTTGACAGCATCTTTTCAATGAGAAATGAAAGTTATTTGAGGAATCTTCCTGTAGTTCCCTGAAAAGTTGCATTGAAATCACATTTCTTCAAATATTCTTTGATTCAATAATTATGCAGTAGTTTTCAGTAAATTGGTTATATACTTGTAAAGGACTTGCATGGTGTGTGTCTGCCCAAAAGATCACCAAAACTTTTGCCTCCTTGCAATAAATAAAAAACATCAAGGCAAATTTAAAGAAAGAGAGAGGAGAGAAGGGAAAGAAAAATATTTCTGTATTAGATTATGCTGGGATTATGGCAGTTTCCAAAGCACTGCGTTTGCAGAGTGTAGAGATATAAGATGAATGGTATCAGCAAGATTTCTCCAGTGTCATTGAAAAAGGCTCCTTGTAAAGGTGTTGTTCCCCACTTAGCACTGCTGGGTGTCCCCTGGGAGCAGAGACAGAGTCACAGCCCTGCTGGGTGTTGTGCACCACTCCTGTCTCGAGGTGCCCGTGCTCAGCTGGGGTGGGATGCAGGAGGGGTCCTGGTGCACCCCCACAACCGAGGGGCTGTTTCCATTTTAGGAAAAGGGTTTCAATTTCACCCCTGGCTTTTAAGGAAGAAGCACCACAACTTTCTGTTCTTTGCTCACCGTGGTTGGCTCAGCACCAGCACAGGGCCACTGGTTGGATCTTGGAAATGTTTCCCCAAACCTGTGGCTGTTTCTATTGAGCAGCAAGCCAGATAACCCTCCTAAAACATTAAGTAACATTAATTAATGCCTGTTTGTGATGGACACCTGCAGTCTAAGAGCTTGATTTTTTAACTGCATCATCATGTTTTCCATGCGTGTTTCCAAGGAGCTGCTCTGGACAGATTTATACCATTAATGCATTTTTTTTATCTTGCACATATTTAAATTCTGTGTCCTAAAACATTAAGTGCATAAGAGAGAGCACAGAGGTGCTTGGGGCTTTTTGGGGTGCCTTAGCCAGGAGTAAGGGGCTTCCCTGCACCTGAGCACAGCTTTTTGGTTTGTCTCATTTGTTATTTTCTCCTTAATTAAAACCTTTTGCTTTTCAAAGCACACCCAATCCACCATCTCACCAATTATTTCAAGCCATTTCTGGGAGGTTGCAGGTCAGCCCTCAGAGCTTGGTACATCTTTGTTGGGCTAATAACATGCTGGCCACCACGCAGGAGGTATCATCATCCCTTGCCCGATGCTCCTGCACAGTGCAGGAGTCCTGGTCCCATCCTGGGCACCTCAGACGTGTCCTGCACCAGGGACCTGTGTGAGGAGATGACTCAGAGCCAGGCAGAGCCCAGGGAGGTGCTGGGACAAGCAGAGGGGCTGGGAGTGCCCGGCTGTGCCACAGTCCTGCCCGGGCAGGTCACCCCTACTCTGGGCCACCCCACACCTAGAAATGCCACACCTCTGTGTGTGTGTGTGTGCAGGTGTGTGATGCATAAACATGAGGGCTCTTTGCATGAGCAAGCAGAACCTTGGGAGAGGCTCCCAGGGCAGTGCTGGGATAATTCTGTGCTCTCTCTGTCACTGCAGGCCTTGGGTGTGCATGCAGGACCTCCTGTTAAAGCTTTCTTGTTTTACTGTCCCTGCTCTTGCCCTTCTCCTGTCACACCAGAGTGGCTGCAATGCTCAGTTTGTTGTGGGATATCCAGCCCCCAGCTGCCCCCCTTCAGCCATAAAACTGGGCGTGCTAATTATAAAAAAAAAGGGGGGGAAATGAGTCTATTTGTCTGATGGAGGTGGGAGGTTACTGCTCCGTTTTCCTCGTTTGTTTGCTGCTGCTTTGTGAATAATAGAACAAGCCTCCAGGACAGGAACTTAGCCCAAGCGATGCTCACAGCATTATTTCCTCCCCTGGCTGTCTGCACCACCCACCAGCTTTTCCATGCCTTGAGGTAGGAAAAGGAGCATTGTGCTGGTGACCCACGGCAGGCAGGTACCGGTGACAGCTCCTGGGGGGAAGGTGTGTGTGCCAGAGGGGGTGAAATAATCCAAATAAAGGCTCTGAGCGTTACAGGCGGTGCTGACAGGCCACAGGGAAAGAAAAAGGCTGTGTCCATGCATAGAACCGTGCCTCTGGAATACAGCAGGGAGGAGATGGGAGGCAGTGCCAGGTGTTTGCAGGCACAGAGATCTGAGTGACCTGCATTTCTCACTGAGCTCCTTCCCCCAGGCACCGATTTAGCAATGGCAGCGGGGAGGGAGGCGAGCAGCAGAGCCGGGCAGGGTGTGAGTGATGCCCGGGAGGCTCAGGAAAACACCGGTGCCCTGAGAGACCCGTTAGGGGCATTTCCAGGGCTCCAGGAGCTCAGGCTGCCCTGAGGAGGGGATGGGAACTTGGCTGCACCCTTTGATCGTGATCCATACCCAGCAAAGCGGAAAAATGACAAACAAAGGGATCTTTTTGCTCATAATTTAGAAGGAAGTGTAAAATCTGGTGTGACAAGTTTAGTAAAATAAAGGCACAGGAAGGAGCCATTCGGTGCTCACATACATTTCATGAAGAAGAGCAGCTCATCTTGGCTCTGACCACTGCCTTGTAAATTTAGGAAAATAGCTATTTTGCAAACAAGTAGTCCTTAGAATATTCTTTATTATCACAATAAATTAACTCATCTTTCCTCTCTTTCTATTCAAACACAGTTTTTGAATTGAATGTGACTGACACATAGGCAAATGACCTTCAAGAAAGAGCAAAGATTTGTTGGGAAAGGTGAAAGGAGAGGAACATGAGAGAGAAATTGGGACTTTGTAGTGGAAATATAGAAACCTGCATGAGAAGGGAGCTGGCGGGCAGGTGCCTTGCAGAGGATTTGTACAAAGCTTTGTGAACCATCCTTGCTCTTTTGACCTGCACTAAACACTTCTTCTCATCAACGCTCATTTTGGCTTCATTTTACAGAAATTAGACCGAAAATTTACAATGAACAGTTGTAGCAGCATGTAACTACCACTGGAGGAAGATTGCAGTGGTGATGAGCAAATTAGCAACTTCCCCCTCACCGGCTGAACCCATGTTAAAATTGTGGCTGATTTTTATTTGAGCTTTGCCTACAAGGGAGGGACCTTCATTGTGTCAGAGTGTGGAGAGTAGAGCAAAGACAAATTAATTTTTTTGTTTGATTTTTTGGAAGAGGAGCGAAAAGCTCACAAATATTGCTGTATTTGTGAAGAATATTCCTTGCTGTGAGAACTAAAGGGCTTAGTCTGTTAAGATTTTTTTAAGAAGGGAGGTGACCTGGTTACATGTTTGAGTGCCTCCAGGGCACAGTATGCAATATATGTTTCTAATCTAGTGAAGAAAGACATGGGAAGAACCAAAGAGTGGAGGAGAAACCCATTAAGTTCACCTTTGAGATAAAGCATCAAGTAACAGGGCATTGAGCCTTGAGGGGAAAAAAATTATGAAGTGAAATCACAGTTTCTCATCTCAATCAAGATGTTATTCTGAAAGAAGGGTTTTATTCAAACATAGATGATTGGATTTAAAACAGATTGCAACAGATAAGGGGAAGATCTGCAAATTCAGGGTGGCTCTCTGTGGCTTTCCTAAGGTGGCCATTGTCTTAAATAAATTGGAGACGTGTCAGATTGGAACAGCAGAGCTCAGACTCTCTTCCTTTGCCCACATCATACAATCTCTGCAAAGATATCTCTGTTTGCAGGGTGGGAAGAGAGTGCTGACCCTTTAGTTTACCAAACCTGTCACACTGTATTTTACACTCTCCTGTACAGTATAAGAAATCTAAATCTTACAGTTGTGGCTGGATTCCAGTCCCTTTCCATCATTTAGGTGGTTAATTTGTTCCACTGTGTTTTTCTTTCTTCTCAGCTGTACTTTCCCTTTGAAGCCTCCAGCTACTGGACTGGGGAGGTAAATTACAGTCTGTCTTAGGCCTGAATTGTGCCTCTTGTTTCAATTTTTGGAACTCACATAATGGATTCATCCCAGGATTGCTTGCATTCAGGAGATTAAATAACTGGGACCCCTTTTCACAGAAGCTGCTGTGTGAAAATTGTTATGATACTTTAAAATGATCTTTTAGTACTTCCTTTCTTGAGGCTACGGGAGAAACAATGTTTTCTCTGTGTCATTAAGTGCAGAAAAAAAAGGTACTTGCTCAGTTTTCAACATGTGCACTCCTTGGCTTGGTGTTGCTTCTTTGGTGCATGTGGAGGTTCATAAGGGTCGTTTTTGCTCTCTGTAGTGACAGACAGAGACACCTGTGTGAGAATTTGGCCCTAAATACTCATCACAGATATCTGACTTCATCAAGGAAAACGTTCTGGTGACAATGTCTATGGTCATAGCAAACTGTAATGAGATGTTTAAAGGGAATTCCTTTAGGGATTTTATGGATATATTGGATATATTATATGGATTTTTTTTTTCTGTCTTATCATATATCCAGTCACATCTCAATTAACTTTGAAGCATCTGGAATCTAGCAAAGATTGGTGAAATTATAATGAAGGAAAAAAGCAGCTTTGAGAAATAATGGGGATTATTCACTCCCTGAACTGCCCTGGTGTCCATAGGCAGTTCAGCCTTATTCCCTGCCACTGCCTGGCCACAGTTTTGGAAAGTTTTTAACCCATCAGATAGCTCTGAGGGGCCCATCAAAAATGGACAAGATCAAAACTGATCCTTCTGATATTTTAAAAGAGGAAACCTAAGGGAAATTATTTCCCTTTTTAGAGCTGAACTGGAAGAGTAAAAAACCCTCTCAGGTTTTTTTTTTAAAGTAGGTGACTTGTACAGCTCACCCTCATATCAGCCTTGGGAACTGCAGAGTGTCTTTATCATCTGCTCAGTGTGGACATCTCTTTAATGCTAATTAATGCCTGTTTGTGATGGACACCTGCAATCCAAGGGCTGGATTTTTTAACTGCATCATCGTGTTCTCCATGTGTGTTTCCAAGGAGCTGCTCTGGACAGATTTATACCATTAATGCTCTTTTTTTTTTTTTTATCTTGCACATATTTAGATTCTCTGTGTCCTAAACACAGACATATTTAGACGGAATAAAAATGTAAATGAAGAACTGGTTTGTGTTTGGTTAATGAACAGAGCAGGAAGTGGGGATGTGCAAATGCCCAGCAGGCTCAGGAGTTAAACCTCCTCCCTTTAATTTTTACAATGGGTTCTCAACATCCACTATAAACAAAACTCAGCAAATTATTCCTTGTGCTGTGCTCAGCTGTCCAATCACACAGTCCTTTATTCCTTATTATATACATACTGCTTGAAAAGTAATTGAGGCCACTGGGAAAGTGCTGTGTGAGATGCAGAGGAAGCCTTAACCACCAGGAATTAAAATGTTAAGCTGCACAATGTATGAGTCCCATAATCAAGAAGTTATTAGTTTAATCAATCCTTTAAAGTGTCCCAGACCTGGAGGAGAAAGTTAATGTAAAAATTATAAAGGAAGCCTTTCAAAACCATTGTTGGGGGTGAAACAAAAACCAATTTGTTATGTATTTAATCTGTGGGGGAACTTGTTGTGTAGAGAATCTTCAATATTGATCATGTCGTGGTGGTTCCTGCAGATGTGACAGGAGATGGGATGAGATGAGATCCCAGCGAAGAATTTATTAATGAAATATTGTGCTGTGAAGAGCTTGGAGCTCAAATTCTGTGTTAAGTTTTCAGAAGAAAAGTCATTGCAGAAGAGAACGAAACACTAAAATCTCTCTGCAGAGTTGGTGTGACTGTGGTGGACCTATTGGCAGGTGTGGTAAATAGTTCCAAAGGGAAAGGAGGGATTGGCATTGGCTTGGGTCAGATTATCAGCACAAATATTGTGTTCTATTGCAATCACAGATCTCTGGTGTCCCTCAGACTCACCACAGTCACCCCCACGTGTCTGATTTGAGGGCAAGAAATTGCTAAATATCACAACTTTGCATGTAGGTAATCTATTTGGGAAGCCCTGATTTAGTCCTGCCACATTCCTGCCATTCCAGCAGCTGAGTCTGATGTTGGACTGGACCAGGAAGATACAAAATTCACCCTGGAGCATCTTAGGGAAGGAAAGAACAACGTGATCCAGCAGTGGCAGGTTGGCTCTGCAGAGCAGATGGTCTTTGAGGTGCTCCAGAGTCGTGCTTCCAGTCTCACCAGGGAGCAAAACCAGAAGCTTCTTGAGGGGAGATGTTCCTGGGGTGGGGTGTGAAAAAAATCGCAAGAAAAGGAAATAAAAATTTAAAATTCCCTGCTGTGGATTTGGCAGGCAACAAAGAAAATCAAACTGGATGAAGGAAAACTTCTGTTAAAAGCATTTTCTGCACAAAAACTTGGTTTTAACTGAACCTTGGGATGGTCCAAATGACTTACCCCCTGCTCCCTCAGTGATGGTCTTGATGAAATTTTATTCAAAGAAATTAAGAGTGATAAATTTTAAATTTCAGAGCAGCTTTTTCCTTAGAACATTTGTATTAAAAAAGGGTAAAACAGTCAACACTGAGACACTCCTTCTCCATTAAAACAAAATACTTTGACTGACTAAATTGAAATTTTGCTCTGAAATATTTCACTTCAAGTTCTGTTGCTGTTGATATTTTGTTTGGTTTTTTTTCCCCTGATCCCAGATTACTATGGTTTTGTTTAACTTACATGTTTTACCTGATAAAAAGCTCTTTATCAACTACCTATTCAGAAACCGATTTACTCCAGCAGAATTGAAGCACTACACATCACCAGTGTGCACAGGCTGTTCTTGAATTTGCCTTTTTATTTTCATCTCTCAACACAGCAGCTTCAAACTGTGCATTTCTGAAAGCATCCACAATGGGATTGAAAGGCCACCAGGAATCAGTTTAATCTGGATTTTAGAAGGGGGATCCTGCAGTGGGTTCTGTGGCAGAGCTGTATCCTTGCTGCACGTGGTGTAACTTAGGATTGAAGGTTAATGCCCAATCTTTTCCCCCAGCTGTTGGCAGCTGTATTTAGTTGCATTTTCCATGGGATTTCCTCCTCCCCCCTCCTGCAGCTCAGCATTATTGGTCTCTCACTCCCCAGCCAAGTCACTGTGAGCCCGGGTTTGCTCAAGCACGTAATGTGCAGCAGAAATGTCAGACTTGTGCCATCACCTGTGATCAGTCAGCCCTTCCAGAGGGGCTGCAGCTCCACTGAAACTGGGCTGGAGAGCACATGTGGTGCAAGCACCCTCTGTGCACTTAATAAAGGATTCTCTGAGCTTGAAAAGCACCTTTAAATCAAGGATTTTCAACATGGCTGTGTCTACTGATTCCTTTGTGCAAAAGGAACGTGGAATTCTTGCCCATTCACGAGAAAAAGAACACCAAACATCAATTCCTCCTTAGGATTTCGAGGCATCTTCTGCTTATTTCTCCAGTCATTGTTTCTGTGAGAGGCTGAGACGTTGTGGTTATCCATGTCAGAGGCCAGACACAACTCTCCAAGCTTTGAGGGAAAGGTGACAGGCATTAAAGTAGGTCTGCAAGGACCTCGTGCAACCCCTGGGCAACTCGCTGTGCATCCATGCTTTAACAGGAAGCTTTCTTTGTTCCAAGATTTACATTCTGTTTTCTGCAGCAGGCTTTGTTTCTGCTTGAAGAATTCTCCTTCTCTGTGGTTAAAAAGTCTCTTCGTGCTTGCTGCTGGCTGTGCAATGCCCGGTGAATGAGTTTTGATAATTTCTGTTGGGATTAATTAATTAATTGCAAATGTCTTCAGGCTAAATTGTGAGTTTGCATGTCAGGATGCTGTACATAATCAACAAAATCACTCAGGGGCTTGACATTATGGAGGTTACATGGAGATTGTGAGAGGAGCACATTCATTCCACATTAGTCAAAACTTTCTAAATGTTAGTTATAGAACAGTTCCTCTTTTATGAATTCTCAGAGTCAGAAGCAGAGATTTAAGATGAAATGTAAGGATAATAACAGAAGCAGGGATGTAATTCCACTGATCCTATTTGATGAAGTTGCAAAATATTTGAACAGGATGAGTGAAAATTTTAGTGGGAAGTAGGACTGGAATAAATAAATAAAGATGCATAATAACATTTCAGGTTAGATGGAACACTGTTCTCCCAAATGAATGAGCACTAATGAAGCATTGTATGAACTTCTACAGACTGGCTACACCAGCCAAGTGAAGGGCACAGGATGTATTATAAAGTCAGAAAAAGATCTTTAATTTGGATGTTATCACCACCAACTGACCCATGAGAATAAACAGTGCATGAGGCACATAAAAAGAATTTCTTAAATCTATAAACCTGAACGTTTTGGCTTCTGTCCTGATCCTGGATTGTCGGGTTGTGCTTTTCTTTTGTTTTTAATTTAACTGACATCTCCTGCCTTATAAAAAGCCTATTCAGAAGCTGCACTGAGTCCAGCAAAGTTGAGGCAAACCCATCTACACAAAGGCTTTATGGCTTATAGTGAAACAGGAGGCAGATTTTCCAAACATCTTATATCTGTATTTTGAAATCATCACTTTAAATCCCTTTGGCAATGAAAGCATTGTTGCTTCTGCTGGATTCACCACCTTTCATGCATTTGGTGATCTTGTTGGTTCGAGTAAGTGCTTACAGTTTTCATCCACACTACATAGAATTTTTGGGGTTTTTTTTTGTTCTAATGAGTGCAACTCATTGGTTTTAAGTCTGCAACAGCTGTAGACCCAGTATGTTCTGTCAGTCACCAGTTTTCCCCTGCAGGGCCTGGGAATACCCACCAGGCTGGCTGCCTTCCCCTGATTTATTTTAAGTGTTCATCAAAGCAGATTCTGAACTTCCACTTCGAATGCTCAACGATGCAGCCTAAGACTTTGCAGGCCTTGTGTTATTTACGTTTCTGGCTGGGTATTTTGGTTGCATAATCAGGTGCACATGGAAATCTGGCAGGCAGCAAAATGCTCGAAGGATGCGTGAAAAGGCAGCATCCGCCTGGTGAGGCTGGACAGTATTTCAAGGTGATCTTTGCTGTCAACATTTAGGGGTTTTGAGGATGTTGCTGTAATAACAGCAAAAGCAAAACTCTGCTGGGGTGAGTTGAAAACTGAGCTTTTAAAGAAGTAGCTTTGTCTTGGCCTTTGATAACCAGATTTTGTTAAAAATGGCTGCAAATGATTATGTGGAAGTGGGTTTTATTCAGCTTGTGGATGGATGTTCTTTCCTCCCAAGCATTTGGCATTATGGATTGGTGGGAAAAATGCAACTGTGTGTGGTGTTCACTGGAACTGGCCAGTTGTGCCTGCATTTATTTGATTTATATTTACAATCCTCTCTTAAGCATGTGGAAATTAGATGTGTACTTGAGTGTGTTGAAGCATATATTTCATTAAATCAAAAGAAGCTTATGTAAATAGATGCCATAGTAAAATATGCTGTTAAAATCCAGGATATTCCTGGATATTCTCCAGAGATGTTGGAGCTCCAGAATGCAGCAGCACAGCTTGATGTCCCTTTTAGCTCTCTAGAATTTGCTTTTCAAGAGTCAGGGCCTGGGCAAGCAGGGATGGAGGAAGGAGCTGCTCCTCAGCTCTTGAGGTGTAAAAGGGTTGGAGCAGCATCAGAGATTCCCAGGAATGGGAGGATGTTTCCAACCCAAATAATGCAAAACGTGGCCATAAAACTGCTTCCAGAAGGCTTGTGTTGGGATAGACATCCCTGGAGCATCCCTTGAAATCACTGTCATCCTGATAAACAGATTCCCAATGGATTTTTGGGACTGTTCCCTGCTTCTTTACTGACTTAGAGTTTTGAGAGTGTAATCTTTGATTCTTCCTGATCTTTCACGTTTTCACTTGGCCCACAGGACCATGGAGGAGTTGAAAGGTATCCTGCCTCTTCTTAGTCCAGATCTGGATCACACTCATGGTTGGGCCCTCACTCTTTAATCAATTCCTCTTTGCAAAATCCCATCCTTGCAGCCTTCCATGGGGTGGGTTGGTTTTCTTGTTGTTTGTTTTGTTTTGCTGGGGTTTTTTTAATTTTATTTATTGTTGGACTTCATCTGGTACAAAGGTTTAAACTACAGAAGTAATTTAAAATATTGTGGCATTTCCTTTCTTAATTAATCCCAACTGTTTTCCTTGGTAGTACAGAAAGTATCAGTATTTGATGAGGAGCTTTTGCCTTCATCACTGGGGCAGTGGATTCTTCCTGCAGAGTCTGTAAACAGCAGACAAGCCACAGAGTTCAGCCTTCATGTTCTGGTTTTCATTAAGCCCAGACTAGAGGAGCACCCAGCTGTGTCTTCCTGTAAGGTCTGTCAGTCTTCCAAAGCTTGTTAACATGCTAATATAAAAGGAAATAGGGCTGACTTCAAGGAATTTACAACTAGTCTTAAACTTCAAAGACTAGAGCTACATCTCTTCAATACAACAACAACAACAACAAAAATGCTATAATAAAAGTTCTGTTAGCCCACGAGAGCAGATCTGAGTGCATTGAACACTTCAGCCATGGTGCAGGATGCCACATTTTTTTTTTTGTGCTGCAAGTTGCAACACAAAGCCTCCTGCAGTTGTGAAACTTTGCTCATAGCTGGTAGGTTTGATCAGAGACAAGATAAATTGCTGTCCAGCCCACCATTAGGATATCAGGCATGAAGTTGTCAATCTCCCCTTCCCTGAACCTGTTTTCCATGTAAATGTTTGCACTGGGATGGCGGCTCGGGTTGGAACAGTAGGCAGCATTCCCAGGTGGCAGGAATTGGAAGGACTCCTATGACTTCAAGGGGAATTACTGAACATCTGAGCAGTTGGCCCAGGCTGAGGAAACAGCTGCAGTGTCGTCTGAAGGTGTTTCAAACAAGGTGGGACACATTCTGTGGATTCTCATGGAAAAAGAGAGTGTGGAAGCCAGGGGGAGGGACCTCTTCCAACTGGGAGTGACTCAGGGCTGGCAACTGCATCTGCAGGAGGGCAAACACTGATGCTTCCCCAGTCTCCAGTGGTTTGAGGATCAGGAGCTTCCTGAATCAGGATCGATACCATTTATATCAAGAAGCAATACATGATTTTCCCCCACCCCACCCTCATTTTCTTACTACATCTCTTCTTTAGTTAAATGGATAACATGAAAAATTCACTGAAAATGCCTCTTTCCCCCCTTGGAGGGCTCTCTGCTCCTGGTGGAGCTTATAGGATATTTCAGGTCTTGCAGGAACATGGTGAGAGGAGGTTCTGCAACCCTGAAGTTCTCAGATGGGAACATTCCATCGGAAGTGAGAGTAAATTGCTTTTTTTAGCACCTGTGGATCAGATTTCTGATAAAGGAAAAACACCTCAGACATTCAATAATGTACCATTATTTTGATGTTTGAAAAAATTTCCTTTAAAGTTCTCCTGGAGAAAGCTGAGGAATTTGGATGCATAGGAATAAGGGCTGTTGCACAGCTGAGATAATTATATATTGAATGGCTTTGGCAGGAACCCTGAGCAATAAATGTGTCAGATGACACATTCTGGAGTCATTTGAGGAGATTTCTTCATGGGGTAAATTTTTTTAAATCAAGATTGATCTCCTTGTGTTAAAGAGCTATAAGAATTTGTGTCTATTCACTTGACCTCAAAATTGGTTGCTTTGGTCACCCAGAAATATTAAAAGCAACTCAACGCAGGGATTAAAAAAAAAAAAAAGTGCAAAATAGCATATTAAACTCTGCTGCTATTCACACTGTTCTTTCTCTGACAGCTCGTTAAAAATGTTGGGGGAATAGGTGCTGCTGTTATACTTTCGTTATTTGGTGCTAATTAGAACAAACTTACACAGAATCAAGAGTGGTTTCTAAAGGGAGCTGATGGTTTAATAGGAATTAATTGAAAATGCAGCCCCCAGTGGCACAGGAGGCCACAGGGAGCAATGGCACACATTTAAATTCACTTACCAATGTGTCTTGTGCTCCTTGCAAAGGGAGTTGTGATTGTATCCACTCTGGGGAAGCACAGGGAGGAAAATTGAAGACCTGGATTGCTGGGCTAGAACCAGAACCAAGCCCAGCCATGTCCAAGTTATATTTTATATTTTCCAGCTTCCTTTCACCTTGGAAAATGCAGAATTGTGGATGACAACAGGCTCTATATCAACCCTGTGCTGCTGTGTCCAGAAATAGGGTTTGCAAAGCAAAACCAGCTGGTCAAATATCCCATAAACTAATTTTTACTGTTATTTCCCTTGTGTATTTATACCACTCATGGCTGCAGTTTCCATCCTCAGTTCACCTGGGAGTTCTCTCATGTGTAGGAATTTCTGCTCTCTCTGCTGGCTTGTGTTGGTCTTATCCAGGGTCACTGGAAAATAACACCCTCCAAAACACAAATAAAAGAATTCTCATGTAAAGAAACAAACTGCCCCATAAAGCCTTTGTTTCTTTGACAGCCAAGCTGGGCGTTTAGGCAGTGATGTGCCATTTTTTCAAACGTTCTTGAAAATCCCATTTTAAGGGAAAAAAAAATGATAGGAAAGGCTGCATCAGTCTTGTTAAATTCCTGGGGATGGAGCTAAACATGATATGGTGTGTATCTATTGCCTTCTGCCAAAAGCACCTCAATTTTGTCAGAGAAAAATGGTAGGAGACACTGTGCCATAAGCTGATAAGGTCATATTAAATCAGCTGTCCGTTGAGTCTCACATATTTTATATATAGACATCCCCTGAGGGGGCTGTGTTCAGACCCTGGGACAGCCAGCACATAGGTGATGGCTGACTAGAACAGCAAATCAGCTAGAAGGAAATCACGCTTTTTTCTTTTTCTTTTTTTTTTTTTTTGGGGGGGGAGAAGAGTGCAAATTACACCAAAAACTCCAGATGACATCATTTGGAATGATGATTATGTGACATTAGGAGTGTTTGTAGTAGCAACAGAGAACTTTGCAGTGAAGCCTTTGAGGTCAGGAGTCTGTAGCCCAGCTGAGACATGGAACAAGGATTTGGGAACAGCCCCCTTCCCTGCAGGAGTGCTAATGAGCAGGAAAATAGGGAATTAAAAAGGAAATCAAGTTCCGCAGTAAAGTTATTAAAATTATCATAGAATTTGCTTTGGAAAGAAAAAAAAATTGTTGCT
The DNA here is from genome assembly GCA_024734555.1 of Trochalopteron elliotii. Lineage (NCBI taxonomy): Eukaryota > Metazoa > Chordata > Aves > Passeriformes > Leiothrichidae > Trochalopteron > Trochalopteron elliotii. The sequence continues at coordinate 3,940,524 of JANPWX010000106.1, read as the reverse complement.
TAATATAGCCTTAAGAATCTGGCACATCCTCGATGATGTTAATCCATCTGCTGACATTTCATCTTCCTCTTATTGGTTTTGTTTCCAGTTTTTTGATACCTCCAGCATTTTAGATGTTATGTTATTGAAGTCGTGGGTCTTGTAGAAAACAAATTACTCCATAGACTTAATTGCACCCATCTCACTCTTTATCTTGTTGAGGTGAACTTCTTATCTGCATTTCATTGTGGAAAAAAAAAAATCTGTGATAGGAAACAAACACATAAAAAGGGAGCAGGAGTTGATCACCTCTTGCCGTTTTCCCAAGAGCAAAATTAACAAGATAAGCTGTTATTAGCTGTCAGGTATTATGTAAAGCCCAAATATTCTTGAGCCCTGGGTAGACCTGAGGAAACCTTGTTCTTTTGTGGTAAACTATTAAAAAAAGTATTCTTATTTGTATTATATAGAGAGTTAAGTTTGAGATCTTTTTCTCCCTGGGAAACTTCCTTGGTGGAGAAAGATGATTTTAGAGGGAGTTTGGTGCATTTATCGTGCTGAAATGTGGAGCTAGAGAAGAAATACATTTGAACTGATCATCTAAAATTCCAGTTTCACTGTTCTGATTTCGAATGTTGACTGAAAGCATCTTGGTTTTCCAGACTGATCCCTTTTCCCTCACTGTCACCTCTGTGCTAGAATTCATATAGAATTTCCAGTTCTATTTTACCAGTGCAATACTTTCAGTGTTGTGGTTTTGTATTTTTTTTTTTTTATGCATTTGGGTTGGCTTTTTTTCCCTAGCTGCTGCATTGTTTTAGACAGATTAATTCAGGGAGCCAGCAGATGAATGGCGTGTGTTGTACACATTTCTCAAGGTGTTCCAGATTCCCTCTTTAAACAAGCATGTGCTTGTGTGCACTTATGCTCATGGAGCTTTGTGGTTGATGTCTATAAGTTATTCCACTTGATGATGAATCTATGGATTCGCTGCTGGAATTAGTGGAGTGTGTGGATCAGGGAAGTCAAGGCAGGAGGGGAATCTGCGGGGAAAACCCAATTGAGCGGCTTACCCGAGACTTCTGAAGTAAGTTCCTTAATTTCTTTGTGTTTTCTCTTTTGCTGCAAGGTTTTTCTTTGTTTGTACGTGTTTAATTAGTATCTCAAAAGCATATGCAAACGAGCTGTCTGGCTAAAGATTTTGGAGCACACGGGAGTGGATGAAAGTGGTTGAGGAATACAAAGGAGCACCTACAGGGAAAAACGTGCTTCTGCCTCCTGTCCCTTGCTTGCCAACAAGCCAAACTCCAACCTGGCTCTGCTGAAGCCAAGTCTAAAACTTTTTGTGGCCAGGCTTTCACCTCGGGTTCAAATAGATATTTGACAAAGCTCCAGCTCTTCAGTTGGTTGTAGAATGTCCCACAAAGATTGCTGAGCTGCTTGGTGGGATGTGTCCATAGCCTAAATTATACTGTGGGATCACTCCCAGCATTAGGATGGCCAGAAGGAACTGCTAAATCTGGCCCTTAGGAAACTGACACTCTCTATGTTCCACATAGGTTCTCCCACTCCCCTACTGTCAGAAAAAGCTGAATTAGAAAGCTGCTATAAGATCCAGCTTTGTTGGAGAAATGTATCAAGATAACAGGGAATTCAGGGATTGATTCACCGGATGGTAGTGGATGAATGGTGTCTGTTTTCTGGGCATGAATTGTAATTGACTTTATTATGAAGTCCTCAATGTATTCGTTATTTGAGCTGATTTCCTGATTCATTCTTTGTCAGTGCATTGGCTGCCAGCACTTCATTGTGGGTTTTCCAGCATTTCAAATTTCAGCTCTTTGTAATGGGTATCCAAGTCACATGGCGTTCTTCTTTTTCCTGGTTGGAAAAGGGGTTGATGCAAATACTAAAAATGAACGTGAATATAAAATTCACTTTTTAAAACACCTTTAAAGGACATTATTTTTAGGCAAAACTTCTCTCAGTGCAGCAGTCTCAAAACCTGTTCCTTTTCCTCGTCCTGACCAAGCAACATACCAAAGTCTTAAGCGACATGCAGGTTTTTGCTCTGGTATTTGCACAGATTGATGTGTAGGAGCTCCCTTGAAGGATCAGGTTGGAAAACAACTTGAATACAGTGAAACAGAATATTCACAGGCTTATTTGCAGCTTTTCTCACTTCTAATAATAAGTGTAAGTGTGGATCACTTGAGCTGTCTTGCTGTTCCCATCTCTCTGCAAGTTCTTTAGGGATTTATTTCTCTCTCTCTCTCTCTCTCTCTCTCTCTCGGGCTGCCTGTTGGAAAACAGGAGACTCTCAGGCTAAATTCACCTTGCACACATACAGTGTTGACTTCTTATCAAGTTGTGACTCAAGACCAAATGCAACTCACACTCCAGTTATTTGACCCTCTGGAGTTCTGCCTCCCTCTGAGCAGCACACTTCTGTGGGCTGACAGTGCTGGGTGATCCCAGGATATTCTCTTTCCCTCAAGTGTCTTTTCTGTTTGCTGTAGATTTATGCCCAGGTAGAATTTCTAGGCATAAAACATGTGATGTAAAAGTGAAATGGAAGTTGACCTCTTTGGTGTTTGTATCAGCATCCTGAGACATGAGTTCATCTTAATTTTTCTACTCTGGTCCTTCATGGGCTGATCAGCTGTTAAATCTGTGTGCCCATGGGTGTAAAGGAAGACCTTGGGATCTGAAACACTTCAGGATGAATTGCTGCATTCCCCCAGTCTTTCATTCCTCCATTTATGGGTCAGGAATAACATGAAATGGCATTTTTGTGAAGTGGGATGCATAAAGATTTGTCCAGCTCCTGATTTTGGCATAGAAATTGAAATGCAATGAACCCTTAATAGAATTGAAGAGTTGGTAATGCTTTTCTGCTGCATATGTGTAACTGTCAGTGGAACTAAAGGGAGAGTTTTGATTTTCAGAGCCATAAAATCAGTGGTTTGAGCATTTCCAACTCCAATTAGTGGCGAGTTGACTGAGGAAGCAAGTTCAGGTATCTGTCTCACCTTCCTGTCAGGGTCGTGGTACTTTGGGAAACTCTGGAGCAGAGAACAGGCTGAGGCTCTGAAGATGACTGTGATAGTCAGTGGTGCTGTGAAGCACAATATTAATGTTCTGGGCACTACCCACTCATGTTAATTCTGGGATCTCCTGCCCCATTAGTGATTTGTGGAATGTCAGCACATCCTGGGAGGCAGAAATTAACCCCATGTCCAGATAGAGGGGTGACTAAATGTAACAAAGCTTTTGTGTGTGCACTTCACGAGGAGTCGCTCACTGACCATTTTCATTAACAGGCAACATTTTTCCATCAACCAGAGTAAACTAAGCAAGTTTTGATTAGAATAGTTATCAGAGAATGAAAACGTTAATTTAGAATATATGTCCATGATGGTTTCCTTGACATGTCAGAACAATCATTGCTGGTTTTTTCTTGGTACTCAAAATGCTAGAGAAGAAAGGAAGAAGTGAGGAGACCAAGCCTCTCAGAAGGGTTTCACACTTTAAGTGTAGATATTATTATCCATCCCAATTTTAAGAGGTATTCCTCAGTCCTTGTTTCTGAGGGATTAGAGCCTATCTCTAGTAATTTCTGTCCCTAATAATGATTTATTTATTTCATATACAGATAGAGTGTGAGAGTTCAGGGAGATTCAAAATTCCCTCCTGCACAAGATCTCACTGCTGTGATGAAAGTCTCAGTTTCAGAGGAGTCTTGGGTACAGAATTCTTTCTCCTTCGAGGATTTTCTTCTCTTCCTACTCTGACTGGTCCTACTTGTCTTAGTGTAAATATTCAACTGAACTCTTTCTATAAATGAAGGAGAGAAATCCATGACAAAGATCTCTCAGCACCTTTTATATTTTTTTTTTAATAACAATATGGATAATTATCTTTAAAATCTGCTGAACAATTGAAGACATTCCCATGAACAGCCCAGGCACTCCTCCACCCGCTGTGCATTAAGATCATGGTGCAGCACCTTATGTGAGCAACACAGCTCCCAAAAATGTGCAATTTGGCCCAACAGACCAGTGGGTAAAAAATCCTCCATTCCTCTTCTTGCTGAAAATGGCTTTCTGAGCAATTTCAGAGAACAGACCATTTGCTCAAACAGCTTCTGAAGTGACTCTCAGAGAGGAGAAAATCATTATATTTGCTAGATAACACAAGGACTCAGCCAGCCAGCCCTGTTCACTTTGCAGCTCGAGAAAGTGAGGCAAAAAAAGGACTTTTTCTTCAAGTTGCAGCAGTGAGCTGGTGGCAGAGGAGGGTGGGAAGCCCAGGTGCAGGGGCTGAGAGCCACGTGCACCAGCCTCCAGCCTCTCCTGGGTGCTCCAACTGCAACATTTCACTTCAGCCAGGAAATGTTGGCCCTACAATGCCACATTTTATAATATATATAGAAAGTGTGTACATTTATACATATAACTTAAAAGGTAGGTGGAATTTTTTCTTCTGTGTTAAATTTATAGGTAATTTGCATAACTAATTTGTAAGCCAGAGTGTAAATGATGCTCAGCCGAAGTGACCATTTTGACAAGCAAGTGCAAACATTGTCAGAACATTGGCAGGTCTGCTTTGGACAAGACTGAGCTTGACAGCTTTTTCTGTGTTCATCTCGATTTTCTGGGGGGGCAGCAAAGGGGGAGTGTGTTTTGTTTTCTTTTAAGAGCTACTTAAGATTATAGCATTATAATGGTCTGGGTTTTTAAATTTTCCGTCGAGGGATGTCATTTAAGATATTAAAAAAGCTGACATGAAAACCAGAAAGCTGTGGGGTTTTTTTCCTGTGCTTTTTGTGCCCAATACTATTTAAACAAAACTATTGTGAAACGTAGAATGCTCTCAACCATTTGACATAATAATTCAGCTCTAGTTAAAGATGATGACTTAAAGAAAGCTTGCAAGACCCCTTACACCAATGTTAGATAGGCACTACAGGGATTGGGAATCAGGAGACCAACATTTTAAAATCCCAGAAATATGGAAGGGAATTTTGGTTTTTAAAAAAATCTTAGAATACTAAAATGGAGGATTGAATGGCTTTAATATTTTGAAAATTTTAAAAGCCTACAACTTCACATAAAGCCCACGGAAAACTCATGGTGCTGTTAATTTTTAATTTTTTTTTAGGCCAGTGGATCCATTTCTTTGTTTCCATCCTTCTCACATGTCACTCAATTTGGGCAAAGTCTCTTCCTGCCTTTAGCTCTCATCCAGCCCAGTACTCCCATGACATGGTGGGAATTTCTCCTGCAGATTTGCAGTGAACTCTGGAAATTTGGACTTTCACAATGTCTGCCCCAGCACAGGCCCAGCTTAGATTGACATACGAGAAACACCCGAAAAAATATTTTATTTGAAAATAGAATATGAAATATATGAGGTTATGAAATATATAGAAATATATGAATATATGAAAAAAATGTAAATAGTTTTAAAATGGAATACAAGTTAGTTTTTGACATTTAGTGGCAAGTAGCAAGCTGGGGTTATCCAGGGTTAGAAAACATGATTTTCCCATTCTTGCCTTGCCCAACAAGTGTGATGTCTCTAGGTCTAGTGGCTTTTTAACTTCAAAATATACAAAAGGACAGGTTATAATTTTGCCTGTGGACCATTATTTATCATTGTTCTTCTGAATGATCTGCATCTGCTTTAATAAAAAGAATATTTAAGAAACCATAAAGAAAGCTAACCCAATTCTCTTTTAATGCAGAGTGTAATTAAATCTTTATTGAGATTTGAGAGCTGTGCAACCACAAAAGAAAAGAAAACAAAACAAAAAACGAGGAGTAATTGTGTCTTTATATTCAGACACATATTGGGAGAAATCTGTGCAAGAAAATGTTCTGTGTTAGGACAGGTGAAAGATTGTGACTACTCCACAAGTCTGTCCTGCATATATTAGGATTGCACATGGCAGGATTATGGAAGTGAATAGTTCCCTTATGGACTGTAAGATTTCTCTCTCATTTACCTAAACACCCCTGCCTGCAAAATGAATGCCTGGATATTATTCCTGATCTCCTTTAGCCAACGTGAGAATCAGAAGAGAAAATTAACACAGCTAAATTTTGTGCAGGTATTTGCAGTGGGCACAGCCTGTTCCCAGGTTCCCAGCTCATTCCTCAGTGGGGTATTTTGGGGATGGCCAAGCTGTGCTTCAGGCTGTGGCTGGAGCACATGAGCAGCCTCATTCCACAGGCTCCTTCCAACTCTCCACCAGAATTCCCACCCTATGGAAATCCTAGCAAGTGGCTCCTGCTCAGAAAGTCCAGCTCTCCCATTTTAGCACCAGGTTTTCCTGGAATGCACACGTGAATGTGCCCAGTCAATGAACCCCCACTTAGAACATGTAAAACCTCACCACTGGCTCTGCTGATTTGCACCCAGCAATGGGGATTATTAATCCTCTTCACACTGAATAAGGTGCCCAGAACTGAAAATTCGTTAATTTTGTCACAGAGGTGTTAGAGAAAATAAATATTTTGGATAATGGATCTGTGCTTTACTATGTGGACACAAGCTCATGTTTTCAGTCATGATTTTTTACAGTTATGAAGCTTGTAGAACAGAAATCTTCCCCTTTACTACCCTAATAGTTCACTGAGAAATGGGAGAAACCCCTCTCTGCAGAATACAAGTTATCTTGTATTTTTGCTAACGTATATAATTACTGATGTGGGTGTTCCCACATCTTAGAATGGAAAAAGTGCTTGCCAAGATTGAAAAACCATAGTAAGCAATATAAATGATTTCTCTCACACACCAGCATTTCTTGCTGAGACAAGTGCACTGGAACTGTGTTTAAAACCATATAATTATACTCCTATATATCATTTATTAAATCAGATTTCCCCCACCCTCTTTTCTTTCAAGTCACTTCTGGAAAACCTTGTATTCCAAGAGGTCTGAGAGATGGGGTCCTGCTTGGAAGAGCACTTTCTTAAAAATGAAACCCAATAAAAATGTAAAGAGCACATCTGGGCCTGTGTGATGCCTTGTCCCTGTGCCACCATTGCCCCTTGCTTTGATCTCTGCCATGGCTTTGGTGTCACTTGAGTCTGCTGGGCCCAGATATGAGGTGGTGCCATTTGGGGACCACCCCAGTCATCCATGGAGCTTTTTGGCCTTCCAGCCTGGTTTCCTTCATGGCACAGACTGTGTAATTCCACCTCTCCACTCCTCACTCATGCCCAGAACTGCCTGCTCAGGTAACCCACAGACTGCAGAAAGCCTCTTGTGGATTTCCTTATTTCACGCTCATTTCTATGCTGTTTAAAACGCAAAGAAGCTGACCCAGTGTTTTCACACCCCTGCAATAGAAGGACTATTAAATGATTTTTTCCAGAGCACACAGATTGTGTATGCAAAGGTCCAGTACACAAATCCTGACTTGTTTATGCCTCGGGTTGTGCATACAAAAAGCTGTTTAACTTGGAGCCAATATCTCTCTCTTTCCAGCACCCACACCTCCCTCAACCCACCTCCTCCTGGAGAGCCCGGGGAAAAGACTTTACAGCTCACTCCAAAAGGCTGGGGAGGAAGGCTGTGTTGGACAAAGGGGCCATCTGAATATGAATTGGTGCCTTTGCCCTTCTAATCCAGATAGAGGTTCCAGCTGTTGGTTTATGAGCTGGGTCCTACCTTGGGAAGATTTACTTTGCCTGAAGGGATGTGGGGACTGTTGCTGTTGAATTTGTGGGGTAGGTGGTGCCACTCAAGTCCTCAGAACTTTCCTCAGTTGGTCCTGTAAATTGCTAATTAAGAGATGGTGGCATCTTCTGGGACTGTCACTGTGTAGCTTGGGAGTTTAAGGGTTTCTCAGAGCTGTTGTTGTATTCTGAGGCCCTTGCACTGCAGATCACAGAGTCTGGACAGGGTTTTTTTCAGGTTTAGATGTTAATTCACATTGCAGTTTTGTTTTATTGTGGTCATTTTTTCCTTTGGTCATTCTGTTGCTAACAGCCACTGAGAAAGGAAAGTTGGATATTAATGGTTTGATATATCAAGGGAAGAAATTGGTTTACCACTCACAAGATGTGCACATGATGAAGATGCATTAGATTTCAGTCTAAATTTCCCATCAGTCTTTTCTTTTTCTATTGTTTCTCCTCTTCCATCTATCCTTCTCTTTTATCCTAGGGTGGTTGTGTTTCGTTTGGGGTTTTTTTGCCACTCTTTGCTTTTACTCCTTCTCTGTTTAATCCTTTTGAAGTCTTGTCAAGCAATGTTCCAGTTCAGCTTGAACTCTTGGGTTTTCCAAGATGAGAACAGAGCTCCAGCAGTTCTCATGTGGTGCTGCTGTCTCCAGGATTCCTAAGTTCCAACTCATGTATTTAAGGAGATTTTTTTTTTTCCTTGGGGCTCAATTAATTTATTTAACAGTTCTCATTTTTTTGTGCTGGCCAGTTTACCATGTGCTTTTACAAAATACAACATGAAATAGAACAAAACACCATTATTTGAAGGAAGATGCTGAGAAGTATGAGAGTTATTTATGCTGATTGTTACTTGGTGACTACTAGGAAACTGATACTCAGGGCTATCCTTGTTAAGGAAATGTTAATTCTCATTAATAAAAGGTACAGACCATGTGAAAGATAAAGAAAACAAACCTGACCATAAGCAAAACAAACATGCACTGGGTGTTCTGCTCATGACCTACCATGAGCAGAAATCTGCTGAACTTACAGCGACATTTGTCATAAGAAAACTTATAACATATTGTCCTTTTATTGCATTTTATGCCTTTTATTAGCTTGCAAATCTAATTAGGAAGCCAATTGGCACCCAGAAGGCAGTGACGGAAGCAGCACCACCTATTCTTGTGGCAGCTTTGGTTTGCCTTTATGGGTGGTCTTTGTTCCTCAAGGCTTATATGAATACCACATATTAGCTGAGCTGGTTCCCCCTTGATGTCTGTGTTGTATTGTACACATGTTGTCAGTGTTTGACACTTAAACAATCCAGATTCTTACCCAGCCCATATTTAGTGCCATAATAAACTTCTGAGCATATGTTTTTGAGAGCAACAGTAACATCCATCACCCCCAACGTGACAGATAAATAAGCACTACTGGAGAGTGTCCACGTCTTCAGAGGGCAGAGCTGGCCTGCAAGGTGTGTGCCAAGGGGATGTGGTCATCTGCCTTGCCCTCACTGAGCTTTTTTTTTCTTCTCCTTGTTCCAGTGAATCAAAACAGTTTCTGAAGAGCCCCAAAAAGTTCACGCTGTCCATGTGAAAAGCACGTTGTTCCAAAACTCTTCTGGGGAAACATTTCCTGTTTGGGGCTTTGGCTTTGACACACAGTAGATGTAAGGCACAAAGCATTTCTCTTCCCTCTTCATCTCAGTCCCTCTGTCTTGCAGTGAGGAGCTCCTGCTCTGGAGCCCTGGCAGATGTGGTGGGGATGTCTGAGCCCTTCCTGCTCCTGTGAGTCTCCTCTTGTTTCTGCAAAATTCCTGTGCTTGAGTGCTTTTGTTCCTACAGAGGAGGAGGGTTTTTTGTGGGTTTTGTTTGGTTGTTTTCGGTTGCTGCTGTTGTTTGGGGATTTTTTTGAGGTGGTTTTTGTAAAGCAGAAGAGGGAATCACACACGAGGAACTGCAGGATTTGTGTTGTGCCTTGTGCTCTCTAAGCAAGACCAGGGGCTGACAAAGACTAATGGCAGCACAAAAAGGTTTACAGTGTGGTCATGTCTTGTCTTAGCTGGGTAAACACATTCAGTGAGAGCTTTGTCTGAACAAGGACAGAGAAGCTGAGCCTTGAACAAGGAAATAATTTATGTAAGTTTTAATGAATATTTAATGTGGAATGTTAATTATAAAAAAAGAGGGTATGTATTTTGATGTTGTGCCTTTAAGTGTCAGATCATGCAGTGGCCTGAGGAGGACAATCAGCTTGCTAATTACAGATGTATATCAGTGAGAGTACCCTCCCCTCATACCAATAGCTCTCCAAAGAAGTGGGTGTTGTAGATGAAAAAGAGAAAATATCTTTAAAACCAATATATGAGAACCATCTGCCTTTATTGCTTTCATTGGGTTTCCTATTGATCAATATTGTTGAACACAAGAGATGACTGTTATTAACAGAAGATAAACCAGAAATTTCTTAGTGTGAGTTGTTTGTAATTTAAACATAATTCTTAATATTTTATTATGATATGTAAATGTAAGAAGTGTTTTGGGCTGAAGTAGTTATTTTCTGAAGAAAAGTGGCATTTCTGGGGTAGCCTTTTTGTTCTGTAGCTGTACACCCTTACACCCTCTTGGACCACATGGAAGGACACCCCTGTAAACTATTCCCACCTCCCATGAGGGGCAGTGAGGTGGTTCTGCAGACAAGGGCCAGCAGATGCAGCTGAGGCTTCTACCACAGTGAAAATGAAAAAAAAAATCGAATTTGTTTTATTCAGCATGTTCCAGTGCTCAACAACAACCCATGAACTGAAACACAAATAAAGGAGAAGTTACCAGGTGCTGTCACAATACTAAAAAGGCTGTTTTAAGTCTGACTCTTGTAGTGTCATTACAAAACCCAAGTGTGCATCAGCAGCGGGTCCTGCTTTTAAGGGGACATTTGTTTATATCTAACCTTGGTTTGAAATTTACCCACCCTCAGTAGGAAAATGAAGCCCAGCACCACTGACCCTTCTGTCTCCCCCAAAGCACAAAGATCTGAAGCTGCATCTAGGCCTGGACTCTGCCCCGATTTCATGCTCTGCATGTGTGTACAGTGACAGAGAGAGCAGGCAATACGCCTGGGAATAAACCACAGCAGCTCTCAAAGGGGAGATTTTAAAGTTTTAATATTATGCTTGTCTAGTTTGATCTCGTATCTGGTCATTGAATTGTATCATTGCAAGGAACATGAGAACAGCAGCATGACCATGAGGTATATTGTGTTACAGAATGAGGTTACACAGCACCAAAGCACCACCATATTTCAGTAACAAATGCAGCTTCTGGGGAGTTTTGTTATCATTGCATAAGCTTCACTGCTCCCTGGAAGATGACACTGATTCAGACAGAAAACACTAATTCAGTTCTTGCCAAAAGAGCCAATTGTCTCTCTGATTACATTAGACTGACAACTGGTTTTCAATGTCATTGTCAGCCGCAGCTCTTCATACGTGGTGCACTGGAGCATGAACTGGGCTCGCTTTATTTAATTATTTCTGCCCAGTTCTGTGCTTGTGAATAAGGCAAATGTGGGCCTCCCACCTTGTAGACACAAAAATGTTAGGTGTTTGGGTTACAAAATTCAGGCTTCAGCAGTGGAGACCAGCACCTTTTTAAAAGCAAATCCTGAATGCGTGTGTCTCTGTAAAGAATTAATTTGAAATATTGTATCTTTTTGTGTGTGTGTTTGTTGACTAGAAGTAACCTAGGATTTCTGCATGAGATAATTGTTTCATTAAATAATTTACTGAATATGTTAATTTTTTTTCTTTATTAAGTGGTAACTGGAAGATTGCCTGTGAAGCTGCCCATTGCAGGCACTTGTTATTTAAAATTTGCTGTGCACTGCTGGTGTTTTTGGGCACACAAGCCCTGTACCCATTCTGGGTGTGGATGAGTGTGGAGCTCAGAGGGTGTCTGTCCAAGTAGGATCTGTCTGGGCTCAGTCCTGTCCCTCCTGCCCTGAGCTGATGCAGGGGATGAGGGCTGGCAGTGCAGCTCTCACCTGGCAGGCAGGGCACAAATTTGGGCCTCAGCCTGTGCTGGTTTGGGCAGCACAAGCAGCACGTGGGGCTGTCTGAGAAGCAAACCCCCCTTGGCCCAACCAGCTGTGCTGTGTGACAGGGAGTGATGGCCTTTCCAGTGTCACCACGGCCATGGGCTGACACCAGCTCCCTCTGTTGTGAGCAGCCCATGGCCAGCTGAGGTACAGCCTGGCCATGAGCCAGAAAACATGTTCTTTTTCTCTGCTGTCGTGCCCAGGCTGTGGTGTTTTTGTTATCTGGAGCACAGGACTCCCCATGGAGCTCTCAGCTCATTTTTACATCAGTGTGTCCATCACAGCCTCTTCCCCTCCCTCTGCCTCCCTGCCATGTGTCCCTCCATGAAAGGGGGATTAGGGAACCAGGGGGTTGTTGTGGGGGCTCAGCACCATCTGTAGAGATGTTACACATCTGGGCAAGTTCTTCTCCATACCCTGCTGGTCACTGCTACTCCTCCTCAACAGGGAAGGGATCAAGTGTGGAGGCAGCAGTTTTACTTTGTAAAAATCTTTTTCTCCACCTTTGCTTGAATAGACTTAAAATATTTTTTTTTCCTTTTAATGTTTTCATTTCTATTAAGGTCATAAATGCATTTTAAAAAATATAAAGCTGGATTTTTTCACAAGGTCTTGTTTGTAGAAGAGCTGTGTGTGTAAGAAAAGCAAGAGGTTGGCAATAAAGCCAGGAGAGGTATTAGCAATAAAGATTGCTATGCCAAACAAAATGCTGCAATACAAAATAGTATTTTTGCATTAGTTTTCTATGCTTTTATTAAAAATACCCTAGAATACCCTAGAAGGTTGTCAAGGAGGAAGGTCCATGAGCTCACAGTAGCTGTGTAAAATGAAGTCTCATGAAATGGTTGCTGCCAGCTTTGTGATTCCTCCATGCCTGCAGAATAAGAGATTTATGCTCTGCAGAAATGTCTCCCTCTATTTCTGAATTCTCTTCCACTGCTCCCGTTGCCTAGAAGTCAAACAAAGCTAACTTCCTCCAGGTCCCAGAGTGAAAAAATGCAAACATACTGCATTTAAAAGTAGATTTAGCAACTCCAAAGTGGGCGATTTGGTTCCACCCATCAGACCTGAGTTCTCTGATCTGAAGTCAGATGGGTGCTACTCCTAGCGAGATGTGTGCCAAATCTAATTAAGCTTTGCATAATGTGCATCTTGGGTGATTTGATTTATTAGCTTTGTTTGAAGCAAGTAATAATAAAAAAAGAAAATGGCTTTGGTAATAAGCTGTTTGAATTCCCTGTGCAAGTAGGCACAGTCCCTCCTGGATCTCCCTGAAATGCTCTTGAGGTGCACAAGCTGCCCATGGACTGATGCAAGGCTGGGAGCTGGAGCAAAAACCGTGTCTGGAATGGGGTCCTGCCTCCACTTCTGCCCTGGCTTTTGGCTCAGCACTGCTGTTTAAGTATTCCCCCGCTGGGGAAAATGATTCCCATTCTCACATCCACCATAAAACCCTGGAAATTGTCATTTATCACCATTTATACCAATGGAACCCGGTGCACTGATAGATTGGAGATCTCTCAGTGGTGTAGCCCAGCAGAAGTTTGCAGCAGAAATTTACAGCATTTGCATAAATGCTGGGAAAATTCTCCCAGACGCCATGCTGGTGTAGCAGGGCAGCCTTTGACTCCTGGAACAGCTGTGTGTACCTCCTCTGTTAATTTTTTAATTCAATACTGTGTGGTGCAGATGTGTCCTCTGGCCAAGAACCCCAAGATCTCAGGTCCTGTTGATTGTGGTGGTTTGCCATGGCATTGTCTGATATCCTGTAGCATTCCTGGAGCTGGGTTCTCACTTGCCATCCCAATATCAGTTGTTTTTCTTGTCTTTGATGCCTTGTGGCTTACAGAGGAGGATTTCCTGCAGGGCTCCTGATAAGCCTGGCTCTTCTCCTGCTGATGATAAGAGATTCTTTTCCTCCTCCATCCCTCAGAGCACTGATTTGTAGATCCCATTGCAGCATGACCCAAGGTGAATTTCTATTTGTAGCCATGACTAGTGTTCATCACAAACCATGGAAAGATTTGGAAAAGTGGCATGTACTGAAAATTATAAATGCTGCCTTGGTGGCTGCAATACTGCCCTGGGATCAGTGGGAAAAGCAATTCTCTTGGGATCAGATCAACAGCAATATTTTGGGATATAACTGTTTGTGATTGAATGGGAATAAGGGGCAATAATCTGAGACCTGAATATCAGGGCACCTTTTCCTAATCCCACTTGTGACCTGCAGCAGGCACAAAACAGGACCAAAGATTGAGCATCTGCAATTTCTGTTTCCAGGGAAAATGGGAGTAACTTGTACTTTGGATTTACAATGAGAGCAGAGCCTTGAGGACCAGCAGTTGTAATGTTGTGTTACCCTGGAGTGAAATAACCACTTGAAGACAATTTAGAGTGGGAATGTTCCTACTGGAACTTAAAGGGAATTGTGTGTTTATCTTCCCTCTTCTTGAGATGATCTCTCCTAAAAAATCTTTCAAGGGTTATTGCTGTTTGCAGCTTGCAAAGTGGGAATTAGGTGCAGAATCGGATTTATTCTTAGTTGGTGCAATTTTCTTTTTTTTTTTTTGATTTATGTTAAGCACATTTGAAAAATTTGAAGAATTGAAAAATTTTGGAGAATATCCATAGGGTAAAATGATTCAATGTAAATAATTTTTGCAGTTTAGGTATTTTCTGTGAAAAAGTAAATGTGGCAACTTGGAAATCTCAAGCTTTGAGAAGTTTTAGTAGCTTTAATGAGAATAAACTCTTTTATTCTTATTGTTAAAAATGAAGAAATCATTTTCTTTACACTGCAATAGTAGAGGAATGAAGGAAAATACATGGATTAGCACCAGTTTTATGTGAGCTAGACTTATCCAAAATTTGAGTTGCCCCAAAATGTTCTCTGAGGTTTTAATCATGATACTTGCTTAGTTTTAGCTTTTTACTTTTCTGATCAAACATAGAACTGAACCTTGTGGCAGAAACATTCACCTAAAATACTAATATTTAGCAAATATCAGTAAATCTCACCAAAAAAAGATTGAATACATATATTTTCTTACCAGAAAAGGATTCCTAGTATTTCATCATAGCCAGGGAAAAGAAACAAGCTTTGCAGCCTCTTGTGTGTGATCAACTTGGTTTGAATTTTGAATATTAAAATATTTAAAATATACTTACAGACCTTTAATATCTCCTGTAACTTATCTGGCAATTAATTTCAAATGCCACATCAGTGATGGGGGATTTAATATGTTTTGCTGGCAATTTGTTTTTTTATCAGAGACAGATGTAAAATAGTTCATTATGAAAAATTCCCATTTCCATGCAGTTGGACATGAAATGAAAGTTTAGAGAAGAAATGAAAAAGGTGTTTTCTGCTTCCCATTGTATCAGTGGTTTGCAACAGGCTCCATTTACCATTTCCAGCCATGCAACGACTCTGGCGTTGGGGGAAAGTCAATGAGGCAGATTTGGGGGAAGTTCTCTATGGTTGTGCTGGACAGAAGGGTTGTGTTGAAGAGAAGGGTTGTTTTCTGTGGTTGTGCTGGACAGAAGGGTTGTTTTCTGTGGTTGTGCTGAACAGAAGGGTTGTTTTCTGTGGTTGTGCTGAACAGAAGGGTTGTTTTCTGTGGTTGTGCTGGACAAAAGGGTTGTTTCCTGTGGTTGTGCTGAACAGAAGGGTCTCACCCTACCTGTCTTTGCAGCTATGGACCCTCCTTTGCCCTCAGAAACCACAGCAAGGTGACAGCTCCTCATCTTGATTTAACCCTGGCACAGAGGCTGAGATGTTCAACGGCCCCTGAGAGCGCCAGTGCTCCACTCCTGTTGAATTTTAATGAGTTTTGAATACCTGACTCCTCTAGGCTCCTCTGGAAATCTCTGCCTTGGTTCCTCTGCCTGCTCAGGGCCCGGCCTAACACGGTCTAACCCAAGGGGCAAAAGCTCTTTGATGCCAGTCAGGCGCTCCCCTCCCAAGAACCGCCTGCGTGGCGGGAAACGGCAGCGCCGTGTGTGCTCAGAGGGGCCTGTGGAGGGGCCAGGGGAAGAGGAGTTTATCTTTAAACTGGCTGGACTGACTTGCAGACACACAAAGCAGCTCAGCATCCTCCTCTGCTGACTCTGCACTCCGCGCCGGGCTCTCGGTGACTCAGAGCCGGCAGCAGCGCGATCGCGGCTCCTGGCTCCAGCCTTGAGTCTGTTGGGAGGAGGAGGAGGAGGAGGAGGAGAGCAATTCATTAATTTATTTGGGACACTGGATGGTTTCCTCACTGTCTGCAGCAGCAGGGTGTGAGCAGTCCCAGCTCCAGCTGCTGGCAGATGGGTTTTGCAAAAGCCAGTGCTCCTCCCCAGCACCCACCAGCTGGAGCGGCCCAGCCGGGATGGGCCTCTTGTGCCAACGTGGAGGGGTCGGGGGGCTCCTAATTAAATTCCTGCATGTTCAGTAATTAGAGATTCAGGTTTTCAAAGGCTGTTAGGGGAATTTTCTGTAGTGCTAAGTCTTTTCATTCTCACTGGAAATGACAGGGCTGAAGTGTCAGAGCCGTTTGGTCGGGCAGGGCTTTGCTTGGGAGGAAAGGAAACCAGGTGGGAAGGTCATCCTCAGGGGTTTGGCAGCCTTGTATTGAGCTGTACTGAGAGCTGGTGTGGCCAGGGCATGTGTCCCTGAGATCACCCATTAATTGATGAGTCAAATAACCCCAGAAACCTGCAGGCTTACATTCCTCCTGCTAGAGCAAACTGGGAGCTGTTCCACTAAAGGACACGCTGGGGTTGTTGCAGACTGGTGCACAAGAAGAGCTTACTGTGATTTTTTTTTTTTTTTTCTGTGTAATAAAATACTAAAATAATGTAAAAAATCCCATTATGGTAACTGCATTTCAGACAGATGATTCTCCATCCTGACAATAGTTTAATCTTTTCCCTTGAACTCCCAGGGAGCTGCATGGCTGTGAATGCAATGCCACCCTACAGTCTTGTATATGCAACTAAATTTCCCTTTTCTGTGAGATGCAATTACAGTAAATAGAAATCTACCAACATGTACGTTATTTAAAAGTAGAGGGTCACTATTCTGACTGGAAATTTTGTGTACTTCAGTAATATAACTATTTATTAATCATAACAGTAATCATGTATTAGTCTTCTGTTTGCCATCTGAATGTTTGCACTCATAAAAAACTGTAAAATCCACATTCCTGTGCACTGCAAGGACTAAATATGAAATATGCATTCCAAACATTGCACTTCAAAGTTAGCAAGTATGAAGTACTCGGAGTAATAAGCTTGGATATTAGGAGACATTATTTCCCAAGACATTTAGAGAGTTTATTTTGCCATCAGCCTTAATCTCTGCAGAATGTGGTAAATAAGCTTGATTTTGGCAGTTTAATGCTTCCAAAGACAAACACTTTGCAAAAAGACGTGTTTTGAAACCCTTTTGTTTACTGAAGACAGTATTTTCAGGCACAGTGGATCTTGATGTGATTGATATGTGCCAGTCACAGCACAGCCTCTTTCCCAATCCCTCAGCACTGCAATTTGGGTCTCGTGGTATTTTGGGTATTGTGGACAGAGCAATGCAGCCCTGTGTTACAGAAGGAAAACCAGCCAACTGAAAATGCAGAGACAAAGATGCATCTTGGCTCCAAAGTCCATTTTTTAAGCTTGATTTCAAGAAGTACCAAAGGGAAAATCACTGCAGGGCTGCGTATTTTAAATATCAAGCAGGATTTTTAAAAAGCATCTAAGCAGCTTCTGAACATAATTCCACTTACTTCTAAATGAGACTGGTCCTGAGAAATTTTAGGAGACTTTTCAAACCTACTTCAGTAGGTTAAAATAACTTATTTTCATATCTTAAGGAGTAAGATATTAAATGGTAAGTAGCTAGCATGAAGGATCAGTGATAATTGCTCCCCTTAAGTGGATGATTTTTAGCATTTAAGCAAAGCACTGGATTCTGTTATCCCGTTGTTCCATGGACCTACCTGAGGAACGAGCTCTTACTAGAGGCAGGTTCAAAACCCAGATTTAATTTGGGAGTCAGCTGGAAGGGAGCCTGTCAGAGACATTTGCTCTTCTGTGGGTGGCTGAAGCAACCAGGTCTTTGTAGCTTTGAAACTGTATTTTCACCAGCTTATCCCATGGCTGATTTTTTGGGTCTAAAATATGGCAAAAACATAAACACAACCTGGCACCTCCTCCTGGCTTGGCTTGCACAAGGCTTACGTAATTGTACTTTTTTTGCTCCGAGGAACTATTTTGAAGTGATAATGGTTTTCTTAAGGAGATGCTGTGAAGATAAGCATCAAGTATTTATTTCCATAAAAACATCCATTCTCAGCCTTGGAGATGAGCACCACCTTCCTTTATTAAAACTGAGAAATTCTTAATGATAGGATTGACTAATGAGCTGTAGGACCCTGCAAAGGGGAGATGGCACCTACTCCCTGACTGCTCTGTAATTACAATCTGGGATGAGGGGTTTGATCTTGCAGTCATGCAAAGAGAATTTTGTCTGTGTAATGAAGTGGGGCAGAAACGAGGATGATTTAACTTAGCAGTAGGACTGCATTTTGTCCTTTTTTTAAAACTATAAACTGGAATTTAACATCTCTACTCACAGACCCCAAACCTGTACATGAATATATGACTGGGGCAGTGCAAGAGTGTGGGTCTCCAACGATGTTTTCCAGTGATTCTTTAAATAACAGAGGCCTATGGATATAGATTAATTTTTAATTTTTACACCTTAATCATGAGTCTTGTTCATATCTCAGAAAACCAGCGTATTTTGGAAGTGAGAAAATGCCAGTATCTCCCTTCACCCTTCCCATCCCCATGACTACTTTGCCCTTTAAAAAATGTTTATATTAGACAATTTTAGCTATTCCCCAAATGACACAATCTCTAGGTGACACAATCTCTACTTGGAAATTTAGTCTTGCAAGTGAGATATCCATGTGTCAGACAATTAATTAATCACAATTCCACTCCCTAAAGTAAAATTCTGACTACTAACACATTGAAAGAATTTCTGTGTTGTTGTGTTCAAATCCTACTACTTATGATTGTTAAGGAGAAGTTTGAAAGCCCACTGGGAAAACCATAACAATCTCCCTCACTTTTGAGTGACTTTTCCTCTGGATTGGTGATTTTCATCTTCCAGTGGGCTGAGTGCACTTCTTTATTGAATATTTAAGCTTTCTTGTTATGGGCTGGGTTTCTGAAAGATATTGATCTAAGGTCCTGCACTGCTTCAGGTCTGGAGACCCCAAGGTGAAGGTCACTTCTTGGGACAGGGCATCCCTAATTTTTGCATGCTTTGTTTTCTCCAGTCATGGGTTCCAGGGGTTTGAAAATTTTGATGAATTTCAGTGCCTTTATTGGGGAAATCCAAACCAGCTCACAGATCTTTGGCACTTGAGGTAGGAGGAAGAACCGTATTTCACTTTTCTTTCAGAGCAAGAGAAATGTTTTCATTTCCAAAGATCAGTATCAGGGAAATTGTCTTCCAAAAATCCCTGTTCAAGACTGCAGCCACCTGAAAGTTGTACTCCACTTGATGTAAAGCTCAGCAAAAACTAAAAAATCATGACATTTTTTCCCTAACTTGAATTTTAAATGAGACTGAAGTTCTTTTTCTTCTAATTAATTGCAGGGTCTTTGACCATACGTTGACTTGTATTAATTGCTTCTCCTGGACCATTTTAAATTTAGGAAAACAATAATCCTGGTAAAAAGTATTTTTAAAAAATTCTAAAATATTTTCAGCCATTGAAAAGTTGTGGAAAAGCTAAAAGAAGTATTTGGCCTGGCCCAAAGTAAAACAGTTTCTTTATTTTTGAATACTTAACGTTAATTTCTATGACATTGAGGGAAACTTGAGAACGAATGACTGCTCAGAAAACAAATCAATTATTTTGGCAAACGCTGAAATGAGACATTCTGGTTTTCAGGGAAGCTTTTCTGTTTGTTTTGGTCTCTGAGAGGAACGCTTGGGTGAAACTGGCACAAAAACACAAAGGAGGAACCAGGGCTGCTGAATTTGCAGTTTTACTCTGAGTGCCAGGCGCTGTTTTCCAGGCTGGTGGAGAGCCATGGAGGGATCCGTAAGGTTTTCATGGATATTCATGCAAACCCTTTGTCACCTCAGTTTTGCCTGTCCCCCCAGATAGAATCCTTTCCACTACCTTACCAAACCAACAGCATTTACACATCAAAACAATAATTCATTTTCAGATTCGGTTCTTCATTAAAAAGATAAGTAGGACTTAATTGGCATCCAGTGCCTGTGTATCTGCTCTGTGCTAGAGCAGAGTTAAGTGGGGTTTCTCAGACAAGGGCCTTGGGCGAGCCCTCTGTCTGGGATGAATTTCTCCCCAATTAAACTCATTTGTTTTCACATTCACATAATGGCACCTGAGATATGGAATGTCTCAACCACTTCCCTCAGCTTTTTTCTGAGGGTGGGGAATTGTTTCAATCTGAGCTGCAAACTTATTACGGCAGAACATACCCTGCAAATAAATGTCCAATGTGCTGGAGGATTATCTGATTAAAGAGGTTAAATTATCCTCTTATTACTTTAATAGTTTATCTTTTCTGAGGTTCAAGTAGAATGATGTTTTATTGAAGATATGCCAAGGGGTGGAGTTTTGCCTCTAATGATGTTTTGGATAGAAGTTGAGATTGAAGTGGGATCAGGGGTGTCAAATCTTATGACCTGTTCATGCCAGAGTGGGATTAGGGTGGTAGGAATTGGGGAAGATTTTCCTTCTCAAAGACTGTTGGAAATGCTTCTTCTGCAAAGAGTTCTGCTGCATCTGGTTTGGAACTGGTCATGCTCAGAGGAAGAAACCCAGAAAGTTTAGAACAGAATTCAGAGGGGTTTTGCTAAGCAGAGCCTTCCTACTAAGCTAACTCACAGCAAGGCCTAGAACTGAGGAAAACACACTCTGTCATCTTCTCTGAAAGTTTTAGCCTTTATCTTTTCTATATTTCGAATTCCTGTGGTTAAAACTAAAGTGAGGAAAATCAAGCTGATCTAAAGAGAATTCTCTGTGTCTGATCTGTGGATGCTCAGGGCTACACCTTTAAAGGCCCTTGACTTCCTAAAGTCCACAGGCATTATTGTCCCTTTAGAAGCACAGTATTTTTGGAAATCCTGGGGAGACATTGGTGTAGAAATGAAATTTGTTTTCAAGCTCTTTATTCTGCACTTACTTTCTTGCTGAGAAAGGCAGACTCCTCAATTAAAACCAAGAGCAACAGATCCTGGCTTTGCCTCTGTTGTCTCTGTGAATGTCTGAGGTTAGGCACAAAGTCCAACTTTGGGGCTCACCTGCTCTGTGGGACAAGTCTGGAGCACACCAGAGGTTGGGGAGGAACTTCAACCTGCTTTATCCCTTCACAGGGGTCCAAAAGTGTGGCTCCCATGGGCAGGGGTGGGATGGCAGATCCTGCTGCTCTGCTGGAAGCTGCACAAGCACCAAGGATGCCAGGAACATCACCCCAGCCCCTCTCAACTGCTCAGTTTTCTTTCACCACAAAACCAAGGAGGATCATTCTG
The DNA here is from genome assembly GCA_024734555.1 of Trochalopteron elliotii. Taxonomy (NCBI): domain Eukaryota; kingdom Metazoa; phylum Chordata; class Aves; order Passeriformes; family Leiothrichidae; genus Trochalopteron; species Trochalopteron elliotii. Next base: position 3,919,203 of record JANPWX010000106.1, on the reverse strand, counting down.
AGTCATGTTTGTATTGTACTTTGAGACTTCTGGCTGGAAAAAAAAAATAAAGTAGAAGGATTTGTATTATTCTCCTCATGAAATATCGTGATGGGACTCATGATCTCCTTGCCCTCTTCTGTTGAAATCCTGCATCAGGAGGCATAACACAAACCTCTGTCCTGATGGAATGAGAAAAGTAATTGAATATGTGTCAAAAAGTTAATCTTTCTTCCAGTTTGGCATTCCTCTGGATGTTAATAACCACAAGAATTAGTGATGGAAAGATCTAATGTTGCAAGAGCAGTAACATGGGAAGCTGTGGAAAATTATCTCTGTCTCCATCTGTAATGGGGAACAAGGAGGCCGTGACACAGCTGAGACTAAACTGGAGTTTGGCCATCAGGGCAGAGGCACAGCAGTGTTTTCTGTGCACCTCAGAGGTGTCCTGGCTGCACTGGAACAATGCATTTAAAACCATGGTGCTGCACTTGTAAGGTCTAAATCTGTGCTCCAGAAAAATGAATCAGGCAGAGTGTCCTTCCTGTAGTGCTGCACCCACAGTGGCTGCAACTTAATGTATCACAACAAACTGCACCTTAATAAAAAAAAAAAATAAAAAGAGCAACCATGCAGGCAAGAAGAAGCATCTGCATTTGCTTTACTGGATCTTTTTGTCAGGCATTGTGATCAGGCTGACAGTTAGCCCTGAGGAAAGTTATAAATTCTGCGCTGAATTGCGGTACAATCATTCACCATGGCATTTCTGCCCTCTGGCCATCCTCTGGTTATCCATAATTGTGGCAGATAATGGTTTTTTATGGCTGGAAACATTCTTTGCAGGCACAGGGACAATAACCAGGGCTGAAAATGTAATTAAAGTGAATGGATGAACTTTCTTAAAGAAACAGTGTAGATTATTACTGGAGCTTAACACCTACAAAGCCTGAGGCAAAATGGCAGCATCTGAAAAAACTTGTATAAATTTTAAATGTAGGGCGAGCTTGAAGGTGGATATTAGATTACAGAAGGAAAACTGAGACATTTGATGTAACAGATAACTAAGAGCTTAGATCATCTCCAGAAATATAAACTAATGTAATTTATCTTTCTCTGTCAGTTGGAATATGTTATTTGTGATCAGTGGCACCTTGTTTTCATCAACCTGTGGAGAAGTTTGTTGCAGATTTTGTCCACTCATGCAAAAAGCATCTTCCTTAAATAATTAGAGTAAAAAAAAAGATGAGATGTCTTCTCTGTAATATCTGATTATTATCATGGAATGAAATAGATTTAATCTCTGGATTTAAGTTCTGGAAATCAGGTTTTATTGAACAGTTCTGTAAAGGCACAAATGAATAGCAAACAGCAGATTTCTGTTATTGCAGCACTTTTGCTGCAACATATTATCTGTTTCTGGTTTAGTCACCTCTTGGGGCAGTGTTAGTTACCTGCAGGCAGTTCCTTGCCCAGATGGAGATGCTTCCAAACTTCTGATAAATGTCATTCTCCTATATCTGTTGAAAATCAGAATGAGACAACACATAATTATCATTAACAAATACTTTATACTTCTTTAAACATTAATAAAGTTTTCTGTTATTATTAATTTAGCCATTCATGAGCTGATAACAGGCAGTCTAAATGTTAGACTTGGCTCTTATGCTCCTCTCTATCTGGGCTGGAATAAAGGAAAACCTTTATTGTTTTGGCAATTTTAGAGCTGCATGGCCTTCTGAGATGACATTTCTGAGCTGCTCCCAGCTCGCATGAGGGAGAACCTGTTGTAAAATTTAGAAGCCAGTTGATTATTTTTCCCTGTTCTGTTTTTAGCTCCCAGGTTTATTCCCACAGAACCGTTCCCGCAGCCAGGGCAGGACAGCAGCAGCAGGAACAGGCAGCCTGTGATGGCACAGGTGGAACAGCTGACTTCCCCACCAACTGCAAATTAATGCAGCTTTCTGTGTGGGATAAAATGAGAACTGGCAAAGCTGCTTTTCTGTGTTTTAAATAACCTTCACAGTGAAGGGTAAACGATGCTAATCTGGAACCGCAAGCAGTGCAGGCAGCTGCTGGCTTTTGCACACCTTGTACCTGTGAGTGAGCTTGGCCTTGGAGTTATGGCTTATGTGATCAAGCTGGATTTTGGAGCCTTGTGTATGTATTTGGGTTTTCTCAGCAAATTATTTGCTGTTTTATTGTGAGAAAGTGAGTCCTGTGAAAAGCATCACAGACCAAAGGGGCAGTGGGGACCAGTGTCACCAGAACAAGTGAAAACAGCTCTGTGTTGGAAGGGGGCATAGGAAAGAGACCTCAAAGAGATTATTTGAAGCTCTGCTAGAACAAGTTATTGGCAGAAACCTCTGCCCAGTTGGATTTCCTGGTTACCAGCAGGAGAGATCACTTTCTGCCCTCTAGAACAAGAGGAATCCACAGGGGTTGCAGAGGTCAGCTGTGACACTGCCATGCACTTGCATCTCTGAGCTGAGAGAGAAATGCCCAGCAGCCCAGGTATAAAACTGGCTGCACGTGGCCAAATTCCATCACCAAATTCTTCAGCAGAGGGAAAAGGGTGTCATGAAGGCAGAATTTGCCCTCAGACCCTTCCTCAGGGCACAGCAAGGATTTCAGACAGGTTTCTTTTGTCACCCATCATGGTTTAGGCTGCCAGGAGTCCTATAACGTGTCAGAGACTCTGTAAGTTTATTCATTTATTTATCCTAGTCTTCAGCTGAAAGATGACCTCAGACACTGCTCCTGTTGTTGGGTTTCAGTGATAGAATGAGAGGGAAAATCAGTCAGAGAAAGGTGATTCCACAAACAGAATTTTGAATTTTCTGAGTTTTGTAGAAGAAAAATACCATAGCAACAGCTGAGCCAAGAGAAAATGGTGGAAAAGCTCTCTTTCATTTTCCTCTAATGGTTTTCCTATTACTGGTGCTCTGATCCACCCACACAAAGCACAGATCAGGAATCTGGGCTTGTGGTAGAAGGTTCTCTGTGATTTAGCCACTGCTCATAACTCAGACTTTTTTTCCTCCTGAAAAAGAAGGGAAGAAAAGGGAAAAAAAGTCAGGCAAGAAACTGCCAAAGAAAATCTGTGTCCTTTTGCTGTATTAGTACAGTCAACTTATACATGGCTGATTCACATTATGGCATAAATATCACTGACATGATCCCACCTGACAAGATCATGTGACGTGGCATATTAAACTTAAAGAAAAGAATCTTTTAGATCAGATGTCCTCCATCAATTTCAATTTCCAAGTAATATGGCTTAAAGAATTTGGCATATGAAAGAAATGCTGGTGTCTGTCTAGAGTCAAAAAAAAATTGTGTATTACAGTTACTGCTCAGGGTAGGGATGAGAAAATTAATTTTTTAAACTTGTAGTTTTTCAGTGGGGAATTTTAAGAAACATTGGGGGTGTTTTCAGTTTAATTTTTGTTAATAAATGCAAACCAACTCAGGAGAGAGCACAGAACCAGCAGAACGCTGAGCAGAACATTTCTCTCAGTTAACCATGCTGTTTATCTACACGTGCAGCATGTTGCCACATGCTTTTGATTAATACAAACACACAGCTCCTGCTATGAATTTGTGTGCATATGAAAGTGCTGTAGAAATCCACTCAGCTCAGGAGAAAAAAAAAAAAAAAAAAGGGGGTTTCAATATTAAGAAGATAGAAAAATGACACAACTTCCAGTTGGCTCCTCTGGTTTCTCCCTGTCCTGTTCTGCTCATGTCTGGGACTGTGTTTATTCACAAAGGTGGAACTTTTGACTACAAAGCTCCATTTTTCTGTAAAATCATCTCATTTCTGAGAGATGTTTTTGAGAGTTGATTTAATTTATGCAGGAAATGCTTTTTAAGAAGGGTTCTACTGGTTTTCCTTTCATTTATGTTGACCATAGTCATCTGCTGACGAATTAAATCATAATTTTAAAGGAAAAAAGAGATAAATACCTATTTTCAACTTTATATTTGCAAAAGAATTAAGATATTTTTTTTTAATCTCTTGTGGGGAATTTGTGGTGGACATTTCCTGCTGTGATGGGAATGGCACAGTCTTTCCCACCATTACCCAAATGCCCATCCAAGATTGAAAAAATCCAAGTCTGGCAAGGAACAGACCACACTGGAATGGTCAAATAATTGAAATCATTGAAAGAATTTTTTCCCTGCTGCTCCCATTTGTTTCTTCATCTTTTCCAAAGCTGCTCCTCCAATGAGGAGATCCTTTGATGGATGAGGGAGAGAAGGAAGGGGCAGTTTGGATGAGTGAGTTCAGAGCTGCCAGGTGTTGCTGAGGTGACTCGTGTGTGGAGCCATGGAAGTGTCCCCCTGCCACTCCTGGTGTCCCCAAAACTCAATATGTCAGATTATCCCTTTTTCTGACCCAGAGATGGGGTTCCTGAGAGGTGTTTTAAAAACTTTTATTCCATTTCCAGTCTCATGAGAAGGGTGGGACAGTACAGATGTTACAATCCACGCCATCACAATCAGAAGCCAAACTATTTCCTAATTCCAATCCATTATAAGCATTTTTTCACCTGTCACTTTTTGCCACACAATGGTGCTGATGCTTCTAAGGCAAACACCTAAAAAAACCCCTCATGTGCCTTACTACAATACATCTTTCATAGTTCTATTTTCATATTTATGTGTTCCATATATTCATCTTTCGTAGTTCTATTTCTCTAAAATATTTAGTCTATTTGTAAGGTCATAATTTGAAACTTGTTTCCAGTTCCATTTCTCTTTCAGCAATGTCTGTCCTATTCCATGGCCTTTCTAAGTCAACATATTTTATCTCAGAGTGTGCACACAGATGCACAAGACCATGTGAGCCTTCTGCTAGGCTTTGGGAATTCCCTACAAATCCATTTCCCACAGATATGGGGCTCATGGCTGGGTCATCCTCTCTGCTGAGGCTGCTGGTCTGCTCCTTCAGCCCCCCATGAGAGGCACCAAAACCAAAGGGAATAAAAATGTACTTAATGGAAAGGAAAAGAACCCAACAGGTACAAGGCAAGCACCTCAGAGGAGCAAGCTCTCCGTGGGCTGTGGGCTGCAGAGGCAGTGGTGCATGACCCAGCAGAGATGCTCAGGAAGATCCATGGCTCTGAACGCAGGCATTAACCACAAGCAGAATATAAACCCTTCATTTAGCTGGGGGTAAAGAAAGAAACAAAACTGTTCCTTGATGTCGTGTCAGAAGAGATCATGTCTGACTCTGATGTGCTGCAAAAGAAATTTCGCATGTGATGGAGCCCACAGTTCCTCCATGTCCTTCATGCCTTTTGGGCACAGAGAGGGGCAGACAGTTGGATTCAGCACAGTGCTCTGATGATGCCAGACAAGTACAGAGAGAGGGGAAAGTTCTTTTGCTCTGGGCAGCTGGAAAGAAAACACAACTTTTGTGCAGCTCAGCCTTGCTGTGTGTGAGGCAGCTGGGGGGTTGCTCAGGCAAGATTTATCTGTGCAGAGCCCAGGAGATGGTTCAGGGCTCTTGGTGGACCAGAGATGAGACCAGGTTTTTCTAGGAAAAGAAAGGAGTGTGTCCAGGGCTTTAGGAAATAAAATCCTTAATCCTGTCTATCTGTAGATATAGCACTGAGATTAGACTTGTTACAAAGTGCAGCAATTCAAGTGTCAGGCACACACACTCACCTGGGTTTGCTCATCCAGGCTCTGTTTAGGTGCAGGATTTGTGTCCTGACTTCCCTCCCCATGGTTCAAAAAACAGTAGCTGCTCACCTGCCTCAGAAAGATGCTGCAAAACAGACCTTGGGAACTGAGAGAGGTGGTTGTGCTTTAGGGGTGCTGAATAAGTAAAAAAAGCTTGGCACACATTTTTTGACCGTGTTTCTATCTCCTCTGGCGCTTCCTTTTAGAGAGAGAAAGCTTGCAATCAAAAGAGTTAAATGAGTTAAATGTTGCAAGAAATGCCTATTTCAACTTTACGTGCCCTAATTTCACTGTTGAAAGTTTCTTTGATCTTTTTTTTTTCAGTTTAGCTTCAGTAGGAGAAACTTGTGCCTAACAACAACACTGCAATGTGGCCAAGTCTTCAGGTAATTTGTTCAAAGTAGAAAAGCAACGAGCAAGGGTGTAGGAAAAACTTCAGTGGGATCTGATGCTACATCATGGAAAGGTTTCTATTTGTTTAAATAATTTTTGGGGTTGTCAGTATATAGATCTCAGCCCAATCTTTCAAGAATTGTGCAGTCTGTGCATGTTTCATCTGTAACCTGTGATGTCAAGTTTGTGGAAAAAGTTTGTCTTGGTTTGTAAAAAAGATGAGTGGTTAATTTTAATAGCAGCAATCATAAATGAGTGGTCATTTAAAATTAAATGAAAATTTAAATGAAAAGTTATTTTGAACTAGGCTTATTTCAATTAATCATCCTTTAGAAAAATATTTGTGTTTTCAGCTAGCTATAAAATCCTTACATTAATTTCTGGGAAAAAAATCCCTAATATTTATTTTTAATGGTACATAATTGTCTTTCAAGAGACTTGGTTGTTAGGTCTGATAGACAAAGAATCTAATTTAGCAGCATTTGCACTAAGAAACTCCTTCCTAGCAAATTCAAAACATTTCCAAAGAAGAGAGAACCACGTGCTTGTCAGTGCTTTAGCCCTTTGTCATTTGGACTTGCAGATTTTTTGGGGAAGGTTGTAGGGGAAGAGGATGAAAAGGAAAATGTCAGAAGTGTTCCTGATACTTTTGTGTATCATTAGAAAAATTAACTGTCGCTCTCCAGCGTTTGGAGTCGGGCGTTCGGGTCGAGCTCTGTCGGCACTCAGGGATCTGCACTAACAAGCCTGATGTGTGCTGACACCCAGCAGACCTCATTCCTTCACTTCCAAAAACTCAAAGGAAAAAGCTGCAGGAGTCCACAGGGAATTGCCACAGAATCACAGCGTTTGGAAGGAAGGACAGGAATATCCTGTATGGGATCACAGGAATATCCTGTATGGGATCCTGTAGTTTTGGATGCTAAAGTTGTACTTTTGCATCTCAGGGAATATCAAAAATAATTTCTGTCATGTGTGCACAGGCTTTGTGAGGTCTAAACTGGGTAAAACTGGTGAAATGGAAGGTTTTAAAGATATCTGATACTTTTTCCTTGTGTCTTCCAACACTTAATTCAGATAGAGAGCAGATGCTGGGAGAAGTATCACTGTGTGCCTGCCCTAGCCAAGACTTTTCCTGGGCAGCTGTTCTAGGGCTGGAACAAGATTCGAGGAGAGAAACATCTTTGATAAGGAATATTCTGATATCAGCCATTGGTCCAGGCAAGGCTGCCTGCAACTGTGATTTTACTAATCAGATGGACTGTGCAATTTCCCATATTTTAAATAAAGTCTGAAAAGCAGTCGTGAAATGGAAAAGGGAGGGAGTGTGTGAAAGCAGCTGAAAAAAAGAAGTCTTTAACATCTACATAATTTATAAAGTCCTTAATTGGAATCTATTAAGTGGAAAATCTCAAGATTAAAATATTTCATTATTGTAAAGATAACAACAGGGATGGAAAGCAAGGAATGAGAACACTGGTCTGGGTTCTGTTTCTCCTAAGTAGTTTCTGTATTTCCTAACTTCAAAAGTTGCAATACCTTTTTACACTTGTTGGCAAAACTGCAGCTCAAAGTGATTTTGTCCCTTTATTATTTCTTAAACTTTGTGCTGCAAAAAGCAGAGTGTTTCTGGATGTGATTGTGCTTAAAGCTAGCTGCAATATTTTGGGGAAACAATCACAAATTCCAGTCACAGCTGTGTGTATAATTAGTTTCTGAACTGGAAGGAGAACAGGGAAGAAAACGGGTTGGTCTGAAATCACGTTTCATTTTTCTTGTGTTTCCTTCCCAAATGTTTTAGTGCTTTGTTGTGTTTAGTGTTGCAGGGCTTTTCCTGTTGCAACCAAACCAAAAACCTTAAAAGACAAAATAGAGAAAAAAAAAAAAAAAGAAAAAAAGTATATGTTGCAATGGATGAACAACTCCAAACTAGATGAAAGACATTGTTGCATTGTTTCCAATCTCAATTTTAATCCTTAAATTTGGTTAATTTTAAAATGAAAAGAGATGGTAGTGCCCTCCACTGCCACTGATTTCTCTGAAAATGAGAGGAGTCTGATAATTGTAAAATGATCATTGAATATCAAAGCACCTCTGCATTGTTCAGTCAACCAGCAATTGTGTCTGCAGGTAAAACAATGTTGGATTAAATCTGAATTCTCTAGAGTTTAGACCATGTACTCTGGTCTGCACTGTTTTGTTTGGGAATTGTGACATCTGCTTGGAAACCTCGAGGCAACACCAGCTGACAGCCAATTTCTTTGCTGATAAAACTGAGGGTGTATTCAGACTGGGAGTTAGCTAGATAGCCAATGTAATTTTATATATTAACTAATTATATACATTAATTCTGAATGTGTAAACACCAAAAGCTAACAATGGTCTGATTTAAGCTTCTGGCCTGGGTCTATCTTCATTAAAACTTCTGATTGTAAAGATCTTTTTGATGTCCTTGCCACTTAGGAGCTATCAGCAGCCAAGGCTTCCAGCACCAGATTCCAAGAAAACCTGTTCTTTTTAGAGCTGAATTTCTGGAAATATATTTGAGGGAATAGGGAAGAGAACAAATGCAGTTCTCTTTGAATGAAGTGGGGAACTCTGTAGCACATAAAGAACCTGGCAGGGGTCCATGAAAATTACCATCAGAGATAAAAGGGATCTAACCATTGCTATGCTGGGAGAGTACAGTGAAACCCTGATGTTGGGCTTTTGGCAGGTCTAGGCATAAGACAAACACTCACTGATGCACAGCCCAGGCAGAGCTGGCATCTTCTCCTCTGGAGCTGCCCTGCCAGCTGCCTCAGCCACAAACGGGATCCCACAAACATGTACAGTCAAGGGTGAACAATGGGAAAGGTGAAATGTATTCCAGGGGTTCAGAAAGGGACTGGGAAGCATTGCTTTTAATGCCAATTTGGCTTTTCTGCATCAGAGCTGCAGTGGAATGGGGAGAAGTGAATGGTCTTGGACAAGTAGAAAACTGGAGATACTGGGTGTTGTCTGTCCATGCCATCAGTGGGTAACCACATAAACTCTGCTTAAATCACTGACCCTGCCTATGGGAGCTGAGCTCAGGCTGGCTGCCAGTGAATGTGAGGGTCCCTGGCTGTGTCTGCCTCACCAGAGAGACAATGAGGGACAGTAAAGGCTCACACGAAGGTGCTGATGGTGCCCAGTGGGTGCCTGGGGCTGTGCAGGACTTGTGGTGCTCTGGCTTGGCCTCAGAGGGCAGATGTGCACTGCTGGGTGGCCATAGTCAAGCACTTACCTTGATCCCTGAGTACTCACTAGTTATAAACTCAGAGGTGCTGTAAGGAGTAATTAATCTGAAATACCTCCAGAAACACTTTAAACATGAGAAGTGTCACCTCGAATTTGTTGTAAAATGAGGTGACAAGTCATTTGAGCAAATGTTGAGTACATGTCATAAGACATCCTCTCATAAGAGTGAGAATCTTCTAATAATCATTAGCAGCTTATTTGCATGGAGTTTTCCTGCATTTGATGTGAAATCTTGTTTGGCTGGATGCAAGGAAGGCTAAGTATGTGCTGAAAGCCAGTAATTTGATTATCTACACTCTTTCTGTCTAGTTATATGATCCTTGCAAAGTCCTTTATTAAACTCCATTTAGAAAGAGTTGCTAAACCTTGGTGGAATGCCAACCCTGCTAATATAATCTGGCCAGTGAAGAGTAGGTGCTTATTGAACAGAAAACTTTAATCTTGTTAAGACTGGATACAAGAGGAAACGGTAATAACTGGGTTGTGCTGAAACTGTCGCTCAGACAATGAAGGTGGCACCTAGGCTGTGGTGTGGACACACCTGTCCTTTTTCATACTGAAAAACTCTTCTTTCATGTAGGATAATCCTCATGGATAGGATTCCAGGAGAGCTTTCCACAGGTCATAATTATCCTCCATGCCAGCAGTTCCTGAATAGGCTTCTTGGTCACTTCATTTGCGTGCTCTGTAGCTGCCATTTGTTTCTTCCAAGGGGAGGGATTCCTTTGAGGCAAGATTGGTTAGCAGTTTCTATCTTTCAAAAACAATTTTTAGAGCATCGATAGACGCTGTGGAAAGTCGCAGATAGCAATAAAATGAGATCTAAAATAAGATGTGCTCTTGGCATTTTGTCTGTACGTGTTAGGGTGCAGTTGAGGCCGTGTAATTTGAAGGCATTAGGAGAAGCTGGGCAGTGATCTGCCATAGCACATTGAAAAGAGTCCCCTGTAGGGAACCCTCAGTCCCAAAGAGCTATGGATGGGGACATGTATCTCCAGAGCTGGGCCACATTCCTTCTAGGGCCATAAACTGCTGATGGAAACACTGGAAAGCCACACTGAAATAGCCAGGCTGAGAGTGGTTGAAAGCTATGGGTGGTTTCAGTGAAAGGTTTAATTAGGATGGGGAATTTGGGCCAAGTAACAGCACAACAATGCTGAGAGAAACTAGGAGATCTGTCCTGCTGTGAGTTTTATTTAAAGACTGAGCCAGGGTGAACACTGCAGCCTGAAGAGGTGCATGCAGGAGAGGACTCTGTGAATCAATGTCCAGCATGGCACTTGCATGCACACAGATAGAACAGCTCAGTGAGTCTGGATATCTACAGTCCCTGTTGTTGCCTTAACACAACCCTGGGAGCAGTTTGTGCCCAACCTTTGCAGTGTCAGAGGGGACAAACCCATTGAGAGGGAAGGGACTCCTCATGCAATGTCACACATGGTCAGAGGTGGGACAGAGGTGACCCCAGGTCATCCCTTGGCTTCAGCCAGCCTCCAGCCTCATGTGGTTCATTCTGTTTTGGAACAGACCACAGTAAAGTTACAGTGAAGTTACACACCTCCCCCTCTGCTCTTTTTGGGGGGTCTTGCTTTTGTGTCCATCACAAGATCCAGTGGCCATTGGAGCTGCTGTGGCTCTGCATTTTCTCGTTCAAGAATGAGTATCTGACATTCATGACAAGGTCATGTCTGAGCACTGACTGATTAAATCTCATAATTATTTTAAGCAGTAGTAGAAGTAAGGCTCCTGTTTAATGGTAAAAATGAACTTTGTACTTGGAATGAGGAAAGAATAAATACTCATAATTGTTTCTATATTCTATTATGCAGAATATTTGACAGAAACCCAGTTGTGAAATTAGACTCTGTCAGTACCTTTTCTGGTCTCATTTTACAATTACGTGCATTGACATCTGTTATTGCTAATTACTTCTTCAAACTTCAGCAATGATCTCTTGCACTTCCTGTAAGAAATGCTGAAAGCTTTTAACAAACAAATTAATTATGTATAGTCTTTGATGCAAATTAGCCCAATTAGTTGTAGCATTGATACCTTCTTCATGTAAAAAGAAAAAAGAGAAAGAATGATGGTATACATATTTATAAGTACCTTTTTGACAGATGATGGTAGGTCACGATGAGGAATTCGTTTCGATTTATGGAATGACTTTTTTAAAATGACAAACCAAAGTAACAGTCTTGTGAAAATGTGTTGACTTCACAAAATATGTTGATTATTTAAAGATGGTTCTTGCTGGGAGAATCAGTGTAAAGTGATTGTTGTTCTTCAGTCTAAGTGACACCTTAAGTAAACACAATGGTGTCGCACTGTGTGACACTGACTTGTAATGGATATTATTGATCAAATGTGGTTTTTTCAGCATTTCATCCTGAATGTGCTTGAACTTCACCCATTTGGGGCAGAAATGGTCTACAACAAAAGGACTTGAAATCTGACTGTGATTTTGTTAGGAGAGGGGAGAAAACCATGTCAGCCAAGAGGTCACTTTATGGGCCCTCAAACACCAATCTGCCTGGCTTTTTGTTTCAGTAAATTCACCTTCCACCCAGGACTAGGTCAGCCCTTCCTAGGAGGAACAACTCGCTCAATCCACAGACGTTCCTATGGAGTGTGATCTCTCCCTTACAGCTTTCCCCTCTGAAGAAATGCAACTTATTGACTGAATCAGAAGATTTCTTTTCTTCCCTTTTGTTGTTTCCTTTGTTTTGCTGCATGCTGAGGAATGTGAATGATAAATTTTCTGTGGCTGGCTTTTGAGGGTTGGTCATTTTCAAGAGCGGGTGTGGCGATAGCGCCGCTGGAATGTGTTGGGAACTTAATTCCCCTTCTGACTCCTCTGCCCAGGTATTTCATTAATTCCTACCAGGGCAGCCTGTGGAGAGTTACAAAACTGGGACTGCAACCTTTATGAAATGCCAGTTCCAGGAAATAACTGGTTTGCTTTCAATCTGCAGCTTCCAAAAATTACAGCATCAACGGAGTGCTACAGAGGGGCACTTTTTTGCATATATCATTTCTGAGATTACATTTGCCTGCCATAAAGCTGTTTGAAATCAGCCATAACTTGTGTTTGAATATGTCAAAGAATGAAAAAAAGTCATGCTTTGTTTGAATATTTTTTCCCTAATGGGACAGAGTCAAAAAACTGTGTTTGCATGTTTTGTAACTCCGAGGCAAAACTCTTTCTCTAAGAGTGTTTTCAGCAGAGGGATGGGAAAGAAATTGCACTCCACACTTTTGGTTTTCAAAACTTCAGTGTTTGAGGTTTTCTCACAACTGTAAATCAAACTGCAGCTTTTGTGATTTTTGTGGAAAAATAGGAGTATCATTTGAAAAACTACTTTTGGTATTGAGATATTTCAGTGAGAGAAATGTTTAACAGAAATGCCTGGTTGGAGACTGTGAACTTAACCACAGAGACATGCTACAGAAACTGGCTGTGGTCATCTGGAGAAGCAACATTTACTTCATGGTGTTCCTGACAAAGATGGGGCATTGCAAATTTTCCACTTTCTAGAAGTAACAAAACAAAAGCTCATTAGGACGAATATCAATATTTGCTTTTTCACCCCACTGAGGTGTTGTGAAACTTTGTTTTCAGTTTTGTAACCAGCAAAACTTCGCTCTAATAAGCAGAAATGAAAAGTCAAGTCGAGTGTCAGGTATTTCAAAATGACCAGTTTGGGAAGGGAGGGTTGCAGGTTTGAACTCTTCTGCTTTTTATTAGGTTACCAAGTCCAATAAAATAAACCAAACTGGGTGCAGTCACCTGTGCCATGCAGGTGTGCAGGCAGAGCATCTGAGTCACACAAGCTTGGGTTTGTGTGAGGGATCTGTGGATATGATGAGGGGTTTTTTTAAACCAACAGGTGCTGGCTTTAAAATTCCCAGCATTTCTACAGATTTGACTATTCAGGAATCTTCCTTCTGCAGCAGTTTTTGCCAGACCCATGGGTGTGTGACACACCTGGGAACCAGAGCAAGATCCAGCCCTTGCCTGTGGTTTGTCCTGGTCCAGACTCCATCCTGTCCTTTACTCAGAGCCTCTGTGAGTAAGTGACCAGGCATCCAGGACCTTGCAGAGCAGGGACAGCCTTTGAGTTCCCAGATTCCCATCTGGAGGTGGCAGTTTCACCAGACAATCCACAGGAGCATCGCACCTTCTGCTGGACAAATTTCTTAGGACTGAGGCATTAGCTGGGATTTGTAGTTCAGGATGGGCAGCCCTGTACTAATCACTGCAAATACAGACACTGAGGAGCTCAGAGGGCTTGGGAGAAGGGAGCTGAGCCTGAATTTTGGTCGTGTTCATCCTGGGTCCAGGTCCCAACAGAGAGCCCAAAGGTCCCGAGTCCTCAGCCTGTGCCCTAACTGCAAACCCAGTTTCTTTTCTCCCCAGTTGCATTGTTTTCTCTTGGAATTCTGCCTCATGTTTTCCTAATTATTCCACTGCAATACTCAACCCAATAGCTGCATGAGGAAGCCGTTCATAACGATTTAAACACTTCTACAAAAGACAGATTAGCAGATTAGTGACTGCTCTGGAAAATGTGCAGCAGTGCTTGAAAATTAATCCTGCTCTTAATGCAGGGAAGAAACAAGCAGGCCTGTTATTAGTGTTTCCTATTTGAAATACACTTCAATTTCTGAATTTAAAATTGCAAATGCTGTAAGAATATGGTGAAGTATGTGTTCTGAAGAAACCTCTTGAGGTTTCCTTTAGCTAATTATTTACAGTATGAAGATCTGGCATAACAGGTACAGGCATCCTGGCGATTATGTATGAACATAATCATGGCCTGTCAGATGTTTTTAATTAAGCTTTCCCCAGTCTGAGTGCTCTGAATGGTGATGAGCATTAACATCCTTCAGCAGAGCAGTGCACAACTTCCTTGCAGGCTGTGACCATGTGCTGTGCTCAGTGTTTAGCTTTGAAGTGTGGATTTGGTGTGAAACTGGGTGAAGTGAGGTCCTGTGTTTGTGCCTCGGTGATTCCTGCTCCCAGCTTTAGGCTTCTATCTGACTATAGACTAAAATAGGCATTTTTTTTCTGCAGCCAATATCTCATGATCTCATGGGGGGGGATCTGAAAAAGACAGCCTGGATACATTCCCAAGTACACTCCAACATCAGGTTCTGCAGGGTGAACTCCAGTGCCAGCTCCTTCCTTGTTCTCAGGAGTGCTGCACCAGTGACTGGCTTGTTACCTGGTGGAGGGGTTACATGGCAGTGGAAATAATATGGACAACTGAGTGATGGGCTTGATGAGGACACAAAGTACAGGAAAGTGATTTTCTCCCCTCCATCCAGCAGTGGTGAGGCCACATCTGGTGAGAAGTGTCAATCCAGGGATCCCCAGTGCAAGGAAGAGTTTGGAAAAGCAAAGAAAGACAAGCCCTGGGCAGCAAAGCTCAGAGGCTGGTCCTGCTTTGAGCAGGAGGTGGGACCAGATGAAATCCAGACATTCCTTCCAGACTCAGTTGTTCCATAGTCCTTTAATATTTCGTGAGGGGTGAGGGTATTGCTTTTCCTAAATAATTCTGGTTTTTAGTGTGCTTAGAACTGAGATCACCCAAACTGTGTTGGAGTTTTTCTGTCTCCTCAAAGCCATTTATTGGTGTCTCATATCAACATATTGTGAGGAAATATGTTGTTGTTTATATGATGATTGGGGATGGCATCTATACACCTGCACATAGGTACAGAGAGGTTTTCTGCATGCCCAGGAAGAAAGATTAAAAACTTTATAACATTGCTGCTTTTAATATATAATCAATTGGGTATTGCTTGCTGTATTAGCAAGAATTTTGTTCTACAGGAGGACTGTGGGAAGTGATTCCTTGAGCTCACTAAAAATTCTGTATGTTCAAAACGAAAAGTATGGTTTATTACCTAGGAAAACTGTCCTAGGACATGAAATATATTAGAGAGGTGTCTCTTGCTAAAGGATGTGGTGGAGGGCCATTTCTTTTATTACTCCCCCAAAATTCACCTCAACAATAGAATACAACTGATCACAACCTTTCCAGCTGGAGGGCAAACCCTCAGCAGAAGCACATCACAATAACTAAACCAAGCAGTTTGCTCTCTCCAGTTGACTTTCAAAGACCATTTACTCCATGGACCTGCTTCCCTTGCTCCCTTAGGGGCCACCAGCCTCAGTCACAGAGCCCTGTGTGAAGGTATTTCTTAAGGGAGCTGTTCTGAGAGGAGAGGGCTCAGCTGACCTGCAATGTGGAGTTTTTAATTTCTTTCAATCTTCCATAGTCTGGGATCTAAACAGATCCAGCTCCATAGAGTTGTACAAACCAACAGAGAGTGCTGATGCCCCTGGAGCTCTCCTGTGCATCCAATCCAGTGTGTCCTCTTTGTTTTCATTTTGCTTTTTCTTTTTCTTCCTAGCTCTTTTTTTTTTCCTTTTTTTTCTTTCCCAGAAGAGTTGGGGAGGGGGTTGTGTGTCCTGCTTTTTAAAGAGGGAAACTTCTGGCCATCTGCATGTAAAACAGGTTGTTGCTTGCATGAATATCTATGCGTGGTCATTTAGGAATGCTCATGCATTTCCCGGTTTTGTGTACAAAACTGTGTGAATTGCATGCAATTTAGGGTGGAGAGTGCAATCCTAAAGTATTACTGCACAAAGTACAGCAGCTCAGCTTTTGTCAAAAAACGAGCTATGTAAATAAAGGTAATACTGGCAGAGATGATGAAATTAAGATTAGCAAATAATGAGTAAAATTATTTGCTTGACTACAAAGAGGAGCTGGATGAGAATCTTATCTGGGAAACAAATGTAAATCCTCAGATTCCATTAGAGATACATTAGGGGTTGGTGACAGCTCCCAATCCAACCCATTCAATATCCATATTAGCCCTGAAAGGGCTGCATTACAAAGATTCTGTGTAGGGCTGGTTACACTGAGTCCTCACTGGTACAATAAAAAAATCTTCTATTACTTAACCACTTCCTGCAATCATCATCTGCGACTGTAACTGTTTGAAATTAGCTGAACAGGATCCTCTTTTTTTGTTAATTTGCTTATGATTATAATTGAGGGAAAACCATTCTTTTTAAAAACTAGTTAGTTTTCAACTTCAGGCCAAAATTTTCCCATTATCCAAATGAAAGAGCAGAGATAAAATATTTTTTATTTTATTCAGTATCAGCTTCTTAAGTATTTAAATTTTTTTTTAACAAATGCTTAAAAACCATAAATCATGCAAACTTGTGATTATGTGCTTGCATAGTGATTTGTAATGTCAAATTTTTGGAAAATTTTTATTTGCATTCTTGATAAAGTAAACGCTGTCTGTTATTATACCTGTTTCTGCTATATGGAAATCACAGCGCTTAAACAAACTGCATTATGAAAAACATGTGTTTTGAGAACCTGTTCTCTAAAGATATTTAATTTCCATTTAGAACACTAGCTTTAAAATTAATGACTCTGCTTCAAAATGCAAATTCCCCCTTCTCTATTTCAAGCAGACAAACTGAAGTTCACTGACTCCTGAAATATCGCTGCTTTGTCCCAAGAAAGCGCTGTCTTTTTAAATCTCAGCTCTAATTCCTCTTTGATTTTGCATCAACACCTTAATGGGGAAAAAATTCGCCACAAATCAGCATCTGATTAGCCCAAATCATCCCCTCCTAATCCCCCTCTGGAAAAAAAAAAAAAAAAAAAAGTGCCATTTGCAAAGTACTGTTGTGCGCCCGATGTAGCATCTTTGTAAATTTAAAAACCCAGGTGTATTGATGAAAATACATAGAACATTTTAATTAAAACTCATAAAATTGTCGGACATCTGCTCCAAATTGTTCAACATTTTAGTGGTTAACAGATTTTGTGCACCTAGATAATGAATTACTCGTTATTATTGGCATAAATAGTAGCTGTGGGGCTTTTTATAGCAAGATCAGAAGCCTCTTTGTGCGAGCGCTGGCTTACTTTATAGTCTTTTGGCAGATGCCTATTAGAACCAATAAGTTTAGCTAAAAAAAAAAAGGGGAGGCAGAGTTAAACACAGGAAACAAGAGTTGAATGTCCGCCAATAAAAATGATCACAAATCAGGGCTGCTGATGTCATAACCCTTGAGGTCAGAGGTTGGGCGCGGAATAAATGGCTCTGAAAGGGGCAGCCTGTCTGGAGGGGCTGAGCTGTTGTTGGCAGGCAGGCACGGCCATGAGTAAATGGGAGGCACAATGCCGCCACTGGGCCTCATTAGCAGCCGGGGCCCCGGTGAAGAGAAGTGTTTGATGAGTCCTACACGTCCCACTGTGGCACTGTGTGATGGAAATGGAATAATTACTATGATCTAATGGGCGTCTCTTTTTGCATGCGGGCCCCCGGTGAATGGAGCCCCTCTTTCATGGCATTCAGCCCGGGTTGTGTAAACTGTGGGGTGCCGCTGGGGATGGAGCGGCGGCAGGTCCCCGCCGGCCCGCTCGCATTCACCCTCAATAGAAAGGGAAGGCCAAGTAATTTACTCCGCTGCCTTTCACCGCGAGAGTGGCAGATTGAAGGTCACACTCGGCTTGGCAGGACTTGAGTCGCTCTCTGTGCTGACGCTGAGTGAGACAGATGCAGCATCTCCCCGCTTTCGGGGACTTTTCGGGGACGAGGCGTTCAATTGTGTGCGTGCTCGCCCAGCCGGACAATGCAGCGCGGGATATTCCGATTTTCGGGGAGCAAACCCCCTGGATTTGAGCTGCCTGCCCCATTTTTTCATGAGTTTCAAGTGTCTGAGCACACCCAGCTCGGTGTAGGGTAGTGGTGGCTCTCGGGGTCTCGCTGGAGCTGGGTGGAACCCCCATTCGGCTGTTAACAAACAGCCCCATTGTTGTCTTTATATAGACCATTAAAAGTCTGAATTAAAATAATTGCATCTTGTGTAGACGTACTGCTTTTTCAGGCTGAAAAGATATGTGACATTGTGTCTGCCTAAAATTTGTTAGGAATGTCGTGGTAATGATATTATATTGATTGTGTAATGCTCCATGTTCTGTCTGAATCCAGGCTGCCACAATCCTGACATAACAAGATTTTGTTGTGGCTGATTTCAGATGTCTATATTAACAATCAGCATCATTTCCTTATTAATTTCATGCTTTGTGCTTCCATATGGCTTAAATTAAATTTCTCAGACTTTTTTTTTTTTCCAAGTGGGATAATATTTTTCACAAACTCACTTGCTCCAGAAATGTTTTGTGCGTTTTTCCCCAGCAATTCCCTGTGGGCATGCTTTTTAGGGAACTTTAGACCAACTTTTATTTTTGATGTTTGCTTTTATTATATGCTCCATGTATGGCTAACGAAGGCCAAACCATGGACACAGAGAAGTCAATGGAAAAATTCTCAATGACTGCAGTAGGACCAGGATTAAAGTGTGTGGTCTACACAAAATTCAGTGGAATCCAGTCTCTTGGAAAATATTTTTCCATGGGATATTTTCTAAGGTCATTTTAATTACGACCTGTACAGTATTTCTGTTGTTTGCGGTCACGCGGAATCCTCGCTCATCATTTGTGAAGACAACACAATCTTTCCTTTAGGCAACATTTTTTATTTTTAAAGAAGGAATAGATTGTGGATACTTGGGAAGGTCAAATCTAGGTCAGCATCAGTGCTCTAAGCAGTACTCTAAACACATGTTTACATCATTTGGAACCCATTATTCATGGTTTTATATTACTTTATTGTGAAATAATGCATCAACAGTTTTGCTTTGTTTTGTATTTAACTGGTAATATTTGAGTGTTAAACTTCACATCAGCGGAGTGTGGGAGAAACAAACATGTACAATTACTAGACAAAATAGATTGGAAGTTGATGATCTTCTGTTGCCTGTGGAATCACAGAAGCAGTGATGTGGTTTTCTTGGCTACTTCAAAGGAATCCACAAAAAAAAAGCACCTAGTAAAAGCAAAAGCTATTGTCAGGAACTGTAAATTCTCTGTACCTGGGTCTGTGTGGTTATGTCTTTCCAACAGTTTAGAAAATTGTTGGAGGTCCACAAATTGAAGAAGTCTGGAAACCCCTGATGTAGTACCTTTCAATGTGTTATGGATTATTTGCCATAATTTTATGATTCCTTTCCTTTGCTTCTTTGGCTAAATCTGAATTAAGCTGGCAGCAACCACCCAAGCCTGCCCAAGGCTTGGTCAGCGCCCTGAAAGACAATAACTCTGCCTTTCCAAGTGTCTGACA
Source organism: Trochalopteron elliotii (assembly GCA_024734555.1). NCBI lineage: Eukaryota > Metazoa > Chordata > Aves > Passeriformes > Leiothrichidae > Trochalopteron > Trochalopteron elliotii. Next base: position 3,899,631 of record JANPWX010000106.1, on the reverse strand, counting down.
CGGGTTTCACCAGCACATTTTCCAGCTGCAAACAGAGCCAGCAGCACTGAGCTTTCAGCCAGGGAGGTGACAGGAGGTTCAGCACTTCACACTCTGCCCTGGCACATCCTCAGGAGTCACCAAATCCGTGGATTTCCCTTCTGCCTCACACAGAGTCAACGGGCGTTTTGTCCCTGGGACATGGACCCCTGGAGCAGGTCAAACAGGATTTTCTGACACAGCAAGTGCAGGGGGAGCAGAGGATGTCCTTCCTTGGCAGGTTTGGGGATGCCTGGCTGCAGCCTCCTGCTCACAGTGTCACCCAGGCTGTGTCACCCAGGCTGTCCCCAGCCTGGCTTTGCTCTCTGTCCAGCACATCCATAAAATAGGTGAACATCACAAGGATCCCATCTAAAGTCACCCCCTGCTCCTGGTGCCTCCCCTTTATCGCTGTCCCCCTTCCAGGCAGTGGGACACGAGGAATGTCACACCTTGATCCGAGGCACCCTTGGTGTGGCCAGAGCTGGCGGCTCCCGGTTTCCCTGAGTACAGCAAGCAGGGCTTGTGCCAGGCAGGGAGTTCAAAGAGCACCAGAAATGAAAGACAGTCTCAACCAGATTTCCCAAGTTGCTCAACGCTCAGCAGTTCCCTTGCTGAGTCTGCACCTAAATAAGTGGCTTGATTTTTCAAAGTTATTTGCCAGGCTGTAGCTCTCGCTGCTGCTCATGATAAATAAAGTTTCAGAGGGAGTTGTTGTCTATGAAGTACCTGGGAAACCTTCCCTGTTATACGTGCTGTTATTAGAATTATTATTCTTTTATTTGTTAAAGCTGTTATTTGCTCCTATAAATATTCTGTGGTAAATTAATCCCACTTCAGGAGATGAAATAGGTTTGGCGCTGTCATTTAATATACCTGAAGGTAAACATCGCTGATAGAAATCTGTCAGAGGCAGGAAAACACAAAAGCCATTTCAGAGTTTCAAGTGTGTTTCAGTCAGTATCGATCCTCCTGAAACTGATTTTTTACTGTTTCTTGCTTTTTGGGAGCCCGGCAGCACCAGCAGAAAAACAATTACGAGTCCCATCCCCCACCGATCCCCTGGGGAAAAAAAAAAAAAAAAAAAAGGTTAAATTTAAATAATCATTTCGAGCACTGTTCCTGTTGTAGGTGGGGTTTGGAATGCAGAGTACAACAGACCCTCGCATTTTTCACTGATTATCTTTAATTACTTGTGAGGGCTGAGCAGCTCGCATTACCCCCAGGCACCGCAGACTGACAAGGAATCTTCTTTCAAGCCTTTTATAGAGCATCGCATTATCGAGTAACTAACAGAGCAAAACTGACACCGAAAGAAAGTTCATTATTACTTTCATTATTGTCGAAAGAGTTTTATTTACTTCTGAAGCCCTACTTTTAAACACACTTTCCACTCGGAAAGTGTTGCCACTCTGGGGCTTCTCCCCTGCCCTGGAGGAGGCTCTGGAGCCGCAGCCCCGAGCCCAGAACTCCGTCAGGAACAGCTCGTTGTGCTTTTTGAAAGTACCCGCACCTCTAATTTGAGGTCCTGAAGGTATTCTTTTAGCCAGACTTTAGGAGGGATAAGGAAAACGGAAATTTTCCTGTACTAGTAGATTTTTAAAAATATATTTTTCCTCTTTTATTTTGGCATTTTCGGATGATGTGGGCTCTGAGCTGGGAGCTAAAGCTCACAGATGAGAGCTCTGCTGCTTCTGTGTCTGTCACAGATCCCTCGGAGGGAGGCAGCAGGACACGGGGTGTCCCGAGCTGACAGATCTGTGCCAAAGTGTCAACACCGGGCGCTTAAAATCTCAGGCTCTCTGATGTGAACCTTATTTGCTGGGGTTAACAAAGCATGGCACTAATGGATGGTGGGAAGGGATGGAGGTTTAATCTGTGCAAAAGCATTCACAGCGCCTGAATTTCGGCACATTTACCTTGATGAACCTCCAGCTGTGATTTAATTGCACGAAATCCCGACACAGCACACGGGGGCAGTGAGGAACTGAGAGGACATGAAGAGTTATCAGAAAGTTGGAGTCTGGAGAAGATTAGCCAAGGGCATTTCCCTCTTTCTCTGAGCCTGAGGGATCACCTAAACCCTGAAATTCAGCTGGGGTTGCTAACCAGCTCTCAATAATGTGAGACATGAGTGCTGAGACTGCAGCTCCTGACAAAATACTGCTGTGTCCATCCCCTGGAACACCTTACCAGACTGCCTGCATGGAAAAACCCAAACCCAGAGTCTTCTCTTGAGTGTTGGGAGTTTGGATCAATGCTTTCTGCTTCATGAGTGCAGGATGAAAACTGCCCAGTGCTCCCCAGAGGGCAGTGGGAGCTGTGTGAAGTCTCAGGTGTAGGACAGTGGCAGCCGTCGGAACAATTTCATTGCTGAGATTAAAGTTGCCAAACACATCTGCAGTTCACAGTGTGCAATTCCTGCAATTCCATGTGTCTGGGAAAACCTTGAGAGGTGTCCAGTAACTGGCACTGGGATACCAGCACAGATTGTAACTTTAACCCCTCCACATTTTACAGATGTAATTTAAATTGCTAACAAAAGTCTAGTGGCCAGAAATCAAGACATTGCTGCTGTATGAGTAATTACTTATTAATCTAAGCATGTACTTATCCTTCTTTAGCAGAGCCAGATTCCATATGTAATTTGTTTGACCTATTTGCTTCTAAAACTGAATTTATTTAATTTTTTTTTTTTTTACTGCATGTGTGGGAATGTTAATCCAGGCTTAATAGGCAGATGGAAGTATTTGCAAACCATCTTATTTGTCTTGTTTTCAGTGCTGTGGTTTATCAAGCAGCTGATGAGTAAATTGAAAAGCCATTCTGTGTATTCAGATAATTTTAATCACAGTATGTACTGACCACTTTGGGCAGTGATGTTCTAAAATAATTTGTTGTCTGATAATGGGGTTTGCAGGTAGGAATGATGTAAATATATGCAGATATAGGTAAAATATCACCAAGCCACGTGTCCATGTTGTACTGTCAGCAGCAGTTTCAACCTCAGCACTCTTTTCAATGGCTCAATCCTCCTCCATATCTCATAATTTCAGGATTACTGGGGTTTTTTTTTCCTTTCTGCAAAGGCAACCCAGGTAACAAGCAATCAGGTGGACCTGTGGATTTTAGACATAATATTCTGGAAACATTCTTCAAAAACAAAGCTCTGAAACAGCTTATTAAAACTCTCTGTCTCACAGTATTTCTGCCTATTTCTTACCTGTAGGATTGTTTCATTTATGTATTTTCTAATCATGGGAAAGAGCAATTTAAGAATAAGATTGGGGAAATCTTGTGAATTGTGGGATTCCTCGCCATATTTGGCAGTGAATGCTTTGGAAGAAGCATTGTCTGTCCCAAGAGAAGGATATAAAGGCAGCACAAGCATTTCCACCCGGGAGTTTTCAGGGACCAGAACAGCAAAATTGGGCCCTGGCAGCAATTCCTTCACAAACTCAACTCGTGCTTCTCTTGGAGCTGCCCAGAAATTCTGTGTAGTCCAAAATCCCTGGACCCCTTTCCTGCAGCTCTTGTATTTGAGAGCAACACAAAGCTGTTCTTGTGTTCTGCTGAATTGTTTCAGGGGTTATGTTTGGTTTGTGTTTTGGGCAGTTATTTTGTGATAATGGAAAGCCAGAGTGGTGCCTGTGACCCAGAGGAGTTTGAAGAAGGATTAGAGGTCATGACAGACAAGTTGTGCCACAGAGCTGCTGCTGGGGAAAGGCAGGATGTGTTATGCAAGGTGAGGTGCATCTTATATTAGGATGGAGCCTTGCAATGCCAATATAAATAAAGTGAGTAGGGCTGCCAAAGAAAACAGTCTTCTCCTTTATTAGTCAACCTTTTTCAATTCTAATTAATTTTTTTTTCTATTAAAAAAAAAGTAGCTAATGGCCTGTAGCTATGGGGTGGGAAGATAGGGCTGAGCTAATGGGAACATCATTATAAAAACTAAAACGCTGTGTAAAAAGGGAAGATAGTAAAGGTGAAGCATGTTTGGCACGGGTACTTTGCAGTATCCATTAGCTGCAAGCTACTCACATGGGTCTTGACTGGTTCTCCCAGAAACTTTGGCAACTTTCTTCTTCTCTGTTTCGAGAGAAACAAGTGCCTGTGCTGGGAGAGCTGGGCTGGGCTGTGAACACAGGGCTGTCACAGCCACACTCCAAAGCAAGGCTTGAAAATCAGGATTTGGTGGCCTCAGCATCACCTCAGGCTTTGAAACACTTGCACAGGGACTTCACTAGAGGTCAGGAAAAACTGTGCCTGCCTTGGAGCCCACACAGCTCTGGGCTGTGCTGCCGACCTGCAGCAATCCCTGGCTGCAGGAGTCGCTCCGCAGGGAGCAGGTTTGCAGCTGGGCACTTTGGGAATATCCACACCAGCCGTAAACGAGTCAAACTGGATGTTTGAAGCCTTCCTCACATGGCATCAGGGCGCTCCTAGTGGGTTCATTTGCCTTTTGGGAAAACAGAGAATTTGGCCACATGCAGCTCTAAGCCACAGGACTGCGTTGCTTCCACTTATCCTGGCCCATCCCTGGCACACTTAAAAGCTGCCCAGCTTAATAACTGTTAATTACCACTGGGCACCAAAGGAAGCTTGGACTGCTCTTTTGTGATGATATTACTTCTCCATCTCTTGCCAGTGCAGCATCTTCTGAGTAGAAGAAAAGAGAGCACGTGTATTTTAAATCCCTTTGCTTTCTGAGCAGCAAAAAATGAAAAATGTCTTAATCCTTGCTGGGCACACAGAACAAATCTAGAGGTGTTTATGTCCTCACTGCTACAAAATGGTTTTTCCTTCTCTGGTACAGTCTCCCCACCACCCTTCTGCTTGACCTGATGTTTATTTTCAATGCATTTTTGCCTCTAGCTGTCCCTTGGCTGCTCTGCCCCTCTGTGTCCCCAGCAGCCAGGTAGGCACTGCCAGCAGTGACAGCAACACTCTCCAGCCTTCCTGCTCAAATTTCTGAGTAACCTTATATTGTTTTCTGTGTCAGAGCTGCAGACATGATAGTGGCTCTGTGTAGCCTAAAGGAATTCCCCCTCCAGGGAGGCTACTTCCAGATGAGGTGAGGATCAGACCCAGCTGAATATTCAGATTTCTTGATGGTTCCAGAGGATAAAATTTCTTTTTTATTTCACAAGGCATCCTGCTCATATTGGAGACACCTAGATATCACTCTAATGATCTGGCACGTTTTGAAAATGAAAAAAAATAATGCATTGTACAATGCAGTTTATTTTCTGAAAGAAAACAGCTAATCACATGTGGGACCACTCCAGAGTGTCCAATTGAAAAAAAAAAAGAATCTAAATATCTGTTACATTCTCAACAGTATAGTCTTGTGAATAACTAGAAGGACCTATTCATTTCCCTCCAAATATATCTCCACTCAAATGATTCTTCTGTTTGGGGGAATCCCTATTAATAGAGACCAAGGAAAATAATGTCCTCTTTGTCTCTTTCTAAGACATGTCCTTATTGTGTTTTGGACAATTGGGTCATTTATGATGATGAGGTAACTTGTTCTGAATCCTGAAAATGTAATTTCAGATGAACTGCGAGTAGTTTTACTAGTTGTTGAAATGTCTTTGCAACCTAATTTACAATTTACAATAGGCAGCATTCTAACTTTGGTGTAAACAGCAGCTTGAGCATCTGTCCTCTTCCTTGAATGGAAAAGGGATGAAAAGGTTTAAAATAACATGTCATGGTTGTGAATTCTGCTCTTTTTCATATATTAGATCCATATATTCATCTTGGGAGAGCAGGGCCAGGTGATAGAGGGTGAATCCCCTGAGCTGAGCAAGGTGCCCAGAGTGTGCATGGGGCTGCTGAGCTGTGCAGTGCAGCAAGTGATGGACAAGCTTCACCCAGCCAAAAACTGCTCCCAGGATGGCAAACAACCACCCAAAACTGATCCTTTGGCTCCTCCAAATCTCACAGCAGCAGCTCCCCATCCATGATAAGCTGCTGATTCCTATCTGAGAGCAAAGCTTGGCACTGTGCTCCCAGCTTCCCTTATTTTGGAGAAGTCAAAGATTGGTATTTACAACAGAAGCCATTACAGAGGGCTCATAAACCTCTCAGGTCTGCAGACTGTAAGCAGGTAATTAAAGTTAAGCACCTGCTTAAGTGTTGTGCTGATATGGAGGTGGCTCTGCCCCTGGAGTTTGTGGGGCAGGAGCTGTGGGATGATGCTCCAGTGGTCCTGTCCTCCCCACAGGCAGCTCCTGTGAGAGGACTCTGGGCACAGCAAATAACAGGCAGTTTCTATAGTTGTTTCTATACTACTCTGTACACAGGTACCTACAGCACGTTTGTGTTATATGACATGAAAATAAACCCAGACTGATCCTGGCTCAGACCCCTTTAATTCACTGAGTTTTATCTGAAAGAAGCAGAGCAAAGTGGAGCTGTAGCTTCTCATCCAGTTCACACAGGGAGCCAAAGATTTGTATTTCAATGTCAGAGCAGACTTAATTAATTTATTAATTAAGTGTCCAGGTGTCTTTTTCTTGTTATGATGTATCTTTATTTATTGAATTATACTTGATGTTTTTACAACTGGGCTAGAAAAACTAACAAAACAAGAAGAGGAGGATGCAAGAGCTTGACTCAGCATGGATATTGATGTGGTTTAAGACTCTCTTTAAACTCAGCTCATGTAAACCATTGTGCTGATATAAGTAAGTATGTTGTAGCCTGCTGCTGCCAACCATTTTCACTGCAATTTACAGCTGTGCTGTAAATTAACCAGTGCAGCTAAACTCCTATAAACTAGGTTAAGTTTATTTCAAGGGTATTTTCACATAAAGCTGTATTGCTTTAATTATCTATTTGAAAACCACATAATTTTGTTAATCTGGTGTAACTTTTTATATGTAAAGGAGCCTTCAGAAGATTGACAGAGTGCCAAAATCTGCTCTGTCAGGGATTTTGCTTCACTGGAAGTTTGGAGGAACCTTCTTTACAGTTACATTTATGAGCAGGATTTGGCCTCTTTCTTCTCTTAGAACCTGGAGTAAATAACTCCTTAACTCATTGGTTTACTAGGATTGCAGTGTCATGTGAAGAATAAGAACTAGGCTATTATCTAGTCAATAAAAACAGATGTCATCCTTCAAAGAAAAATGCTTTTCCTTATCAGTCTGCCTTTAAAAACCCCAACCAAACAACCAAATGAACTATTTCAAGATTAAAATCTTTGGGCAGGGAGGGTTTCATCCAAGCATAACAAAAGTTTTAGTCTGCAAAGCTTTCATTTTACTCTTGATCTCTGTGAATGAATAAAGCACCATCCCTGGTGCTTTATTTACCCTGTAATTTATTTCCCCCTCTCTACCCAAACAACCATGGACAGGAAAACACCTCCAAGAGCAGCTGCTTTAAGTGAAAACACCAGTTTGGAAGATGGAGTTTTGCTGAGACCGTGGCTGGCTGGAGAAAACACACCTGATATTTGTAACAGGGGAAGTGTAGGTGGGCTGTTTCTTTAGCTGAGGTAAATTTGGATATTTCCACTAATCCCATTGGAGTGACAGTGACTCTGCACTGCTTTGAGGCCTGGCCCCTTTGTGTCCCTTATCAGTTTTAGCTTAACAGTGCTGGATGGCTGTCTTCATTCTGCCACACTATTTACAAAATGATGGTAATTAACTAGATGATGACTTAATAAATGTGTAAGATAAATTCCTCTTGGCTGGGAAGCAGAGATGGTTGGCAGCTTCTGCTTGCTTAAATTAAAACAAGTTGCTTCGACGTTACATTTCCAAACAGGCAAAAACTTGCACTGCCATTCGGAGTGGTAAAATGAAACCATGACAATATTGCTGCTCGAGTGGGTGGTGCTGGAAATCGTTTCACTTAAAACCTCTCATTTATTTGGGCACAAAATGCAGCAGCCTGTTGCTTTCTGTTCAACACGTGTGAAGGGCTAACATGGCTACCCAGCCATGAGTATTTCCTCAACCTCAGAGTATTTGCTGTCTCCACGTATGTGCAGATATGGATTTGGATTAATTGAGTGAATGTTTCCTCTCCAGCTCTCCCTTTTGTTGAGTGCTCTCTCTGCAGCCTTTGCACACATGCCAAGTGCTCAGCTTGGAGAGGAGCAATAATGTGGTTTAAAAAAAGCAACGCAATTATTTTAAGCATTTTCTCACTAAAGTTTTTTTTTTTTTTTCCAGCTGCAGTTAGTTTCTGTCTGATTAGTCTGACCTTTCACCCTTCAAGGAAGTAGTTTAGCAAAAGGGATAAATGTGGTCACAGTATATATGTGTATGTGAGCGTGTGCTGATGTATTCAATCATTGGCTTTTTTGGGTTATGTTCAGCATGGACAAGTTCTGGTCACAAATATTTCTGCACACCTTTAGCTGTGCTCAGATTTATCATTGGTGTTTGAACTGATGTATTTTTCTTATTTGATTAATGTGAAATCATAAGAAAGTTTCTAGTTTGGCCTGTTTTTTCCTAAGCCCCACTACAGCAAATTAAAACACTGAAATAGTCTTTTCCTTTACTTCTGAATTCATTCCTGAACTTTAAATGCATCTATTTACTGGTCAGCCATTACAGAAATCTAAGTCTTTGCTTGTGGTTATGAAATAAATATAAGTTTGCTGGAACAAATTACAGCCCTGCAGTGCTAACACCATGGGAGCAGCTGTGAAGGTAGAAAGCTTTCAGATCTCTCTTACCTGAGATTGCATTTTCTGTCCCAAGCATCTGCCCATATTTTTGCCTGTCTTAGATCTCGTGTAGAACAAGTGCTCACTGATATGTGTGTTATATGAAAAAGATTCCAAGCTGTGTTGTTTCTTTATGCTACTGATTGAGCCTATGATGATTTGAGAACAGCTGCAAGTGTTTGTACAAACAGTTTGATGCACCTACATTTGAGAGTTGGGAGCACTTGTCCTGCTCCAGAGAGACTGCCCAGCTGAGTTGTTCAAATCCAGATCCAGGGCTGGATTTCTGCAGTTCAGTAAATCATTAAAAATATCTCAGGTTTAATCTGGAGCTGCTTTTCAAATGACACAAGTTAAGGAAAATTGTTGGCAGAAAGACAAATCCATTGATGTATCTGTTCCCTCCCAGTTTGATTCAAAGCTGTGGTGCTACAGACCCAGCAAGGGCAATTGTGGGATTTGTAACTGTGCATTTCATCTGGGACCTGATCAGCTGTTGCTGTGACACCTTTATGGCACTCCCAGCTGTAATTGGTGCATCCTCAAATGACAGCTTTTATGGATTGTCTCTTTTGGCACTGGGTCAGGTATTTGAAAAATAAATCCAGTTTGTGAGTGCATACAACCCAAAGAGGTGTGTTCCAAGCCAAGAGCAGTTCGTGGAGCTGAATGAACACAGATTATTCCTGCATTCTTAGTCTGGCAGTCTTTTGATGAGTTTTGGAAGCACCCAAGAGGTGGGAGCAGGAACAGGTGAGGCAGCAGGATCACCAAGGCACTGTCACAACCTGCAGTGATGGAGTTGGGAAAACCAGAGCTCTTCTGGGGCTGAACCTGGAGAAAGATGGGAAGGGGACCTGGTGGCAAGGAGCAGGAAAGAGGCCAAGGAAGTCAATGAATTCTTTGGCTCAGTATTGGAATCACCAGTCCTGGGGCCAGAGGGAAAATCCTAAGCAGGGAAGGTTTCCCTTGGTGGAGGTGGATCAGGTTAGGGAATATTTAAACAAACTGTGCATGCACAAATCCACAGCACCTGATGGAATGGGCCAGTGAGAGCTGAGGAATCCAGCTGATGTCCTTGTGATGTCACTCTCAAAGATCTCAGAACCACAAACCATATGAAGCAGGAGGGAACATCTGGAGGTCATGTGGTTCCTCCTGGAAAGCTCATGGCAATTCAGGGAGATTCCTGCCTGCCAAGTGCTGCTGTTTTTCTGGCAGCTCAGATGGCTTCTTCCAGTCTCTGATTTTGCTCTGTTTTCTTTAAAATGTTTTTTTTTCCTCAGTCTTGTTTCATTGATTGGGGGTTTTCTCTGCTTGGAAACTTTGGACAGTGTGTTTTCCTGTGCGAGTAGAAGTTCCTGATTGTGCTATGTGAAGTGGGAGAATAGTATTAAGATGTGGCTCTTGTTGTGATTAGTTTCCACTAAGGAAAGGAAAAAACATAGCAAGGAAAACTAAGCTATGTGAGTGTCCTTTACTCCCCTTTCAGTCAAAATTTGCAATTTTCTAGATCTTGAGATATGTCAGCAACACCTCACAGACAAAAGAGCAGTCAATACTAACTTCCAACAAAATGACTGTTTTTTTAATCACTCCATCCCAGCTTTTGATTTTGCAATGACCTTTCCATTTGGGAAGGAAGTCACACCTCCCTTGTTGTGATGCTGAGCAGGAGGAGATGAGCTCTATCCCTGTGTTCCAGGGCACACGTTGGTGTGTGTTGGTGACTGTCACCACAGCAAGACAACGTGTGGTGACAATCTTGCCCACAGCACACGAGCAAAGTTCACATTAAGAATCTGCTTAAATTAAAGCAAAGCTTGGCACGCTCAGCAACAGCTCAAAATCCAGTCTTGTGTTGTCACAAATTCTCTGTCATTAGCTTAATGTTAGTGTGAATTGGGTGTGCTGCCAGGCTTTCTTCCCTTCCTGTAGGGAATTCTGTATCACTGCTCCTATTACACTGAGAGTCCTCAGCACTGGGAGCTGGTAACACTGGTGCACTACTTATTTGCCAGAATGATATGAGCTGCTCACAAAAAAAAAAAAAAAAAAAAAAAAAAAAAAGTCTAATTTCAGCATCTGTCAAAGAAATTAAGCTGCTCAACAAAAGAGTTCACTTGATTGCTTTGAAAAAAAATTAAGTGCTGGCTTATGACACACGAGGCATAAATTAAATCATAACTAGATCAAGATTACTGAGAAGAAGTGATGACAGGTGTTGTGAATATGTTGACATGGGGATGGTGCCCTGTGTAACAATTGTCAGTCATCGGCCAGTGCTGAGGTTTGGCTGTGGCTAATGGGGAAGGGTTACTGGGAAGGAGTAGGAACTGCTAACACGGTCACATGGTCAAAAATCATAATTTATGGCACAAACATTTGCTTCTTAAGCAGCTGGAGACAGCTGTGATGCAGCAGTATTAGGCTAAGCCATGTGTAAAATACTACAAGTATATTCAGTACAGTGGTTCAAGGAGCAATTCCTAACAGAGACACTGGACTGGGATTAGGGAGATGGGGCTTTGCATTCTGACACAGCCCTCTCTGTGACCCTGGGCAAGATGTGTCACCTCTGTGCACATCAGCTCCGAGTCCAGGATGATATTTCTGTTGTCTGTCTTGCCTGTTTAGGCTGTTAGCTCGCTGGTGCATGGCCTGACCCGTCTGGGGAGCTGCACACCTGGCACACCTGATCTGCTCTGCTGTAACCTGCAGCGTCACAAAAACACAGCTAATTACTGATCCTGGTGGGGAGGAAGGCACATTCCTTGCCCCAGAGAACTTACAGACTTAAAATAACAAAAAATTATTGCTGCTGAGGTTGAAGTGGCGCTGCATGTGCAGCCAGATGATTCCCATGTGCTGTTATTTAATAGATACAGACTGATGCCAAAAATGCATGGATGGAATTGGATCATCTCTATTGACATGTTTGACACATGTATTCCCTCTGCTAGATGCTGTGGTCTCTGCTGCAGTTTGGGATGCATAAAATGAGAGCTCCCTGCCTGCAGCACTTCACAAGGATGTTTATGGACAGAAAAATGGATGGGGGGTAAATATCTGCCAGTCAGACCCCACTCAGCTCTCAGCATCTTTCTTCACAGAAATGCATCATTATATCTGAACTGTGATGTTTATGAAGTATCATTAGCATTATTCAGTTTCTGACTTCAGATGTCTTCTTCTCTGGCCAGAGCAATCATTATAGGTCTATCCAAGAGGAGCTGTGACAGATGTCACAGTTTGTTACAGTCACTGTATGCCAGATTTAGCCTCTGGCCATGTGCTGCTTGAGTACTTCCTCTAAAAGCATCTTGTGAGTACCCTGCAGTAGAAACAAGTGACAAGGACTTCAGATATATTTGTGACATTGAATGGACTCATTTTTAGGATGAGATTATGATGTGGTAAGCAGGCAAACAAAGAGCAGAAGATACTTGCACAAAACCAGTTTCCTACCGATTCTTAACTACATCCTTTCATTCAGGTGATGCACTAATAGCAGTCAAATCTGGGTTTAAAGGAGGTTTTGTGTCATGTTGCAAAACTCTTACAGTTGTTTAATATTATCTTATCTGAATTTTCCTCACAGCTCAAACTGCTGCATTAAGTGTTGAGGTAAATTGTGATGATGGAAGGAAAAAAGGTACACATAAGCATGGCTTGTTGTCAGTCAGAGACCCAGGGTCCAATTCAGTCATGAATTCCATTTGTTCTTGAGCTACAGAGATACAAACCACCCTCTTGGTCTGGCCAGAGCATAAATACAGATATAAATACAGACAAGAAACTGTGTTTGCTTTACTGTGGACACAGGATCTGGTGTTACCACTTGTGTTTGGACTCAAACAGGTTCTTATTTTGGGAGCCATTGGTGGCCTACATACGCACACATCCTCTCCCTTCCCTTCCCTGGCCATGCTGAGGGGCTCCCACATCAAATTACAGCTGAACAGGGGGAGAACCATGTTTTAGATTGACATAATTCTGTTTGTTCCATATGTAAGTCAGGAGTTCCAAGCTGGCAGCAGTCACTCGAGTGCTATTCAAGGTCACCCCTCAAATGTTGGTGAAGAGGACACGTAAATACCATATGTTAAGTCAGACTGATAAAAACAAATACACAAAACCCTGGAGAACTCCCTGGTGTCATCATAACCCTCAGAAATTCTGTCCCACCCCCTCGAGAGGGAAGTGAGAAAATGAGTGACAGGGCCTGGGTTACCAATTACTGCCAAGGCTTCAGTATTCAATTAATGCTTCTAAACTTGGGAGAAAAGATGCAACAATGTCTCCTCTCCTATGCTAATGACCTGTATAAAAAGAAAATAATTGTGAAGAGACCCTCTTGTCAAAAACAGTCCTTCTTTGGTGTAGCTCTGAGAAGGAATCAGGCACAGGATATTATCCACGTGGCCAAATGATCCATAGGATACTTCTGTCCTCCAGAATTACTGCATTCTTCTGCAGGGGCTGCTTGTCCCATTGATGCTTTCTAAGGGACATTGCTGCCATACGCTCCTTAATTAGGAGATTAGGAGAATTCTTTGGCCGAAAATTAAGAATCACTATGGCTTATTTTTATCACTAAAAGATCACTCCAGCAACTTCCTCCAGGAAATTGCAAAGGGAAGTCATTATGTGAGGGGGGCTGGGGAGGCAAAAACCGGCTCGGTTGTGCATATGAACCCCAGATGAAATGTGTCCTAGCCCTGTGAGGGGGGCAAAAGGGGTGTTTACTAGGTCATTTACCATGTCCTTGTTTTTAAAGTTTCCTTTTCCACCATTACTTGTTGACCTTAATTGTTTCCATGCCCACGAGATAAGTCTTTGTACTTCCTACAGAGGCTTAGTGGAGAGGTCTGGGGATTGCTCTTGCTAATTGCCCTGTATTCCTTCATTTCCCTTGAGTGTCTGTGGAGAGCCCATTCCCACATATGCTCCCAAAAATCCATTTTAATCGGAGGGGCAGCGCTGCACAGCTGACGACATATGTTTAGCTGCATTCAGGGCTCGCTGAAGCATGCCTCTCATGTTACATAAAAGGGGAAGGTCAGTACAAAACAAACAGCTTTTTACAAGCTACGGCTTAAGAATCCCGTCCTAAAGAACTCTTGCATTTCAGGGAGTGACAAATCAGCTTGTCGCTGAGCTCTGTTCTCTCTCGAGGCTTTTTTTTCTTCTTTTTTTTTGCATACATTAGGAATGCTGTTAGTCTCCCAGGACAACCTATGTTAAAACCTTCTCTTCTGGCAGGAATAAAGCTGTCCAGGGCCCGATCCTCAGTTTCCCTGGATCACCAGGGCAGGCTGGAGGACAGCAGTGCTTCTCCAGCCCTGTGTGCACCTGCTGCAGCCCCAGATTCCTGCAGAGTAAACTTTCATGGCACTGTCTGCTGGGCTTTGGGGAGAGGTTTGTCTGTGTCCAGGGTAAAATAAGGAACAGCAGGGAAATGAGATACTTAAGGAAAACTTGAGCCAATTTCAGTGGAATTGCTTGTTTCCTTTTATTTCCTTTTAACTGGGTTGTTTTTTTAAGTTTTCTTTTCCCTTCGTTTGACCTGGAACCAAGTTAGGAGATGACCCAGAGAAGATTTCCCAAGGAGAATTTGGCTCTCAGTTCCCATTTCCCTTGATGGGATCAGTGGGTCTGTGGGTTTGCCCACCTCTGGCAGGAGCCCTGGCAGAGGGGTCACACAGAGCTCTGCTGGGGGGCAGAGGAGAAAATTCAAACCTTTCTCCACATCTCAGCTAAGGCATCTCCCAGCTGGGTACAGCCCCAGGCTGGCAGAGCAAAACCAGCTGGGCTGGTGCCAGCCCCATCTCTGCTGGGTGTGTCCAAGGGCAGCTTTTGAGGGTCTGCACAAACCCTGCTCTGAGGTGTGGGCAGAGCTCCCATTTTCCTGAGAACCCACTGGGGCAAGAAGATATTTCTTCCCAATTTCAGCCCTTGTGAAACACAGCTCCAAACATCTGTGTGGCAGTATCTGCGAGGGCATCCTCATATTCAGCCTTTCCACATTTTTTTTTTTTTTTTGGAGCCTTTACAAAACGCACCTCCCCTGGGAAGCCTCTCTGATTCAGCAGATTCCTGGAGACAAGGGCTGTTTGTGGCACTGATTCACTCGCTTTGGTTATTTATACCGCTGTGTTGGGTGCTGTGTGAAGCAAGAGCAAAGCACTGCTCATGCCCCAGAGGCATCACAAGTCAAGAAAGCAGCAGGATCCAGGGAGGGAGTGCACGTAATCCATGAGAGGGCAGAGGAGCAGGCAGCCCTGGGAGTCAGATGGGCTGAGACAAAACTGAGCTTCCAACTTCATCTCTGAACAAAACCACGGCTTCTCCTCTTGATTTCTGCGTGCGAGCCTAGTTTACACGAGAATGTGTTGGAATATTAATTCCAGGTGCCCAAGCTGGGTTTGGGATGGTTTCCAGCCTGCTGGGGCCAGGGACAGCTGTGGGGTGGCACAAAACCCACCACGTCCCCCACCACGACATGGACCCATGCGTTAGGCAGGGATTTGTGCCAATTAGCATTGCTGAGAAGCATGTTTGTGACAGGTATTTCATGCACCTGGAAGCTCCTATCAAGAATAAAAATATCTTGAAAACTGTGGGGAAAAAAAATACAAATATTACTTTTAGTGTGCTTTTCAGATGATGTTTGGCTCAGTCATGGGGTGGATTCCAGCAGGTCCTGAATGCCACTTGCAACAGGGACCTGATGAGTCTTGGACACTTTTAGAAATGTGTTTTTTCTGTTGTTAAATAATGGCTGGTATAAATAGTGTTTATTTTTTGCAGGGCATGATTTCTTCCAGATTTCCATGTGCATACTGAACTATGTGGCTCTGCCAGCTGTGGGCTTTGTGCTGCCATGCCAGGGTGTGTTAGTGACCTTGGAAACTGAAATCCCAGGATAGGACAGAAGCAAATGATGCCACCAAAATGGGTGCAAGTGCTCCTTTGCCTGGGGGAAAGTAAACTTATTTTAGCGAGTCAATTTTATAGTGGGTTTTCTTTTTTTTTCTTTTTTTTTTTTTTTTTTTTTTTTAAATTTAGTGTAGATCTTTAAAAGCTCTTCTGCAGCCAGCTAATTAAACTGATGCAAATGGTTTCAATGTTCTTTGGGGGAAAAGTTTACAGAAATAGTTCTTGGTATAGGCTAATAAAATTCCAGTGCTTGGCCTTGAAATAAGCACGGAGAGAAGTTCAGATGCGGGCAGTGCTACTGCTTTTAAAGTTAAGGAAAACTTTGGGGGATGGGACAAGAACTCTGATTGACAGCTCCATTGAGATTGTTTGTCTCTCTTGTTCTCCCAATGTTAATGCATTTCACCAATACTAAATTCACATTTGCCTGCGTGATAAGGAGAGGCAAAAGAATAATTTTCAGGGGCTGCTGGTGCTGCCTGGTCATACCTGGGGGACAGAAGTTCTGTACTCCATTTCAGTCTGTGCAAAGACCATTCTGACAGCAAATCCACCTGTTCCATAAGGCGTGCACTACCCAAACTGCAGCATTTAATTGCTCTGAGCAGAAACCCCAGCTCAGAGGGGGAATTTTCACTGTCCTCAGCCAAGCCCAGGATTTGCACCACAACATTTTCCCCAGCCCAAGGATGCAGCTGAGCCCGTGTGTGTGTGATGTGATTTCAGCCTTGGTGTGCCGCCCCGCCGTGAGTTTCGGTTTGCTGCTCTGGTGGTTTAGATGAGGATCTTTTGCAGCTGGAGCTCAAGTTTGGTGCTTGGCTGGTTCCTGCAGCCAACCTGCATCCCTGGAGCTGGCTGGGGAACACTCCTGCTCTGGCTTGATCAAAGGCTGTGGGGTGCCCTGCTGGTGCCGTGGTGATTGGGAAGCAGCATTCCTCAGCAGGTGTAAAAGTCCCTCAAGAGAAGGGCACGGAGCCTCCGAGCAAAATAGACATCAGCTAATCTCTCATGCCTAGATGATTTTGCTGTGACGTTCTGCCAAGCAGCCCGAGGCAGTGAAAAATAAACTGCTAGCATTATAGTATCATTACGTTTCTGATTCTCCGGAGAAGCCAATATTTGTTTGCTTTTCTCTGAAGTGATTCATGTCACCACGTATGTTCTCTCCCCTTCTTTTCAGAGTAGGCAGAGGGGGAGGAGGAAAGTTTTATAGCAACTGCACAGCCCAGATTTTGTGCTGCTTTGGGGCTGGAGGGTTGGGGGGCTTTGTCGCTGCTCTTTTTTTTTTATACCCACGAAATTTGTAAGGATTCTTTGGCAACCTGTGAGCGTGGTGTCGAAGTGAGCATTGCGTCTGAAACAGGCCAATCTCTGCAAAGGAATTTTGCAGCCAAAAGCGCTGTAAATTTGATAGGTGCGAAAACAATGTGAAAGGGGCTCACGGGCTGAGCCCCAGGCGCTTGCTCTGAGGCCAAGGTCCTTCCTCTTCTCACCCGGACTGTGCCGCAGCCGAACTTTTTCTGCATCCCCGGAGCCTCCCAGCCCCGGAGCGGCCCGAGGGCTGATTCCTCCTCCCCGGTCCCGCGGGCTTCAGCGGCCCCGAGGGCAGCGGGGATTTCACGAGGTGAAAAACCCGGTGATCCGAAGCCTAGCGGGGTGAGGCAGCTCCCCGAGGGGGGAGACAGGTCCCGCTGCTGCCCGGCCGGGGATGCTCAAACCCCCGCGGGCAGCCGGCGTTTCCTCCGCGCTACGTGGCAGGTTCTTCCCGCAGGGCAAACAGCGTCCCTGCTGCCCTGCCTCGTGTGTTCGAGCGAAGTGACTGCCGTGGGTGATGCCGTGGGTGATGCCGTGGGTGATGCCGTGGGTAATGCCCAGGGAGCGCGGTCGCTGCGCTGCCCCGCGCAGGGGCGGGCGGGCGGCACCCGGACCCCGCGGATCCCTGGGCACAGGGGACACTGAGCCCAGCAAAATGTCACCTCACCGAGCTTCTTACAAACCTGCCGCCTGCCTTCCAGTCCGGAAGAAAACGGGACAGGATTTTAAAATTTTTTTTTCCTGTGTAACCACTTATTTGCCCGCCCGTAGTAAGAGCTAAACCGGCTGAAATGATTCCCGATCCGCCGCTATGCGAGCTCCTGGCAAAACGATTTTATGGGGTTTTTGTTCTGTTTTGGCTTTGTCTTTTCAACCGCGGCGGTTTTAACAGAGGCTGTGGGGTGGCTCTGAGCACAGAACTGACTTTAGGAACGGTTCTAGAAAGCCCCGCTCCCGGTTCTGGGGAACCCCTCGGGGCACACATCAGAGCACAGCGAGCAGCCTCTCTCTTCCTCCCTCTCCTGCTACCTTTGCAGCTGATTTCAGCTGATAAACATCATCCCCGTGCTGCTCGGGTTGTCGTTACAGGCATCATAAAAGTTCTAAATAATCAAACTTTGCGGAGGAGTCGCTGGCCGGCTGCTGTGACCTGGAGCCGGCTCCGTGCCTATTGTTCCCCGGGTGAAATGTTAACTTGCTTTCCTTTGAAGGCTCGCACAGATGGGAGAATGACCAGAATTACAAAATTACAATATTCCAGTAGCCTGGAATCTCCTCAGGCATCTGTCCGAAAGTGACTTTTTACTCTCGCAGATGATAAAAAAAAATATGAATGAAGTAATTATGGGGTTCTTTTCCCAGTCTAATATCAAATGCTGAATCTTAATGTGAGGTTAAATGTGCAACATTTTGGCTGTTCTCGTGACTGAAATGCATGAAAAAATAGTGGAAATTCGGTCACTTATTTTATTAGAAATTTGCAAGGAAAGAACCTCAATTGTATCCTTAACTCACGATAGCCCTGAAGAATTTTCTTTTCTTTTAACTTCAATTTTTTAAAATATTCATCTGAAGTAAAAACATAGGAAAGGCTATCACAAAGGTCAAAGGTAGAAGTAATGAGCAGGAGATAAAAGATGCTGTTAAAAAAAAGAAAAAGAAACACCTTGAACACTGCCCAGCTGTTTTGCAGCACAAAATTTTCCCTGTGTTTCCTACACCAACATTTGCCTGGAGGAAGGGAAGTGATGACAGGGCAACGTTACGACGGGAGAAAGATAATTAAAGGTGGCATTTAAAAATAAAAATAATGGTGAAAAGTACTGTGAATAACAATGCCAGTTTGCCTGGGTTGTGATCCCACAATTTTCAGGTAATAAGGATTTTCAATTGTTTATTGCTTATAACCATTAGAAAAACATATATTTCGGATTCTAGACTCAATGTTTTTCTTCCATATTTTAATTTTTCGGGATCTTTATTTAGAAGTTCAGTTTCTAATGAGCAATTAGCATGTGTAGAGTATGTTGTAGATGACTAATACTAAATAACAGAGATGCAAGATACACCAAGACAGTTTCTCAAACTATTTGCTAAACCCTATGAAAGATGATAAACCATTAAAAATGGTTGGATGGGTCATTGTCTGAAAGAGGTAGTGGATTCCTAATTATGGTGTATTAATCTCTTTCCATAATACCTGGATATTTCTAATTTTTTTCTGGAGTTATTTGAATTTATCGCTCCTTTTTTGATTTCTGTTTTTGCACGAGGAAAATCAGCATCCAAACCTTTAGAGTATTTTAAGAAAAATGCATTAAAAATTGTCACTGGCATCAGGGGATGGATTTTATCAGCAGTTTACACCAGAGAAGGATCTTCCTCCCCACCTGAGCTGAACTGTGGCTGCCTCTCATTTCAGTAACAAACCCTGGAGACTTCTTGGCCTCTCTGGAAATGTTGGATTAGCAGCACTCAGCCTGTTCAGCTCTGGCAGTTGCCATTCATTTGCTGTTTGGAAGGGAAAATGGTGAGAAATAGTTGCCAGGATTCCCCAAATCCCTCTTGTCTCCAAAGACAACTCCAGCATGTTTCTGCATTAGTCCAAGTATCCCCAGGCTTGGTTTCATTTTTTTCTTGGATAAAGCAGAACTTGCTGTCTGCTCTTTGCAGAAAATGGAATCTTTGAACAGCACCTTGGAGGGGAAAATTTGGCATTATGAAACAAACCAAAAGAAAAAGAGGAAAACCAAATTTTTGGGAGAAAAAAACATTTTCCCCCACCTCGTAATTGTTCCAGCATTTCAGTGTGTTGTGACCATCACACACCTGATTCCCTTCATTTCAGACATCTCATAAAAATGGATTCTTGGAGGGAGCTGAGGGGTCTCCCCCCACCCTGCAGTCGCTTTGGGGAGGGATCTGGGGATGGAGAAGCCTCGATGGGATCCACAGGCTGTCAGGCCTGGCTGTGCACAGCCAAAAAATGTGCCACCTGTGTACCCTGGCCTGCTGTCACCAGCTGTGCCATCCCTGTCACACACATTGGGGGTAAGTTGGTTTTCTCTTTACTGAGTAATGGCAGATCAATATGGTTACAAGGAAATTTGAGGAATATCCTGTTTCTTTTCTGTATCAAACAATCTGCTCAGAGCAGAGACAGTTAATGGCTGGTGTCCATGAGAGGAGAGGGTGATTTTTTAATTACTTTTTATCACTGAGACAGAAAGATCAGGAGCAAGAGCAGAATCTTTTGTTGTCATCGAGCCTTTCTGCAAGTGTTTCACAGTAGGCAAAAAAAAAAAAAAAAAAAAAAAATTGCATCAGGAATGAGTTTAGCTCGGAGGATGGCTCCTGACTGAAGGCTAGTTTTTGGTCCACTTTGATGTGTTGAAGAACAAGAACTTCCAGTACCAATTCTGCTTATGCTCATAAAGTCATGGGGGTTGGAGAGGAGGAGAAGGGACACGCTGGTTCTATTTCTCCACCAGCGTGGGCTGCAGTCCATGGTAGCAGCTATCAAGTGTCTAAGGCTGATAACAAATGCTCAGCACTATCTAAGTCAAGAGGCCAATAAAGCCTGCAGTATTTATACACCTGTGGCTTGAATAGCTGGGTAATGAATGACAAACCTTTTGCTTGCATGTGTGGTTTGGGGTTTTTTTCTTTGTTTTGTTTTTTGGCCATTTCTAGCTTGCACTGCAGCGAGTCTTGTGCCCTTTGGATTGTTTATACCTTGTCAAACCTGTTTTAAATAAAGCATCGCGCTGCACTTTCGGTTTGTCAGGGAAATTGCTGCCCTCTCCTGGCTCGAAGCGATTCTCGACCAGCTGAAGGCATCTCCAACCAAATACCAGTTGCAGTGTGATAATACGATCCAATATGAAATTAATTAAGGCTACACAATAGTTTCTTTAAGACTAAATCAGAAAAGAGGGCAGGCAACTCTATCTGGGACAAAAGGATTGGATCCAAATGCAGTTTTAAAGACACATCCCGCCTCCCCTGATCAGAGTGCATTTAATGAGATTCATGCAATTTCTTTCTGAAAACAATAGCTTTAACCATTGGTTGCATAACCCAGCATATCCAGCTGAGGCCCCCCAAGTACAGAGTGTTCCACAAAAAAAAAAACAAAAAAAAAGGAATGACAAAAAGTCCTCTAGTCGAACTTAAATAATTAAAACAAGATCTGGAGAAATGGCCAGCCCGGTGAGAGATGCCTTTCAGGGGATCAGGGAGTGGAGGAGGCGAGATAAAACTCCTGAGGGCAAAGTTAAATTTGTCTGTTCCCATTCTCTTTCTGAGCAGCACGAAGTGCCAAGACCCCTGAGAGTGCTCAGCCCTCTCAGCCTTTCGGTGGCTTTCAGCACCTTGCAGGATCAGGCCCCATGGCCATAACTCAGAAAAGGGTATCTATTGTCTGCACAGAAACAGAGCAGCTCGGCAACAGATACTCCCTGAGACGTGTTTGAGTCGGGGCTGTGATTTGTGGCTCTCATTTTACACGAAGTTTAAAGTTTCTTGGCTGCTGGAGATCCTACCCCGAGCCCAGGGATCTCCTGCCATGGAAGTGGGTGGGAACAAGACGTGGCAGTAGAGGCAGTGATATAGACAATGCTTATTTATGATTGTGGAAGCATTGCAGACAAAGGGGAAAATTCCTCTTACCCCTCCAGCTACAATAGCTTCACAAAGCATTCAGAGCAGCAAATGCCATTTTCCAAAAAGTTTTTACCAACAATCTGAGAAGAGTGTAGCCTTGTGGCCTTCCTGGAAGTGTGGAAAGCCAAGAGCTGTGGCCTCTGATAGGCCATACCAATGGTGAGCACTGTCTTTCAGAAACACTTCATGCATTGCAAAATTCTCATCGTAGTTTGCCTCCACTCCTCTTTTAAGGCTAAACTTATTTAAGGTGTGCTTTGAAGATCTGGCTTTTGCATCCCACTGTGATACCGTGCAGCAACAATCCTGTTTGTCAGGTGATTTTGAAACAAAATGCAGCCTTGTGGCAAACAAGATCTCCTGTTCCCAAGGCAGAAGTGAAGACTAATGTTAGGTGCTTCCCTGCTGTCTGCTTGGTGCTGCAGAGATAGATCTTTAGTATTTCCAAGGCTCAGAACTTGCAGATGTGGTGCCTGTGAGTGAAGCTGAGGGTTGACATTTATCTGGTTATTTTACAGGCTGCATTTCCTCTGCTGCTGAGGCAGCACACAATTGAAGCTGTAATACACCTAGTGTATTACTGGTGTCTTTCACATATTTACTTATGACAAGGCCAGGTCTGATTCTTCCTCTTTACAGTAGGGCATTTCACACTTCAACAGACATGATTTGGTTCAGCAGGGTTCTTTTGCATCCTGTCTTTTATAGGCATCTGCAGCAGCATTTATTCCTAAATAATTTGATAAGTAACTACAGAAGAATCATTGTGAGAGATAGCACAGGAGTTTCTTCACTTTGGCCAGCTTTAAGCTGCACCCAAATCTGTTACTGATCTGTGTGTTTTGTGTGGACATGTGCAAAATGAACAAACTCCCAGCCCATCCTATTTTGGTTACAAAAAAGCAAAAGAAAGGAAAACCAGGCTGGAGTGGCCCAAACAGGACCTCCAGACTGTTTCTTCCCTAAATACCACCTGAGGCTGGAACATGATAGGGATTTGACACCTTTTTGAGGTATTCCTCATTAGATGCTGGCTGACAGGGGTGCTGGGATAAACACAGTGGAGTTTGTTTCTCAGGAACTTGTTCCAGTCTAATTCCAGCTCTGTGATCACGTTAAGGGATGAACCCATCTACCTGCTGCCCACATAGGCAGCTGTGAAGTTCCTATATCCAGGACAGAGCCAATATTTTGCACAAAACAGGGGGGAATCACTGAGCACTCCCTCTAAATTTTTCTCTGAAGGTGTCCAAGCACAGCCCAAGGCTACTTTGATGGGTAAAACCCATGGGCTGAGTGCTTGCAGGTGTCCAGCTCCTTACTGGGACTGGAGAATGCATCTGGGGGTCGTTGGGGCTGTGCTCTGGGACATTTCCCCTCTCTCACTGTGGTCAGTCTTGGCCTGCCCTGGGACAGCCTTCACTGCCACACTGTTACTCCTTCTTCCAAGTCCATGATTAATTTTCCTTTTAAACTTGAGCAAGAACTCCAACAGCTTTATACGTTGTCAGAGGTACTTCAATCTGGGCTGAAGGAGAATTGTAAAATGCTTTCTTTTTCTTATAAATAATCTGAATTTTGGCAGAAGCTCCAGCCCAGCTGCTATTTTGTGAACTGTCCCACGCTGCCATCTCCACCTGGGCGCATTTGTGCCCAGCCCATTTTTTAACCACCAAAACAAAGGGACGAGCGCTAAAAAAAAAAACAAAAAACAACCCAACCCCAAACCTACAAACAGCTCTGCCTGTTACCAGATGCCACAGTGGTGATCTCAAGCATAAGCTGTACATTTTTATCTTTTAAATGGAGACGTCCCTTGGGCACAGCCAGTGCCCCTGTCCACAGCTATCCTTGTCACCCGGCCGTCCTCCGCGCTCGGCGCTGCGAGGCTCACACCATACGGCCGCGTCTGCTGCGTGAGGAGTATAGCACTGGACAAGGGCAGAGATCGAGCTCTGGGGTCCTGGGGACATTGTGGTTTTCAGGACTGGCATGTGGAGTCATCCCTGGGAAGGGCGAGACCGCGGTCGGGGGCTCAGGGCCGCCGTGTGCTTTTATTTGCGTTTATTGTTTGCGATCGCAGACATTCGTCTCTGGGTATTTCCAGAATTAAGGGGTAATAGGACAAGACAACAAAGGAGTCTAAAGCTAACAGAGGGATGCTGGGGTACTGTGTGGCACTGCAAGACTGAATTTTCAGGGCCTTGTTCCTGAGCACCTCAGCTTCCCACTCTGGAGCTCCCAAATGCCACCGCTCCAGCATTGCCCCTACCAAGGGTTGGATCTAAGCTTACCCAGGCAGGTTCTTCATTCCTCATGCCAAATTTCCAGTGTGGGCTTATCCATTGTCATGAAGTTCCCAGTTATTCCAGGATCCTGATGAGAATCCTTCCCAGCTGGATTTGCTGTGGCTTCCCACACCAGCCATGCATAATCCCATCAGGGCAGTGCATGTAAAGAGGGGTGACTCCCTTTTCTGGGGTCTGCTGTCTGTCTTGCATTGATTTTGCAGCATGGTCTCCTACCCTCTTCCCGCAATCTCTCTGTTTTCTTGTGCAAGAAGTTCCTCTCTGCACATGTTTTCCTAGAGGAGCTCCTTTCTACTCAATCCTCTCTCCATCTGATTAGGACAGAAAAAATGTGTTCTTGTTTGCCCCTGTTTGTACTTCAGTAAAGACTTGTTTGGTGGAAAGTGAAGGGTGTCAACTGAATGAGTAATCTGCAGCATTTAAATCTGCAACTTCAAATCTGTCTTTAAAACTTTATGGGATGTTGCCTGCAAGAAAAATTATCATGGCTCTGTTTTGTCACAAGTCGTTTGACTGTGTGGGGGGAGAAAAAAGAGTGATAAACATAGATTTATACAAGAGCAGATAATGTAAATGCAACGTAATTAAAGTGGTCATAAAAGACTCCTCAAAATATGTATTTTCAATTATTCTTATCATGATTTTAGGGCAGGTTAAGTGACTGCTGCCAGATCAGAGCAGAGTGCATTCACAAGGCAGAACAATCCCAGCTGTAACAAGCTACAACCCCACATGATTCGAATGCAAAACGTTTATCCAGTGACATTCCTGAGGATTTACAAAATAGGGGGTACTTGAGGAAGGTGACAAAGCTCCAAGCAGGCATGTGCTCGGTCCAGCTGGGATTTGTACAGAGGAGACAAACTCAGGGGTGTTGCAACCACGCAGTGAGACCTGCCTGGTGTGAGGGGAGCTGTGAACCTCCTGCCTGGGATGTGCTTTCACCTGTTGCCTCGTTTTACAAATGAATATGCAGCTACGAAACTGAGCACTGCAAACATTTGAGCAAAACTTTAAAAATATTTCATCCTTTTGAGTTTTTTGTGTGCACAGGGTGAGGGTGTGCAGCTGTGCATCTTCCACTGTACAGATTCGCATTTCCATTTCAAAGATTTATTTGGGGAAGATCCCTCTTTAAGCTGTTGGAGGGAATGAGGAGGTGTCAGAGGGTTTCTCCTACCAGGCAGTCGGTGGTCTCCAGCTGCTGTGCAGAAAAAGCCTCTTTGTATCCACGGAGCATCTCCCTTTCTCCGGGGGAGTGGTGAGTGCAAGCGCGGGGCAGCTCCCTGCCTGTCAGCCAGCACCTGAGAGGCACAGGGAGAGCAGCAGCTCAATAAATCACACAGCAATAAATCAAACAGAGCTGGGAATCGATCTGAACAATTAACAATGATTCCTTTGAAGCTGACAGTAGAGGCCCCAAAAGACAGGAGCACAAGCACAAGAGCTGCTGCTCTCAAGACTTTGGCTCTTGGGAAATGCATTTTGTGTCCGAAGTGTGCATGGGTTTGGGAAGTGAGTTTCATGGAGCATGGGAAGAATTTAATATTTTTGTGATTTAGGTGCTTGGCTTTACAGTAGTCCTCAGTGTAACAAACACCATGGTTTAAATCTCCAGTGACCTACAAATCCTCAAGTGTTGGTTCCTCTCCACGCAGGGTCTCCAGGTGGGGGATGTAAAGTAGGAGAGTCAGGGCTGAGCCACTTACCAACTCTGAGGTGTGTCAACTGGATGTTTCGGAGATATTTGAAAACATTAGAGAGGTAAATGAAGTGAAAATGTAGCAGGCTGGTCTAAACTTCAAACATTTCGGAGTTCAGACGATTCCAGAAGGCTGTACTGTACACGAGGATCCTCAGGGCATGGGCACGGATTAGGTGACCTCTGGAGACTCATTCCAGCCCAGTGATTCTTTGAGAAGACAAATATACTGGAAGATGCAAATCTTACATGAAAAGTGTAACATGAGGCCCACTTGTGGGATCCCATATATGCTTTAGGTTTGGCACAGTTGTGAAAGAAGGTCCAATGAATAACTGCCTGTTGTCCTGGTACTTGGAAGATGAGACAGAAAAACAAAGGAATGAATACTAAACGAGATGGTTACATTTCAGTATCTCCTATCTGAGCTGCAAGGTGCTCTAAAAAATGGGTATTTTGAAAATTACTGCCAGCTTAGAGAGAATAAGACAATGCTGGACGTCTCTCACAGAGAAATCCTCCTGGACACGGCTGTGCAAAATGTTGTAGGAGATTAAAGCAAAGCATTCCAGTGACTTGTTTAAACATATCTTCTTATATCTCTTTGCAGCAATCCTTAAGCCCCAACCACCAAAGACTATCTCTGCAGAGCAGTGACAAATTCCAATCCCAAACAAACCACCTGGGGCATGCTGAATCGCTGAACACAAATGTCAGAGGTCTAGATCATTTCCAATATTCTTTGACATTGCTTATGATGTGGCCTCTGGCACATTCCCAGCAGAAGAAAGTTCAGTTATATTTCTTTCAATTAAAGAATCTGATTTAGCCACTAATCATGTCAAAGAATGTCTGGGGGAGGGAGAGGAAGAGAACGTGAGCAAGTGGTGGTGAGTTCAGACGGGATGGCTCGTGCTGTCTGCAGGGAGGCATGGGTACCATGGGATCAGGCTGGGACAGAGGCTGGCACACACAGAAAATCAGTGTACCTGTGTCAAAAGTATTATTGGTTTGATAAAACCACACAAATCCTATTAATGCACAACGTCAGGAATTCTGCTGCAGTGAAAATCCCGCTCTGAGGATTCAGTTTTTGGGAAGAAGACAAGGAAAGGCTTTGGGATGGAAACAATCAGGATATTGGTGAAAGGGAGGGCTCAGCAAGGTTTATTCAGCATCTCCTGTATTCTCACCCAATCCCAAATGTGTTCCTCTGTCAACCCTAGAAGACCCCAGTGCTGCACATGAGGGCAGGACAGGTAACTCAGTGGGGATGAGTCTGACACTCCTTCACCTCTCTGTACAAAAACCCACTTGAGGGAAAGCCACAGACCAAAAAACAACATGCTGAGCCCTGTATTTTGGTGGATCAGGACATTTAGGATTGCTTCACCCATGTGAATATGTTCCTGATCTTCAGGGAACAGTGGGAAAAACAGACAGCTCCCAAACCTCAGAAAAGGTTTGAGATCGCTGTTAAGAGGATTTGCATTTGGAAAATTTTGCCAGGTTACACAAGCAGATGCAATACTTGGAATATTTCTGCTTAGGTTTTCCAAACCTTTCTTTTCCAACATCCCCGAGGTAACATTGCTTAAGATGGGAACAGATGGACCTTTGTACAGAATCCTGGGTGAGTCCCAGTGATTTCTGAGGCTGGGGTCTTGCTGAGGCACTGGGGCAGACACCAGCCAGATCTCCACATGCAGGAGGGATGCTGAGAGGCAGCTGAGGCATTTCTTGTTTCTTCTTTATAGCTGTAATATAGAGAAAAAATAAATGAATAGTGGTAGCAAATCTGAAAACCCACCACAAACACCTGTAGAGCCATGAGAGCGACTATACAATCTTTTAATGTTGCTCACATATGTTTAATGGTTATAAAATCATAGCAATCACTTTTCTGTGGTTTTGTTTTATTTTTTAGTTTGTACATTCATTTTGGCATTTTCACACTGGGCTAGCAGTGTGTCAATGGGAAATTTTAGCACTGAGTAACATAAGGAGAGAAGTTTGAGCTGGCACTATGGACTCACCAAAGCCTCATCCTGATGCATCTTCCTGAGGGCTGCACTGGTGCTTCCAGTTGGGTAGACGCCCCCAAATGCAGAACTGTGCAGCCTCAGTCACACACAACACAGCCTCATTCCTAGAAATATGTTCTTTACAAAATTGCTCTGGCCCATATTGCTCATTAAGTCGAGCAGTATTGATATGAGGATTCTGCACCACTATACAGATGTGTGAGATACCAAAATTTTACAATATTCAATGGGTTTGGGACATCTGTTTTAAAAACAAAAGCACCAATTGCATTTTTCTCAGTGACAGACGTGGTCTCTGCTGGAGAGAAAACCTTGGTGTAAGTGCTGAGGTTTCTGTAGTGCCTGGACCTTGACAAGGTCCAAGGTAACACCTTGGTGAAGGATCAGTCCTGTTGGTAACCTTGCCCTTGGAAAGCTGACATCTCCAAGGAGTGGAATATTGAGGACAGATGTAGAAGCTCTCAGGCCGTGGCCGTGTGTTGCCAATTCCGTGTCATGCTGCACATCTTACACACATTAGGGAGCAAATGGGCTCATTCCCACGGCAGCAAACTTCACAAATCAGAACAAAAATTATTTATCATGACAGGCAGGTGGTACTACAGACAGAAATGTCTCTTGACCTTGTGGAAATGTGGTTGTGATGGTCTTACAGATGCTGATTTTTTTTTCTTCCTGCTGGTTTAAGAGAAATCTTCTAGTTTCAGGCATGGAAAAACATATTTGAAATGGTGATAGGTCTCAGGCATGTGGATTTTATAACTTGCTTGCTGTTTGCACGCAGTTAAGGTGTTATACATGCTGTTTAAAACATAGTTTTTATCAGGAAAGCAGCATCTGCCCGTGTTAGCATTAAATCTACACCAGCAACCATTACAGCGGCCAGCACACGCCAGCCTGACTGGAACAAGGTGCAACAATACTGCTCCCCAAATGTCTGTGAAATTGGAGATAATTCCATGCAGGGCCGATTTTCAAAGGCCTTGTTTAACATCTCTAAAGGTTCAGCTGAGGGGCTGGGGAATTTTTCGGCAGTGCCCTGCTGCCTGGCGCCTGTCTGCATTCTTCCCGGGGAAATCCTGGAGCTGATGCTGGGACTGGAGCAGCGGAGGCTCAGCCCTGGGTCCTGGGCTATTCATGATGGAGAGGTGGAGGTTGTCACCTACTGGTGACATTCAGCCGTGAATGCTGGGCACCTTTCTGATGGCCCGGGTTTGGGGGAGATTAATTCAAACCGGAGCAGAGCTATTCATGGGATGCAAAAACCTTTATTTGCAGGAGTCAGCTTGGTGTGTTTGTCTTGGCAATATGAATGTGAAAGGGAGGTGGGTTTGTTCTCTTTGGCTTTGACGGAGGAAGATAAAAGGGGAGGGAGTATTTTTAAGCTAAATGACAAATGTTAGTGTAAGAGCTACTGAGCAGGGACTAGCCAGGACACCTTGGGGCTGGAAGGGAAAAGAAGATTTATAGCCATGAAGGCAGGGAGGTTTTCTTCCAAGAAAAGGAATGGGAACAGGAGCAACACCTTCCCCAGGGCGCTGTTAGGATGCCCTGGATAAATCCGTGAGATGTGTCAGGAGATGGAGACAGGAAGGGGCAGAGCAGTGGCTCAGGATGGGTTTTGTACCACAGGATGGTGTCACACAGGAATGTCACACATTCTCTGCTCTGCACTTGTGCTGACTCCAGCACACACAGAGCTCACCACCCAGAGCTGCACCCAGAGCTTCTCAACACCCTGAGAGCACCCTCTGACCCTACAGCAGCCTGGGCAGCTTCATCCTCCCTGCTGCCCTGTGTCCTGAGCAGAGTTAGAGCAGGGCCAAGGAGCAGGAATGACTCCACTGCTGCCTCACATTCCTGCCCTGCTCCTGCCTTTGGGGTCTAAATCACCTTTCTCAGCATCACCTCGCTCCTCTCAGACACAGAGGCTTCACTGCAATTCTTGAAGAGTGGAGGGAGTGGGGAAAAAAAGAGCAAAAATTAAGGGTTTGGGGTGTTGAAGTACAATTCTGGATTTTTTTTTTTTTTTGGCTTTTTTGTTTGTTTTTGGTGTCGGTTTTTTGTTGGGGTTTTTTGGGTGTTTTGGGGTTTTTTTTCTGTTTGTGGAGGACATATTTGCAAACCAGGGGTACTGCAGGGGAGGAGGGAGGGATTCCTAAACTCTCTTGTGGAATGAATACACCGCTGAACTAATGAATAGAAACAAGATGTTTTAACCACCACCTAGAGAGGTTGCTGAGTGGCCATAATCAGTGCTCCCTAGGTGGTGGCCAAAATGTCTCCTCGCTATTCATTAGATCAGAATAGCTTTCGGTTTATAATGTGATCCTTCTTCCTGACCTTCTTTCTGTTCTTAAGTGACTTCAGGACTATAAATTCCTTCCTAGAAATAGCATTATTTATTTTACTGTCTTCTGTTTGTTCTGGTCAGTTGCGATCTTTCTTTAGGAGATGTCATTTCGAATCAAGATGGAATTTAGTGGTGACAGGGTTTGGTGCCCCCCAGTTTTCAGACTGAAATTAGCT
Organism: Trochalopteron elliotii; assembly: GCA_024734555.1. Taxonomy (NCBI): domain Eukaryota; kingdom Metazoa; phylum Chordata; class Aves; order Passeriformes; family Leiothrichidae; genus Trochalopteron; species Trochalopteron elliotii. Next base: position 3,869,406 of record JANPWX010000106.1, on the reverse strand, counting down.
TTGCATGAGCTAAGATTAGTCTGTTTGCAAAGCGTTCCTGCTCTTTATAACCTGTCTGTGAGAAACATTCTGCTGCATTAGAGCTCGTTGTACCAACATTTCTGGGCTAATTTGCTGCTGCTTTAAATATCAAGGAGGATTTTCAGATGGATCCCTAAGGCCTTGGCCAGGAAACTGAGCAATAATACCCAGCTCCCCGGGCACTCTTGGGACTGCCTTCTCTTTTTGGGCACACCAAGTCTCTGTTCCCAGCAGCAGAGCAGGTGATTTCCAGTGCAATCCTGTCCTTGCTGAAATCCCTGGCACTGCCAGTAGCTCAGGCAACCGCTGGGGAGCAAGGAAAAATCTCTATGGTTATTACACTTCATCAGCTTCCCTAACTACTTCAGGCAATTTCCTTTTGGGACTTTTTTAAAAATTTGCATGATAGGTATCTTTACATCCTTGTGAAAAGCACTAGATACTTTTAAATTGCATTTCATCCTTAGAAAGTGCCGGGACTTCCAGCTGAACTCCAAGAGGCAGCTGGGGATGCTCACCAGGGCACGGAGCTCCCAGAGTCCTGCAAATCTCTTGTGAACTTGTCCTTGTGCTGAGAGAGGAGACAAGCTGCTGCTGCTTGAGATTCCTTCTGGGCCTGTCTGTGGGAAAAAAAATTTTGGGGAGTGCAGAGTGCCTTGCCTTGCAGGTTTATGCTCTCCTTTGTGTGACAGAGAAGGAAAAATGAATTATTTGTAGAGAGGTAGACTGGATTTCTGTGCAAAACCAAACAAGAATGAATGAAAACTCTCTATCAGGAGTTGCCAGTGTAAGGGTCAGGTTTTGAAAGGTGATTTACAAGAGGACAGAGAGCTTAGGCAAAAATGACAAAACTTTTGGGGCTCCAAAACCCATTGAGTGGTCAATAGCAAAATCGTACATTTAAAAATTCATTCGTTTTGGCTCTGTGTGTTGGTTCTCAGCAGCTGGAAATGCTGGGACCTTCAGGGCTTCCAGAAACAATGGACATTGACAGAGCCGTAGGAAACCTCAGCACATGGAAACAACAGTTGTGCAGGCAGAAAAGGATTTTAGGAGGAAAAAGTACAGGATTTGCTGAATTGCAGACACTGTTGTAGAAAGGTTTAAATTTTTGCTTATGGACTGTTGTTCACGTGTCATTCCTGATGGGTGAGGGAAGTGCAGCCTGTCATGGTGTGTGTGTTCCACTTACAAAATCTGATGGATATTCCCAGGGGTCTAGAGACCACTGTGAGGACCTAAAGATCCATCTCCAACAGACATTTTGCCTGAATTATAATCCTAATCATTTACAAAAACCCTGCCAAAGGCAGGATAAAACTGTTTTTTGAAAAGTGCAGGAATATGTTTTAACTAAGCAACATGGAAAATGTCTGCAGTGGTGTGTGCTGGATGTTAAGAAATAAGTGGCTGCATCGAAACGAAATCATTTTGGTTTTTCACATTTCTCAGGAAGTTACTGAACTTAAAATAATTTTTGTTGGTTTAATGCAAGGGTAATGAATAAATAAATAAAAGCACCAGGCCAATCTACAAACCAACAGAGACTTTATGTTTTATTTTATTCTTTGTTTACGAGGTTCATAAAAGTTCAGTTTATGTTTTACTGGAGCTGAGCCTCACACACTTCCAGCTTCAGGGCCAGATGTGGAAAGTACCTAAATGCTGTAAAAAACAGTTTGAAAGATTATCTGAGTCTGATGGAGCTGAAAACCACAGAGATCTCAGACTCTTGGGAAAACTCCAGCTGAGATTCCCAGATAAGCTGGGACTGACTTTGAGATGATGCTGCCCAGGAGTCAGACTCTTGGATTAGCAACTTCTCCAACAAAATGTCCAAAGCTCTCAGAAGTTTTCCCAAGGTTAAGTGTGTGGGGCGAGGAACTGTGATTGTCAAAAAAATTGTATCATACAGTGCTTTGTAACTTTTGAGTTCAACAAAGCACGTTCATTTTGGAGATCAGTGGTGTTCTGTCAGATCACCTGGGGCTGGGCTCAGAGCTCACTTGTATTCAGGACTGACTCCCTTGACTGAGTAAACTCAGACACTTCCTACCACTTTTGAGAGCCTTGCCAGCCTTTTCCTGCTGATGTAATGACAACCAAATCTAGAAAATGCATTTGCTGCTGGTACCTGCAGATGGGCTTTCAGCCCTGCCAGAGATGCTCTCAGTGCAGTGTTGGGGACTATTCAGCTTGTCCAAGACAAACATGAGCAATGAACCAAAATTACATTTCAATCTCAGCTACTGGTTAGCCCTGGGGGCTCCTGGAATCCTCCGGGGTCTTGCTGCCCTCTGGCTTGTCCAGGTGTCTTGAGTGTCCTGCCAGGTTTGGTGCAGAATGTCTCTTGCAGGGTTCAACATCTTTTCTGTACCATGGGTGTGAAACCCACATCCAGGGGTCAGAAATGAAGTGTTTTCTTCTTCCCCCTGTTCCCAGAGAGGCATTCAGGAGCACTCTCAGAGCATGACAGACTTCAAAACTCAGCCATCCCTTTCCATCCCAGCACCAGCAGAGGAGTCAGGGCTGATGCAACGGCAGGGTGAGGCTCATGGGCTAAGGACAGGTTTTGAAAGCTGAATCGAGTCAGACAGCAGATTTTGCAGAAGTATGTAAGTGCTGTGCATGCCAGATTCTGGCTGATTACAACAAACCATGTGAAACTGTCCTTTAATCCCTCTGAACTCAAATCCAGGACAGACTTACCCTCCCTGCTCTCACTGGGTTAGATTTACATGTGCAAACACTTTTTCAAAGCCAGCCTTGCTTCCTCTGCTCTGCAAATTAGTGCATTTCTTCTATCTCTATTCTACCTTAATTTTGTGGGGTTTTTAAAGCTAAGCATGCCTCAGTCAAGATTCCTTGGTAGAGCACAATGTTGATAACCACTTAACAAAAAATGTCCCTGGCAGATATATTTAGTTTACCCAAGAGTTAATGGAAAGCAGTGTCCAATTCCAAGTGTTGACATGATTTGTCAAGTTTGCCATTCTATATGCTTGAAGTTTCCTTTGAGGGGAACTGACCCAAAACTGTAACACTAAATAAACACCCTCTTCAAACAACCAGTGGTGGTTTCCTAAATTGCCAATCAAATCCATAAATAAAGACACAAACTCTGAGTGTATTTAAGTCGTGTTTAGCAGAACAGAACTAAACAATAACATTCTTGTTAAAATGTATTTTCATTTCAAAGCCGTTTTCCCATGAACATTCCAAATGTAAACAGCCCTAAAGATTTCTAAATTATCTTTGCCTTTGCTTCTTGGGTGGATGGGAGAAAGAATGAGTCTGAAGCTACATTAGAAACACTGAAGTTGGATATGAAAGTCACAGAGACACAAGGCTGCATATTGTCATAATTATCACTTCGTAAAGAAAAGAAAGAAAAGACCAGTTGACTTGGGTTATGAGGACTGGGATCTAAGCAGCATTTGAAGCTGTCTTATGTTGCAAAAGAAAAGGAAATGTGTCTTAGTTTTGTTCGCAGAAAACACAACTCCCCCCAGTCTGAGCTCAGACATCCAGGACTGGCATCTACCTTTGAGTCCTCTGGGTAAAACCAAAGCAAAGAGGAATTCTGCTCCAAACTGCTCTCTGTAGTCAGGGCTGAGCAGGAAAAAAGGGTGTGAAAGCAAGGCAGGAGAGAGAATTTAGAGCTGAATTTGGATTCAAGGTTTGCTCTTTTGCCGGGTCAGCCCGGATGGGCTTTGCACTGTGGCCAACTTTCCTCTCCTGTTGCTCTCAATCACTTCACCGTGTGAATTAATCCCTGTTTCCATTCCCCACGATATTGCACTGTTCTCAGTGCCTCCGTGAATTAGGCCACTGGGGAAAATGAAGAAATGTCTCAAGGAAGCCAGCTGCTCTGAAATCCTCCTTCTCCTCGCGTTGGATTTGGCATTTTCGTGGCATCCCTGGCTTCAGAGCTCTTCCCACAGTGCGGTGATTGAAGTCCCATCGGAGTTAACACACCTTAACTGCCTTCCCTGAGCCCCGGATTGAGATCTTATCTTTCACAGACACTGAATTCTCACTTCAAATAGCCTTTCTCATTCAGATCACGCTCAGATGCTTTCGGGAAGACCTCAGAAATCCACACACATCAGTGGCCCTAAAAAAAGGGGGGGCGATTTCTGTGCCAAAGGATGCCCTGGAACACAAGCAGCCCCATGTCTGAATTCGCTGCTCATTCCATTTTCCTCGCAGCCAGTGGGGCACATCCTGGCAGCTCAGATAAAATCATAGAGTCATAGAATGGTTTGGGTTGGAAAGGACCTTAAAGATCGTCTAGTTTCAATGCCCTGCCATGGGCAGGGACGCCTAGAGGAGGCTGAAAGCCAGCAGAAAATCTCTTTTGCCTTGCAGGAGTCTTACACGGCCCCCAAAGATTATCTCCATCAGGTGCTTCCAGAGTTGCAGTGAGGGAACTGGGGCAGAAGCGCCGATTTAGAGTGTAGGTTTTACCCACGACTTCTTTATTTCTCAAATTTCAATCCATGCCATTGTTTTGTTGGGTTTTTCCCCTGAGCTAAACCAAACCCGTGCCAGAAACCTCTGCAGCCATGGGGAGGAGGGCACGGACCTGGCAAGGACCTGCCCAAGGCGCTTTTTTCCTCTAAATATTCAATTCACAGCATCAGTTGTGCCACCACCTCCCAAAGGCCGTGTGTTCACCTGTCCCTAAACACCAGTTGAGGAGCCCTGAGTGGGACACCCTGGTCACACTGATGCCTTAAGTTTTAACTTTCATATTTTTCACATTCTGTGCTGCCCAGGGGTGCAGCTCTGAGCTCACAGTCAGTGTCACTCAGCTCTGCACACAGCAGGGACACAAAACAAATCCTTTTCCTGCTGAACACCAAGGACAACTTTCAGGCCCAAAAGCACAAACAAGGGTGGGCTGGAGGGAGGAACAAGCAGGATGGGACCTCACAACCTGCAGCTGGAATTGGACAATTAAACCCCAAGATGCAAATGGACCAAAACTTATAAAAATGTAAGACTTTGTGACCAGTCAGCTATTTTGTGACCATTCTTAGTCCACCTTGGGTGTTGCTCTGGTCAGGCTCTTGTCCTGTCCAAAGTGTATCCTTAAAGGCCTTTCAATAATTTTCTACTTTATTCTCCAGCTTTGCCCAGTCTCTGTTTCAGGTCAGCCTTCCGAGGCATCAGTGCACACCACAGCAATGCACGACAAGGCCTGGATGTAAATTTAAATTAAATTAAAATTAAATTAAATGTTTTCACCCTCTCTCCCAGATGAGAGTTAAGCACAACCCTCAAGGATGTGCAGAAGAGCCCCTTTCCCACTCTCCAGACTCTGCGGAAAAGCTCAGCAGCTTCCCTGTCCATCCCTCCACCCATCCCTGGTCCTAACCCCAGAATTAGCATCCCGGTGCTCAGGAGGTGTCATTCTGGAGCGGAGAGAGTTAATTTGCCCTCATGAATCAATCGCTCTCATCACATGATGAGGCTGAAACCTCAAATTCGTGCCAAAGTGCTCCGCATTGCACACACCTCTGTTTTGCCCTCAGGTGCAACACGCAGTTCAGTGAGAGCAAAGATGCCAGTTTCTGTGCAGGTATTTCACATTATCACTTAGATTCTCCCCGGGCTATAAAGGAGGAGGGAATCCTCCGTTTCAAAAGGATATTTAAGTCTATGGGGCCACTGGGAATGTGTTTTTTTAAGCGCTATCTACAAGCAACGAGAAACAAAAGAGCCGAGGAAGACTCGAACCAGTCTTTGTCACACACGAGGAGCACCACAAAGAGCACATTTATCTTTAAGCCGCAAGAATTAATCCGCAATATTTAAACACTTAAGCATTTAAGTCACATTAAAGCTGGCTGGTTTTTTTCGGAGGGCTTCACACAAATAATTGTGGGTGCTGGTGGAAACAGTAGCTGGGAAGAAGTTGCCTTTTGGCATTCCTTCGGAGGAAATCGGGGACTGAAAATGTCTGCTGCCTTCTGGTTCAGTTAAGAACTCACCAAATTTTGAGTTTCCTGGAAAGTATGTTTCTGACCCTTCCCAGAACCACTGAAAACCCTGAAGTTAGTCAAGTGACAGGGAATCGGTGGTTCTAAAAATATAGGAAAAATATGGATTTACTTTTTGATTTGCTCTCTCCTTGCTTTACATAACGAGCCTTCATTTGAGCTTGTAAAGCATTTTAAAACTTTGTGTCTGGGCACATAAGATATTAAAGAACCTCAAACTAAATCATGATCCTCCTATGAGAAAGGTGGGCAGCAGCAGGGATGGGAGAAGAAATCACCCCAATTTGCCCAGTTTTTAGGATGGGGCAAGAGCAGGCACAGAGACACCACTGCAGGGGGGCCTAAATGTGCTTAAAGAGCCCCTTGTCCTCCAGCCAGAAAATCCCAGTGACCAATAAAAAAGCTTTGAGATTGGGATAAAACTATCAGTACATGCATATCTTCAAGTTTTCAGTGAATATTCACTAAAACAGTGGGTAATTCTACTTAAGAGGCTTCTCTCCAGGTGATTTTTTGCTAAGTAAAGAGAGTTCTGTCAGCTGAGAAGAAAGAGTTGGCAGAAAATTGTGTATCACTGCAGTAAATCTTCTGAAATGTATTTTTATAGCACCTTTTATCTGATCCATAAACTCTGTGAGGCAGAAGAACGACATCGTTCCACAAGAGCACTCAGAGGTGAAATGATTAACCACAAATCACACTGATCCTAATTTTATATTCAGGATTGTAACCCAGAGTAAGGTCTTTGAAGTGAGAACATCTTGAATTTACACCAGGTCAGCACCTGGCCAGTAGCCTAAAAGGAAATTTAGGCCCTGCTTTCCTATAAGGATAAATATTCTCCATTCAAAAAAAAAAAAAAAAAAAAAAAAGGAACATTCTCATTATGGTGTTTTTAAAAGGAGCTTTTTGGGTTTGTTACATGGTGCCACTTGGTTTTGTAGTACTTGTGTGGAGTTTCATTCTGGTTGAACCCTTATGTGGTGCAAGCCAAGATGAGAAGTCTGGATGTGAGGTTGGGGAGTTGTGTCATCGAGATTTCCTTTCCAGTGTATGGATAAGTTTGACTCCATGTTTTATTTTGAGATCCCCTCTAATATCCCTATGTTGAGTAATTCAGCTGCTGTTGAAATGTAATTTAGCTGGTAGAAGTCTGGGCTCTGACCCAGACATTCCTTTTAGCAAAAAGTCTGGACTTCTATTTAAAAAAAAAAATATTTTCAGTGATTTGTTTCCTTCCTTGGAACATCCTTGTGTCCTAAAATCCCTGTATCTTTTCCTCCAGTTCCTATAAACCCCATGCCTGTGCTCCTGTGCTTGGAAAATGGCACCAAAAGCACTGATGTGACTTCATGGGAAACTGGGAATTACTTCATCTGTGTTTTGTTTTAGAGGAGGCTGCGGGCGTGGTGCGAGTTCCAGACAGGACAGGGGCACTATTTGTCAGTTCCATCATTTTCTAGGCATTTTCACCAAGTGTGTAGTGAATGTAAAGAGCCAGTGAGAGGCTTGGAGAGGCGAGATGATAAATCATCCCGTGAAACTCAATAGGAATTGTTTCCTTTGCTGTGTGATATGTGAAAACTCTGCTAGAGGGGATGTCTCTCAGAGCTGCCCATTACCTAAATTCCCTTCAGCTCAAATGTAAATCCTTTTAAGAGACTAAAGATGCTTTGAAGTTGGAGAGTAGCTCCCAATGACAAATATATATTTTTTTTTCTAAATGTTGTTAGTCCTTTACTTCCCCTGACAAATCCCTTCTCCCACAATTCTGTAAGACACAGCTCAGCTGTAACAAAACAAGCCTGGAGTTATGAATAATTTTTATAAACTGTCGCCTCCTGATTTTTCACCAGTTTGATTGCTATTGTTTTTCTCACTCTGTTTTTCTTATGTCTTGTCATCCTTAATGCTGTTGGGAGGGTGTGAAAAATGGAATTTGGGGAGAACCCTTGGAGGCTGCTGAGCAGCAGTGAGTGCCAGCAGCCAGGAGAGATGAGGACTCAGCTCCCTCCTGCTGTCTGTCCCCACACAGTCACAGTCCTCACAAGCTGAGGTGAAAACCTTCCCTTCATCAAGACTTGAAGCACCAAAAATTAAGTGTATTAAAGGCTGGAGTTAGCACATGCAGGTTATCATTGAAGTTTCTTGTTGGCTGAAATCTTTCAGCTAACACTGAATTCTTCTAAGAATTTTCTTTCACAATTTTTCTTCAGGAAATGCAATATTTTTTCTTTTTTCCATGGGGAAATCTAAAAATCTTTTAGAGCTGTAGCTGCCTGCTTGGGTGGAAAAAAAGTTCGCTTTGTTACAAAGCAATTTTATTAAATAGATGGGGTTTTTAAAAAAAATCCAAAGGAGAACAGTTTTGAAACTGCCACTGTGTTCCATGGGATTCCTCAAAACACACAAACACAGCCTTGTGTTCTCTGAGGGACCAACGTGGACAAAGAGTTCCCACTTGGATTAATGGGAGTTGTGTGTCTAAAGCCTCTTCGTGGCTGAGCCTTTTATTTTTTTACTCTATAGGGACAGAATTCCTAGAAGGAAAATCACACTCAGGCTGCTGAGAAACCCACAGGAGCTGCCTCTGGGTGTAAAGAAAAAATCCCAAACTTGGTAGAAAGCAGCATAAACATTGTGGGATTCATCTTTGTGTGTGGAGAACCTTCAGAGAAGGAGCCTTTCACCAGAGAACTGCAGAGATATGTTCCCACTTTTCCTTATGTTCACTTTGCTTTATTTCCATGCAGCTCCCATTAGGTTTTTTTTATTTGGGAACTGGGGATGAAGCTCTTCAGGAGGGGTAAAAATGAGCTTGTGGAGCCCCAATCTCCATAGCTGGAGTTTGGGTGACACCAGCTGTGTCCTGCAATTCTTTTGCTGTAGGTTTGAGGTTTGAGCCTTCCCAAATTTCAGAGATTTTTCTATTTTGCTGATTAGCCTTCACTGAAAAGCCAACCTCAGATTCCATTCTGGGCTTTCTCATTTTCAAGACCTCAGTTCATGTAAGCCGTGAAAATTAATGTTTGGACACACCATTTTGCCTTAAAGAGATGTTTTTTAAAATCTCATTTTTTCTTTGTGAGACCAGCTGCTAAAACCAGAAATTACAGAATTTAGGATTTTTTTTTTCTTCTTCTTCACAGGGCTGGAGGTGACCATGACTAACCAAAAAGGTATTTCCAGGTCCTGATACTGTTTTGCAAACTGTTCTATATTAAATATCATCCCTCTAGTGAGAGCTGTCAAAACACTTTCTTCTAACCTTCACCAGTAGAAAAATCTTAGTGATGCCACATAGCAAACATTATACAAATAACTGTCAGACTTCATTAAATCTCCTTTGAAAAAATTATTTTCTCATGTGCTTTGAGTATTTTAATTTTTTAAGGTGTCATTTCTAAGCACTCCAGTGCTGATTTGCTTCTGGAACCCTTAGATCTCGTTTTCATTAATTTTAATGGAAGCTGTAAAATGCAGAACATTCAAAAGTATTTTCCTATTCCTGTTTATATTGGGTTTATGCCATTTTGGTGACACAAAAAAGCACTGGCTGTTGCTTCAGATGAAGCAGCTGTGGATGTTTTCATGTCCAGTTTAAAAAGTTGTGTCCATGCTTGGGGCAGAAGTAGATGAAAACTGAATATAGAGGCTTTAGGCAGCCTGAAGTTATATATGGTTTCAGTGCCAGCAGAGTGTAACAGCTTCTGAAGCAACTTGCCCATCTCTATCACTCCTCAGCAGCAAAAAAAATCAGCCCATCTAAGAGATGCTCATGAAAAGGTCTGGATTCCAAATTAATTAATCTGGATCATTTATTCATTGTAACATTTAGAAACTCTACTTTGAGAGAGCTGGACAACACATAGAACAAAAAGATTTTTCCAGACAGCAGGTGAATAAAAGAAAATGGTAGGAAAAATTGAGACCGTATTGGTCTGCAGCAATTCCTTCTCTGTCACAATTTCTGCAAAGATAGAACTAAATAAATTGCAATTTCACACACATCTGGGTATTGAACCTATGCAGGAGAAAAAAACCTTCTGTTCATCAGGTGTGGATGCTGAGTGTGCTGGTGTGGCAAATGCAGGAGCGAGGAGCAGCCTGGGGAGGGGAAGTGCCTGCAGTGAAGGCTGGGCTGGAAATGTCCCTGCAAGGCTGCAGGTCACCCCCTGGTCACCCTTTGGGGTTTCCACAGAGGAAATTGCTTGGCACAGTCCTCCTGTCACTGTTACCTGTGTCCAAAACCTGTGTTAGCAGAGCTGGGAGCTAAGCCAGCAATTAAGCTAAGCCTGGAATTAGGCCTGGCCCTGCAGGAGTGGTGGCTCTGGGGCAGTCCTGCACAGCCACCCACTGCCAGCACTGTCCCCCACGTGCAGGTCTGGGGTGTCTTTGTGGTCATGAGGACCTCGCTGGACTCTGAATGCACTGACATTTGCTCTGAGAACAGATGAAAAAAAAAAAAAGACACATAAAGTTCCCAGAGATCTAAAAGCAGAAACATGTGTTGGAATATGAGCACAGGCTTTTTTCTTCTTAACTAAATTGAGCAGTAGGAGATAGGAGTTTGGGTGACCCCTTCCTCACAGTGGGTGTTACACAGACTCAGGCTTTAAGCACTTCCTTAAGGACTGTCAGGAGACTGGGAAATAATTCAGTCAAAGAGGGCAGCACAAGCAGCAATGTCGAGGGAAGGATTTTATATTTCAATTTAAGTGAATCCATTTGTTTTCTTTTTAATGGGAACAGCACTGTGACTCTGCAAGAGTTGGGAATGAGCTCAGCAACTGGAAACTGGAAAGCAGAAAATCCTGTTGCTCCTTGGGCTGAGGTTTGGGCCTCGGTGGTTTCATGGCTTGGATTAGCCCTGCCTTGGTGTCACAGTACCTGTGCAGATCACTTTAAATCCATCATCCACGGGCTGCTCATCCCTAGGGAAAGGTGTGATGCTGCTTGCATTCACTTTTGAGGGGGTTTAGGGCATGTAAAGATCAAGAGATACTGTTAGTCAGAATTCAATGCAGAGGTGCTTCCATTCTATGTGCTTTGTAAACTTTCTGAAGTTCCAAGAGAGCTGGAAGGAGTCACATTTTTGCTTTCTGCTCCTGTCATTTCCTCTGCAACCATCTAACAGTGTGCTGGTTCATGGCTCACTTACCTCTCCTGGCTGAGTACAGCCTTGGTACCAACCAGAGCTCCAATTTCCACCTGGAAACTTTGCAAACCTCCTGGCAAGGGGGTCCCCAATGACACAGGGGTCTCCAGCACTCCAGGTTTAATCAAGAAGCCTTGCTTTCATGTATTAGCTGATATTCTATTAGATTTTTCTACTTCTCTCTCTACAATTTCTCAAGTTTTGCATTTTAGAAAGGGTGATGCTCCTTTTATTCTAGGACATTCACAGTTTCATTGTTTTCCTCTTCAGTCTCTGTATCCTCTGGTGGCAAGGCTTGGAGAGCCAGCAAACCAAGCTGGGAGAGTTTTCCAGGGCACTGTGGAGGGAATTATTTATGTCCATTACAAAAATAACTGGGTTTCTAAGTCTCCATCCTGTGGGGCACTCTTAGCTCAGTGTAACATTTTCATCATGAATAACCAATTAAAAAACCTTCTTTTTGCAAAGCTGTGTTAAAGTGCCCATTTGGGGAAACTGCAGGCACTGGCAGTGCTGGCCAAATACACCCAAAAAATGAACTTCACAATACTCTTCAGAAAGCCATGGTTTTTTACACTTTCTAAGAGTTCTGTCCTTTATTAGCTGGACCTGCTCCAGTGTTTGGTTTGAGTGGGTTCCTGGCAGAGGTGCCAGTGCAGATGCTGCTTCACATTTGTCCTGGCTGTCTCAAAATGAAGCTGTCTGGACTCAGGGCCCAGCTGTGTCCTGCTGCTGCAGCCTCTGACCACAGGAAGATGGAGAAAATGTGATCTTTCTCAAGTGCCTGGATGTGAATCTGCAGGGCAGGAAAGTCCCTTCCTGCCCAGGTGAAGGGATTGCATTCGACACCTGCCCAAGCCCAAGCCTGGGCTGTGGAGAGCAGGGCCAGGGTGCTTTGAAGAGGATAATGTGCTTCAGCTGTTCAGTGCCTGTAAAAGTCAGGCCACTGCTTTTGGTGCTGGAATGGATGGTTTTGAGGTCAAAAACCAGCATGGAGTTCAGTAAGGAAGGTTTTCCTTAAAAGCTCTGTGGCTGTGAACATATGAGTTAATTCGAGACTGAAAGTGTTGGACCAGTTCCTCTTTTGGCAGATATTTGCCCTTTACAGATCCTTCTGCCCTCCTCACCTTTGATATGAAGGCAAGAGGGAATTTTGGAAGCATAGAAATGACCCCCTCATGACAGCACATGTGCTGGGGTATGGGCCAGGTCAGTCCCTTCCCTGGCACCTCACTGGGATTTGCTCACATGCTTTTCCACAGAGACTCTGCTGGGCAAAGCCTTGCTTCCAAGAAAGCCCTGAGGAAATTTGTAATTCCTGTTACTGAGAGACTCAGGAGTTTAAGTGAAGCCCAGAATTGCATGGAGTGTTCCAGTCAACACATTTTTGGTTTTCCTTCTTAAAACATTCATAAAAGCATTCTGTAGCCAGCTGTGTGGCAGCCAACAGCCGTTGCTTCCTTCCACAGCAGAACAAGTGGGAGCATCATTTTTAGTTGGGAGAAAACAAAACATCACACTAACTTGATTTTTCCCTTTGATCCCTCATATTCCCTACATGCTTTCCTCTCTGTTTATAGCATCTGACATAATTCCTTTGGTCAGATTTTATGCCTGAAGTCATTTAGGCCAATTTTAGCTTTTTTTTTTTTTTTCCAGGGCTTTGACATCTCAAGCAACTTAATCTAGGTCAGTAAAGTACCTGCTGTTGAAAGGAATTTTCTTGAGTAATGTTTTGATGTCAGAAGGGCCTTCCTTGGCATGTGCAGATCGGAGGTCACCAAGCCCAGACAGCATGGAAAGGGCAAGTCACTAGGTGTTAAATATTGGTCCAAAAAGCAGTCTGCAGGGATATGTAGATTTAGATTTTAAATGAGGAATTTTGTGGTTTTTAAACAGCTGAAGTGATGTAGTGTAAAAATCCCAGCAATGCTTCCTTTGGGGGAGAAAGTGCATGGGAAATGTTTGGGTTCAGGGTCACAGGAGCAGCAATTGGGTGGATTTCAAACAATTCCCAGACCAAACCTAAGTTCCAACTGGGAGAGCCCAGGGAGCTCAATCTGAGAACAGCCATGGGATGTGGTAGCTCATGGAGGAGCAAACCTGATGGAGTTTACACTGCAGTTTTACAGTTCCTTCTTTCTGGCTACTTCAAGGAAGATTTTTGAGGACTCTTATCAAAACTCCCTTTATCACAACCAGGGCTGAAGGACAGGTCTCCCTTCTGGCTTTCCAGACACCCAGTGAGGGCACTGGGGACAGGGAATTATCACTGTAGCCAAGGCAGAAAACTGGGAGAAAATGGAAAAAAAATACAAGATATTGCATGAGCACCAGGACTAACAAAGGTTTTCTTTTCTGGGTTCATATTTTATGATTGATTTCTTTTTTATCTGTAAAAGGGAAGCTCTAAAAGAAGATTTTCCTGTTGTTGGACTGGGTATTTGCAGGGGCCTTCCTCCTGTACTACCCAAATGTTTTCATGAAAACTGGAGGAATTTAAATTGCTATTTATCTGACCTTCTGTCACATTTGATTAAGAAGGGCTCAAACACAACTGAGGTGGGTCACAGGTAAAATGGCAAAAACTCAGCAAAATGTATAATTGCTCTTCATTTCCAAATGACAAAAAAAAACACAGGGTAACCCAGCCTTTTCCTTAAATCTTTAGAAAAAATATTGTGAACTGCATTTTTCTCTTCCTTCAGTCCTTTCAAAAGCAGCAGCACAAGCCAATACTTCAGCCCTGGTTTAGAAGATCCCCTGAACAATCTAATTTGAATGACATTACTGGGAACTAAAGTGATTGTGTATGTGCTTGTTTGGCTCATCACTGAGGAGCCTATCAGTGCTACACTAACGAGGAGTGATTTTTTTGCCCTTCAAAATTGCCTTGCCTTAATTTGTTACATTTGGTTAGCTGGTTTCTGGTGGATCCCAGGATGATACAGTGGTTCTCAAACCATCCTCTGCAGAGCATTTTTTTTTGGTGGGCTCCATCAAACCCACGGTCACGAGATGCTTTTTTTTCTTCCCCCCTCTCATTTCCAGTTGAGGAGTTGCATTATGAGGCTCTAAAAACACATTGTCATGTTTTCATTAAATTGTTTCTCCATGGCAGCAATTGTTGGAGCCACTGTGTTCGTGCCTTTGATTGTTACTGGGAGGAGTGGTGGCTTCTGTCATTGGAAATGGATGAGGGACAGAGCCAATCCAAAAGTGTGTTTGCATGAGGGATGTGTTTTTGTGAGGGAGAGAGAAATCTATTTACATGTGCACTAGGCAGAATTGGGATTTTTTTTTTTAATTTTTTATTTATTTATTTTATTTTCCTTTTCATCCTTCTGTGAACTTTTAAAGCAGGAAGATTTACTTAAGTATTTTTTATTATTATTATTATTTTACATGTATGGAAATGAAAGGTGTGGGATTTATCTCTGGGAAGGTCTTGCAGGTCTGCATAAAATGTTGTGGTAGGCAAAGAACAACTTAAATGTAACTGTTGCATTTCAGCAAAGGCCTCTCTTATTCAAACATTTCTTCAGGCATCAGTTTTACTGGAGGTTGCCAAAGCAAAGCTTTGAAAACAGAGTAAAACACCTTTTCTTCTGCTTGTTCAGCTTTCCTCTTTTAAAATGTGAGATTATGAGAGGTCACCATTCAGTGAGTTTCTCTTTTACCATTTTCTTTCAAGTTAAGATCTAAGGCATCAAAAAGAAACTAAGGAAACTAGGACAGAAGCTAAGGAGAATGTACATTAGATAAATATATACACATGTAAATACAGAAAGATTTTTATATCACAATTTTAATAAATGAAAGAATAAAAGGTGATTTTTTTTTCTTTCAGAGTTGAATTTTAAGCCATAATTCAACCCAGAAGCTTTATCAAAAGGTTTTTTTAACTTCAACTGCTCAAAAACTGATTTCCCTGCCCTGAAATATTTCTGAGATATATTAAGCAAAATCCCACTCCAAATAGCCTGAAAAGTTCAAACTCTATCCTCCAAAATTTTGCATCTTAGAACAGAGCATAAACCTATAAATAGAAGTAAATTAAAATATTTTAATGCGTGAGAGTTTTAAATTGAGTGATTTTAATAGTATCATTTAATTAAATACCTAAATTAGAAGAACTTAACTTTGAAACAGAGATCTTTTGATTTTATTTTAAGTGCAAGAACACCCCCACTTAGATTTCACAGGGAATTCTTGATGTTAGCTGGTGTTCCCTGGAGAAGGTCACCTGAGCTGAAATCTTTGCTAAAGGAGCAAGAAGCAGAATTCAGCAGGATTTATTTCTTAGCCTTGTTCTTTTGCAGAGGTTAAAAGTGAGACTCCCTCCTCTTTACAGCCATAAACACTGCAGTCCACATGAAGAGAAATCTATTTAAAAGTGGCTGAATAAAGTCAAGAAGGTAAATTAGAATCATCTGCTCCCCAAAGCCTTTCTTGTCTCCATAAAACAATGCCCTCTCCTGCCTCCCAGGCTGTGACTAATTCTCTAACAGTCCTTTTGTTCCAAATAAAACTCTCATGGAGGCTGACCATATTTTAATGAACAAATGCAGGGAAGATTGACTATACAGGATTTTTTTTTTTGCCCTCTTTACTTCAGTGGCAGTGAGTGGAGGGGACAGAAGTGCAGGACACAAGTCTCAGTGTAGATGCTGAAGGATGGTCAGAGGATTTTTTTTTTTTTTGCTGTTTTGTTTTTGACACTGCTGTGGGTCATGGATACAATCAATTGGGTTCATAATTAGGAGTATTTAGCACCAGCTTATCTGTCCGGGATCTCTGTGAGGAAGCAGATGCTGAGATTCCCTGGAAAACCATAATGTCCCTCCTTTGGGGAGAAGCAGGATGATGGGACTTGCTCCAGAAGGCTGTAGATGGAGGGTTTGTCACATTCCTCCCTTTGGAGGCCACAGGACCAGGAGTGTCCCCTGAGGGCTGCAGGTCTGCTTGGGGGCCTGGACCCCTGAAAACACCAAAATTTGGGTTTAAACCCCCAAAATCTTCAAATTTTGCTGCCCTGGGAAAGGCAAAGGAAAATAACTGGGGTATTGAGCTTCCTGCAGCTCAGAATTAGGTGTATTTCTCCTTGGTTGGAATAGCCCACTCAGAGGAAAGGGTTAAAAGGAGGACACTGTGGTCCAACCTGCAAAGAACCTGCGTCATTTAAATCCTTGCCATGAAAACTCTGATATCCTCTCATATTTTAAGGGTGAGCTCTCCTTACATCTCCCTTTGGAAGTGCTCATCAGGCTCTGCCAGGCCTTCTCCTGAGAGGAAAACCAACACTTGTGACACTTGAACCAGCTGGTGAAAGGCAAGAAACACTCATCTGAAAGAACTGAGGCATTTTGGCCACCTCACATTCTCACAGACTTGACACTCTTTTACACTCACTTAGCCCAAAGTAACTGAACCTGTTTTTCTCGTGACTCCACTTGCAGCTCCAAGATCTATTCTTCCTATTTGCCTTCCTGAAAATTGGGGAATCCCTTGAATCATTGGTGGTCATGAAGAGCCATGTCTTCTTTATGACTTCCTTAACTATGAAAAACCAGAAACCAATTGCAAATTGAGCTCCAGGAATAAATCAAGAATAGTTCTTTTAATGTCAGCAGTTACCTAAAATAGCATCAGATGAGAAAGACCAGAAAATACCATTTATTAATTTTAGTTAAACATTTGTTATAGTTGTTGCTGTTATTGTTCCTAGGAGATCTTGTTAATTTGCAATCCTCTGACCAATATCCAGCATTTCAGGAAAGTAGGTCCTGTTTATGACAGAAAAACGCATTTTTTTTCTACCTGCAAAACTTGTGCTGAAGCTGCAACTTGAATTCACGTGATTTTAAAGGACTACATAAATTTGAGAGGGATTTCAATCAACTCAGGCTAATTCCTCTGATCTTCTTCAACTGAAAGTGCCTGACTTAATTCCAGTGAACAGGATGTCTTGTATGAAGAAAGGGTCTTTGGGGGTGAAGCAAGGGAAGCTAAACTTGAAATTTTCGTAGGATCTTACATCATTAGAAATCCCCATGAAGACAATGGCAATTTTGTATTTGAGCAATGGTCCTACAGAGCTTTTTTTTCTCCTAGTCACTTTTGGATTCTGCTTGGGCTGACTGTTGTTTTGTTAGCTCAGGAATGTCAGACATGAGAGAGGAACCTGCACACATCTTCCACTCCCCCATACACTTTGTTTTCATGTTCCCCTGCAAACTCCTCAAGCTTTGTGCTTGCTTGTTTATTTTTATGAACTATTTGCTCCTGTATCTCTCACTGCCTTAAAACTATGCAGGCTAAAGGTCTGAACGCTCAGATTGGTTTAAGCATCCTTGATTTGGTGGTTGTTTTCTTGCAGTTGTGGGAGCATTACTGCAGTGAAGGTGCTGGCAGCCCATCAAACTCGGGATGCAGAGCCTTGTAATGCCAGCACTGCTATTTATTGGCTCTGCAAACCCAGACAGCTTCATCAAGAAAATTCTGTCAAAAAACAAAACAAAACAAAAAAAATCCCTGACACAGACCTGGCTGATACACTTAGAATCCAACATCTTGTCCCTTGGACATAATGCCCCCAGGCTCCAAACACAAACAAATCAACCCTTCATAAGGAGATCCTTCTTTTCCTTGGCTTTGGCAAACAACAATAAACATCTTGGCAATAAAGAGCAAGAGATTACATGTTCTATATGGGCGGCAGGCCTCTAATGCAGCCCAGGGAGGGACCATATCTGCTCCTGATGAAAGCAGAATGCTGAGTGTTATGCAATTAGTCATGTGAAATGCACCCAGCAGCAGCCTGGTGGTCAAAATTCATATTGGAGCTCAGGGGAATCCTGTCAGGGCATGGTGGACAGATGTTGTACCTTGAGTGGGTCATTTTCTGAGAGATTGTCTCATTTCAGTATTCCTTTGCTTCCCCTTCCCTTCTTCCTAGCCATTGATAACTCAGGCAGACAAAATATTGCTTGAAAATGGCGAATGATTACTTGAGAAAAAAATAGGGAATTGAAAATAATGTCTTATTTTTACTTTCCACAATTGTGTCTGTAGGGACAGTAATTGCTGTTTATTTTAATGGCTGATGTACATGCTTAGAGAGATTTTTTTTTTCACATTACAAGTAGGACATCACTTACACTTAAGTTGCTTGTCATAACTTTCAGACCAATAAAACTCCCACAGATGAAAGCTTGCCTCAGTAAAAGAACTGTTGAAAAAGTGTTTCTATGGACATAAAATCTGACATGATGATAATCTGAAACTGCTCACTCCCCAAGGATGACAAAACTCTAACAACTTCAAAGCGAAGAAAGACTTGCCAGAGGGGAAATTGTAATTAAAATTAGATAACCTGTATGAAAAGCATCCAATTTGTAGTCTATAAAAGCATTTTAGAAGCACAGTTCTTGAGCCCCAGAACCATAGCTGTAACAATTATCTCAAGACTTTCACAGTGGAATCAAAACATGTTAATTTGTTAATGAGTCGGTTTGTAGCAGTAAGGAAAAACTCTAATGAGGGAAAACAAACATGAAAACTGCTTTTCTGTTTTGAAGTGAATGCACTGTTTAAGTCCATGCTTTGGTTGCTGTGAAAGTTTCCCATCTCTTCCTGAAAAAAGTGGTTTTGAACTGAGTGAAGGGACCTCTTCCCCCCTTAGTCCTAGCCAAATGTCCAAGTGGGTCACGGAGCCTCTCACATGGAGTGGTTTCCCCTCCAGCCTTTTCTGCAGGAATGTTGGGATTCTGCAGTGCCTGTGCCTGGCTGGGAGCACTGGTCACCCCACACATCCCATCTCCCAGCTGAGAGCCCTTGAGCCATCTCTCAGTGCCACCACACACAATTTCCAAGTGATAAAAGGATGTAAAATATCACAAGAACCTCTTTTGGCTGTGAGTAACAGCTTCACTCATCTTTATCTACCTGGATACCTGCAGCAGCTGGGCCAAGGATTAGATTGAGCCCTTCTGTCCTGACATCGTGGCAGATCTTAAAGAGCAAAGAGGAACCTTGAGTCCAGCTGAGAAGGCAGATTTCTTCTTGTTTCCCCACTTCTCAACAGAGATTTCCATCCACCCTGTGTTTAGCAGCAGCTAATCCATAAATCTGGAGCTTCTCCAAGGCAGCTGAGCTGTGGTGGCTGCTCCCCCAGCAGGGCAGAGGTGGAGCTTTCCCTGTTACTGTGCCCGCACAGAGCAGCAAAAACATTCATTTTCAGCTAATGACTGTATGTCTCGGGTTAGGAGAGGACCAGGGACTTCTCTGGATGTTTGGGTCGTTGTGAGGTTGGAGGGCAGAAGTGCAGTGGGGGGAAATAGGCAATGGAAAGAAAAGCCTGAAGAGAAGTATGAAAAGGAAGAAGAAAGGAGGCAAGAGGGATGGGATGGGATGGGAAGGGAGGGAGGAAAGAAAAAAGTGCATGTGAGGAGGAAAGGTAAAGTAGTGGAAAAATCAGAAAACTAGTGGTATTTTACATTGATTGGGACTTGCTAAAACAAAAGAGCTTGAGCCTCAGGTGAAACAAATATTATTTCTTTCTTCCTCCACTGCACTGCAGCAGTCACTCTCAAAGAAAGAAGAGTTTAGGGCCCGGCCATATCAATACTGTCAATGAGTGCAGAATTAAGGGAAGTTTTAAGGCCAAAATAGCCCTTTCCATCACTTGGCTGCATCTGGGAAAACCCAGACTGAGTTTCCATAAGGGGAAAATCTCCTCAGCTGCTTTGTTGCACAAGGAAACCCTGTTGTATGATGGCAGAATGGCTTACCTGGGAATTAGGGACTCCGGGAGAGCAAATTGTTCTATCAATAGCCAATAGCATTTGAGTGTCTTTCACTCTATCTGTTCAATCTTTGTTCTTTTCTCTGTGGTCAGTAAAATTTAGGATACAAAGGTGCATCCAAACCCACCTGCGTCTCACTCATCTTCACTCTTTCCAGGCCCAGATTCAGATCAAATCCTCTTTGTCGTTCCATCCTCATTCAGGAGCTTGTAATTTTGGTTCCTGCATGAGCCACAGAACACAATAAATACACACTAAAATGTGTGGCACATCATTGCAAGTGACAGCAGTAAAGGTGCCCAGCATCATCACCTCCCTTCAGTAAAGAGCTCACAGACCAGACATGTTGAGAGAAGGAAAAGGGTTTGGAGGGAAAAGTCAGGGTAGCCTGGGTACAACAGTGATCTTCTGGGATTGAATCTCATAATTAGCCAGGGCAGACTTCTCTTTGATGTAGGATTAATATAGAAGGAAAAGATTAATGTACAATGTTACTTCCTGAGTGAGCTGTTTCATTATCTTTGGTAGCTCCACAATATGATAACAATCACAGGGCTGGATCTGATCTTTTGCAGTTGAGACAATAGGGAGGAGGTGAGTGTTATCTCTGCCTTCCTCCACGTGACACAGTAATCCACTGTGTTGTTCCTGACAGCTGGAAAAGCTGCACATGGCCTATGCTTGCAAGCATTGATAATGATAAAATACTCATTATATCATTTTTGCTTAAGGCAAATACTGGTGATCTGATGTAAATGCATGGAGTTATCTCCTGCTGGTCTCTATTTATGGGAGCAGTGACTCCAGGTACTGCTATTATTAGCACTCTTATGAACACTGTTTGCTTTGTTGCAACACTTCTCTCTAATCAAACATCCCAAGGCACTTGGAGAAAAAGTTGTCCTATATCTGTAGTGCCAATTTTAAGTAAATATTCTCCCAGCCAAACATTTACCTTTACCTGGGAGCTGCAGGCTGCTACACAGGCCCAGAATCCAGCAGGTCTGGATCCCATTTTCAGTTGTTGTAAAGGCTTCCTGTGTTGGGAGAAAGGTTTGTCCAAGGATTAAAAACCTTTGGGAGAACAGGGAGATGGTGAAGCAAAGGAGCAAACTGCCAGGTTCTTTACCTCTCTGAATTTTTTTCATATCAGGAAGAGGTTTTGTGCCTTCCATGAGCTCCCTTCCAGTGTCAGGTTGTGAGTGATTCAGAATCTGTGTGTGCCAGAAACTTTAACACCCTGATGAAGATTTTCATTCAAGAAACAGGGACAGCAAAGCGTACCTGCCTCAAACAGGGTGGTTTTAAATCTGCCTAACCAGGGACAAATATGTTTTCCTTGTTTATTTTCTGTGATTCAGCTCTGGCCTGGGAGGAGGTATTCCACTGCACTTCATCATCAGCCTTCCCACTGCTCCACATGAAATGTGGAGGGTCCTACCAATGCCCTGAATCATTCACTCAGCAGCATTGTTTGGGTTTGGTTTGGGATGTTTGTCAAATTCAAGTTGAGGCTGGTTTGATGTTGAGCTCTTCAAAGTTATTCAGCACCCAGCCCTTCTGTGGCTCCGTTGAGTTCAGAAGTTGGCTGGAGCCTTGTGCTGTATTGGGGCTTTCACAACAGCAGCCAAACCAATTAATCTTTTCCAAAGATGCAATGTGGAAAACTGTTGCTCCTTCTATTTTTATGGCAGTGTTTTTGCTTTATTTCCCACTCAGATCCCAGGCTTCATTCTGTGCCATTTCCTTGCCTTGGATGCTGAATAACTCCTTACATGCTGAAGCCATAACATTTTCCAACTGCAGATCCTACAAAACAGGGAAATATGCCAGTCTAGGATTGTCTGTGAGCAGATCTAAACTGATCCAGCATTCCCCTTCAGGGCACCTTTCATTTGATGGGCAGACTGCAGATTCCTGACCTTTAAATTAAAAGACATGGGATAGAACCAGGGATCTGTCTTGTGTCCCAGACTGTCCATAGCAGCTGCTCTGAGTCAGACTGTTGGGATTAGAGAGAGGCAATAAATAGCATTGAGCTCTTGGGGGCTTCAGGTTGGACATCAGGAGGAATTTGATCACTGAAAGGATGGCCAGGCATTGCAAGGGGCTGTTGGGGGAGCTGGTGGAGTCCCCATCCCTGGAGGTGTCCAAGGAAAATTCTGGATGTGGCTCTCAGTGCTCTGGGCTGGTGACAAGGTGGGGACCAGGCATGGGTTGGACTCAATGGTCTGGGAGGGCTTTTCCAGCCTCAGTGATTCTGTGTTTCTGTGATTCTTTTATGGTGGTGCCCATTTGCCAACACTCATTAACCACACACACTCACTGCACAAGTATTTACACAAGTATTTCTCTTTGTATTTGGAGTGAGCGTGTAGGAAAATAAAAATGTTGCATGAATCTTTCACATTCCACTAAGTGAGAACAAAAAATCTTCCCCCTTTGTTTTTTTGCCATTGCAGGGCTCCTAATTTAAAATTAGATACTAATAATATTTTGTAACTGACACATAGTGCAGCTCGAGTCCACTGTCAGCTGCTGCATTGCCTGTGAACCACAACCTCAGGAGAAGTTAAAATAAGAAATAATTGCTTTAATAGTGAGTTTGCTCGTGGCCTGGACAATCTGCAACACCACTGGTGGGAGGTTTGGCTCCCTGCTCCACAGCTGGTCATCCCTACAACAGGGATGGGCAAAATGAGGAGGAGTGAAATGCCAGGAGGAGTCTGGCAGGGGCCAGGGCTGCCCAGATGGAGGTGCTTGCACCTCTCCAGGTGGGCATCTCCCCAAAACAGCACCAGATGTCACCTGAACCCTTCCACTCCTGACCCACCACCCCACCGTGGGCTCCAGGGGCAGCTGGAATTGCTCTTCCTGATGACTCGAGCAGTACAAACAGTGAGGGAATCTCTCCCCTCGTGAATCACCAAAAATGGAAAATAATCATCTCAAATTAAAGATATGATCAGTCTGCAAACAGCAAAACTTTGTCAGCACAAGAATAAGACGTTCTCCTTAATCCTGTCCGTGCTGAAAGAAGTTTATTCAAGTATTTATCTAACCTTGTATTTAACCAGGAAATCCAGCTGAGCTAATCACTTTCTGCCAAAGAAGTATTTGGGCACTCGTCTGCCATGACATTTCTGAGTGATTCTGTACACTGTGGCCATTCTTTTAATGGTTTAATCACACGCAGGAGGAATCACACATTCTTCAATTATGCTTCCTTCAGAAAATCAAAGAGCCTTGTCATCAGGGAAGACACAAGATAATGTTGTGCATTATTTGTAGAGGTGATGCCTCGAGATGAGAGGCCGAGGGGTTCTGCCTCATGTGCTCTCCATGGGCCTGTCCAAGTTCACACCACTTCAGTCTCCACTTTACATCTCCAACATGCACTAATGCTTTTTTTCTTCTGAGATTTCAAACAAGAGGCTCCTTTTCTTGTGCCATAACACCCAAGAGTTTGATGGCTTGGTTATTACCTCTACCTCATAAATAACACAACAATGTACTTTGTGTCTTCTGAATAACAGACACATATGTGCTTCCACTCTCAGTTTGTGATGGTTTTATAGGTAGAAAGACACAAAAGAGAATGAAGAAATTATACTTTTCACACAGATGAAATAATGTGGCCAACAACAACACCAGATTTGTAGTTATTCTGGGCAGAGACTTGCACACTAAAAGTCTCAAGGGCAGTTAATTAGGGAAGTTCCACCTCCAGGTCTGTAACACCAAAGGAGGCATCACGTGCCTCAGTTTCCCTGCAGGAAAAAGTGGTGGTGCTTGAACTGACCTCATCCAAGGCCTCTGGATGATCAGTGCTGTGGACATCTGCTCCTAAAATTCCTGTACTCTCCTACCATGGCAGTGGCAATGGGAGAAAAACAACCCCAATGGGCCCTTGAATTTCACCACCTTGTCCCACCTCTGTGCAAGAATCACATGTTGGGATCATGGGAAAAGAATAAAAGAGAAAGAAAAGAAAAATAGGCAGGCACTTGAGATTTATTCTCCTCCTTGTCCTTTAGAAGAATTATTCAACAGAAATAATTGTCAAATAATTAGCTGCCACCACCCCCTCCATTGTCCCCTTCACTGCCTTGCTGAGTCACGCTGTCCCCAAAGCATCCTGGAGGTCTGCATGGACCTCCCTGACCCAGCCTGGAGCCACCCATCCTGAGGAGCCCAGAACTGTCTGAGTGTCCCCTTGGACATCTGCAGGAGCCCTCTGTGCCCTCAGCACCTTCCAGGATCAGGCCTTGCATTAGAAAGTCGTGCAGACACAGCCACAGCCAAATGTGAACCATCTGAAAATCCTGCAGCCAGGCACATTGTCTTCAGACCAGGCCCTGTAGGAATTAAAACCAAGTGTGTGATCTGAGCAGGGTGAAATGAGCTCCAAATGAAACTGGAGTTAGGTCTCCTTAGCAGGGAGCACGGGATGGGATTGTTAGGTTTTAATAAAGTGTGGCCAGTGCTTTAATAAAGTGTGGCGAGTATATTACCCAACATGCTTTTACAATTACTGAGAAACAAGGACAGGAACTTCATTAACACTTTACAGGGGAAAGAAAGCTGTGCTACAGGCAAGTGATATATTGCTATTGTGACTGTAGGTGTCCTGCATTTAAGAAAGCATGAGGGAAAAAATATCTGGGGAAGGGAGTAATTACACTGTCAGCAAATGTGTTTGTGTTCGCAGTGGAGTCACCCTTCCAAGTCCCACAGCTGCTGGGAGCCTGCAACATGGCAAATTTCTAGGACAGAAGGTGATTCTATAAACACAGCGAGAGCTGTAATGTGAGAGACAAAACTCCTGAAGGGGAAAAAAAATAATAATATTAAAAGCACATGCAGAATCATTTACAAAATGTGTTTTCCAGGGCTGCAACAACCCTGGGCAGGGTTACGCTCAGCACTCTTGAGGCAGAGGAGAAGTGCTTTGATAAAGCACAGGTGAGGTGTATCTTGTGAGCTGCATGTCAGGCAGGATTAACTCCCTGGCAAATTATCAAAGCCAACTGATAGCAAAACAAGTTGGGACTCTCCTAGAGTGGCAGTTTAAAACTAGGTGTAACTTCACCTAAAACAAATGAATACAGCGGGGGTGTAAGGGGACTACCTAACTAATTAACCCCTTGATTAACTCCCAGGCAGATTTACAGCGTTCTGTGGAAATCAAGGAGGTCTCAAGAAACTTAAAACTGTGTTGGGCAAGTTTAGAGTAAAATTCAATTACTGGGAGAATTCTTTCTGTGTGGTTTGGGGATTCAGAGAGGAAGGGAGGAGAGCATGAGGTGAAATGTTTTACTGGGTCTGCTCCTGCCTTTTGCTGCTCAGCTCTGCACAGATTCCCACATTGCAGGAGCAAACTCACAGTAAAACACACACAGTGCTCCTCAGAGCAGGGAAAAGCTGCTGAGCAGCTTGGAAAGAGGAGCTCCAAATAACCCCTGAGAATGTAAAACCACCCCTTCAATTGCCACACAGAGCTTTGGGACAGTTTTTATCCTGTTTTGTATTAGAGCAGCTGAAGCACACACACACACACAGAAGTGAGGAATTATTAATTCCTCCCATATAGGATACAGGAGGAGTCCACAATCCCTGTGACAGCACAAACCATCACACACAGGCTCAGAAAAAACTCTGCCCTTCATGTGTTTTCTAACAATTCCCTCCTTTTGCATTTCTCTGGCCCTGCAGCAGGAAACACAAAGCCTTGTCAGGTGTTCCCAGGGAGCAGCACAGGGCTCAACCTGGCACTGCTGCCACCCCAACGAGATCCTGCAGCTTGGGGAAACTCGGGGAACAACCAGTTCTGTGGAACTGCACATGGGAAAAGCAGGCATGCAAAATGGGATGCTGGGGCTGAAAATGTGGCTTGTCAGGGATAATGAGGGAGACGGGAGGCAATTAGAAAGGAGAAAAGTGACAATCTGACAACACGCTCAATTAATGTAATCAGATTTTACATTCACTTCATCAGTAGTAAATCAAAGCGCAGTAGGAACGATGTGAACTTCTTTTAATATTAAAAACTACTCCCATAATATGCAAAGTCAGGGAATACCAGTGAATTTCTGTCTGTTGCCGATCATTAACTGATTTAGGATAGACCTTGTTGAGTAATTATGTTTAATAAGAGCTTGTCCATACAAGCTGCTATCAGATGTCATTTTATACAGTTTCAAGCCAGATATAATGGGCAAGATGCACATATTAACTTTCTGTAACACTGCACTGGCTTTTTATGGGAGAAGGGTGGGAAAATTCAAAACTGATTATTGTGTGGCTTCCTTTCAGACAGTTGTATTTGATCTAATTTGATTTATCGCTGCACATTTTGAATGAGCAGAAATGTCCTGAGGGGAAAAAAGAGACTTGTTACAGTAAATGCTCGTGCTAATGTATTTTCACCTGCTTGCTTGGTGGGCTCCAGAGTTGTATTTATTACTGTTTGGAGTCTTGTGGATTAAAAAAAACCTCCTCTCTATCTTTTTGCTCTCTGTTGTAGGGATGCAATGAGCTTCTCACACCCTCCACGAGCAGTGATTGTGTAACTAATCCATGCTGGCATAGCAATGTCTTCACCTAGATCACTGATATTGCTAAAGAGAAATGCAGGATAAAGGCTGGTGTCTATTTTGCTGAGGAAAGCACAGATGTAACTGGTTGGCAATTTTTTCCAGGTGGTCCTAGAGCATAAATGTCTTGAACCTTGTAGAGAAATAAGCCCAGAGGTTTGAAGTTCCACTCCTTTTTAGAGAAGTGCATAAAAGTTTTGGTGCTAGTATTACTTGAAGGCACAAAACCACAAACAGTTTTCCTGATTGCTCAAGGGTTTCTGGGTCCCCAGTGCACCTCAGCTTAGTCTTTAATGTCCTGCCACTGTTTTTCTTCAGCAGTGGGACATGGGGAGATCAACCAGTGGCTTTTCCATCACGCTCTTTCTAAGAAAGGCACACACACTTAAAGAAACATAAGGAAATGCATAAATGCCTGTAAGTCTGAGCCACCCACCCTGCAGCACAAGGACTCGAGGTTCTTCTGCAGTTTAAGCACAGAATTAGAAAATGAGAGCTCTTTGGGCTGACTTTGTCACTGACTTTCTGTGTGATGGTTGGAAAGGTCCAACCACCATCACATAGAAGGTATCTCTGCAGTGATTTGTTCCATAAACCCTTGCTCAAGGAGAGTTTAGGAATTCATTAGCATCTACACTTCCCAGGCTGCTGAGCTCTGTGATCCAGGCCAAAGCAGGGCAGTACCACACCTCAGATGGCTCCTGCCTCCATCTGCACCAAGTGTTGTGTGTCTGCAGGGCCACAGGCCATTTCTGGTGGGACAGCAGGATGTGTGTCCCAGCTCTGGAGTGATCTCCACCATTTACCAAAGGTTGATTGGCTCCTGCTCAATCAGTCTCCCCTTTGAACAGCATCACTGATGGGCACTGAGGAGTCCCTGCACTGCTGGGAAACTCAATCACCCCAGTTCTCCTGAGAGCAGGGAGAGGGACAGGGCATGCATCTCTGCACCTGGAAACAGCAGTCAAAACAGTACAAACCCACCCCTTCCTTAGGTGGGTTTCAAGTTCAAATTAGGCTTCCCTGCCTTATCTAACCCAGGTAAGTCTTAGTCACTGGCATTGCAAAAACTTGTTACGGTTTTGTTTGGCACCGTCTCCTCACGTGTTCCTGTGTGGGGATTGCAGGGACACGTGTTTGCCCCGCCGAGGGAGATCTCACACATGAACACTGATTGCACTGTGAATTTACGATTCTCTGCAAGTGTTTTCTGGCTTTGTTTGGGTGCTGATCTGCTTGGGTCAGCCCTGACTTTGCTCTCCTCTCAAAACACAAAGAACTCCTCTGTGGTTGTTGCTGGTGGTCGGGAGAAATCCTCCTGAAATAGTCAGAAGAAATCCTTCTGAAATAGGTGTTGATCTGTTAAGTGTTGGTCAGGCAGGAAATTTGTTCTGCTGACATGGATTAATAAATAAATAAATAAATAAATAAATAAGCAGAATTTGCATAAACCTAGAGGAATAAGCATTTGTTTCAACATAAAAGGTGGGGGAGGACTAAGAAAAGAAGGCATTGTAGACTCATGTCCTCCTGATGTCTTTGGTAAGGTTTCTGTTGACATTTCTCCTGTTACAGCAGAAGTTTATGTGGTATTTCCATATATCTCTAGAACGGCCTAAATGAGAACACCTCTAAATCTGTGGGAACCTCAGATTTCAATCTCCATCTAGATGCAAAGCATCATTTTCTCAACCGTATTTGCATTCCAAGATATACAAAATACAGAAAACACAAACGTTTGGCACTCAGGGAAGTCTCTGTCATTTGCATTCTCATCTCCAGCCCTGCACGTGCCACCATGGGCTGGGCTGCCCCTGCATAGGGTGACAGCACTCCCAAACCGAACACCCTGCACACAGACTCTGCTTTTTCTCACATGCATAGTCGTTAGAGAACTTCTCTCATTACCTGGGCTACAATCCCTCCCTTGGGGGGGAAGGCCTTGTGCACAAAACTAATTTCATTTGGCCACAGAAACTCCCCGTGCCTTTGGATTCTCAGTCTTTATATGCAGAGGAAAATCTGTCAGAAGCAGAGCTGCTGCATTTACAAGACCCTGTGCAAAATGTCACACCAAGCTGGACTGGAGGTCATTGCTGAGTTAACTCTGACAATGCTTGCTTTAAAAGAGAGCAGCTTGGGTTTTTTCTCCTCCTTTCAGAAGCCTCTTTGGGGCTTGATGTACCTTTATTGACTGAGCTGAGCATGCTCGGCTTTGGAGATGCACCAAAGGCAAGTCCACAACTGGCATCTCCTCTGCATCATTCCTTACAGCTCAAATGGGGTGAAAATTTTCCATGTTTCCTTTCTTTTTTTTACCCTTCCTTCCTTTTGTCCATCTCTTCCTCTCCTTCTTTCAATAATATCTGGCATTTTCAGAGGTAAATGTTTCTGGGGATTTTTTCAGCAACAAAATAATTCTGCAGAAAGTAATTCTGCCTTTTTTTTTTTTTCTTTGTGTAAAAGCATTTTTTTTCATGGAAAAAGTGAAAATTAAAACAGTTTAGTTGAAAATAAAAAAACATTGTTCAGTCCAAAAACCTCTGAGCTTTGAGTGTAACTGAAATGTTTGAACGGTTGAAATTCCTGCAGAGAATGGAGGAAAGCAAACGTGTTTTCACTATTTTTAGTTACTCCAGTATTTCACTGGAAGTATTTTGAGGGGAAAGTTTTGAGGGGGAGGTCTTTCCACAGCGGTTGCTACTTGAGTCCTCTAATTCCTTCTTTATTTTGTTTTTCCCACATTTCATAAAAATTCTAATATTTCTTATCTTCCTCCTGTCTTTCTGGCTGTGCAACACCCAAATCTTGCTGTCATTTTGTATTCATGAAGAGGGTGGAGGAAGCAGACACAGCTGAAAAGTATAATTTCTAGCAATGATAATAAAAATTAGAACTATGGCATAGTTCATGTATGGATTTTATTTTCTGGGGGAAAAACTCTGAAAAAAAAACAATAAAATTGTTCCCCCTCTACTGCCAAAACTTGATAGGCTCCACTTGAGGGTTTCTTAGATGGCGTGTGGATTCAAGGGCTTCACATTTCATCAGCATCCTTAATGAGCTTGAGGAGCCTCTAATAAATCTCAGCCCTTTTAATGAATTCTTTATAGCTCTTAACTGCTCCAGATAGAGATTGACGAGTGTAACCGGTAGCACAAAATCTTGGCAGGCAATAAGACGAGAGGCCCCATCCTTTCCCTCTGGCATCCCATCTGAATTTCTGCAGCGGAGATAACCACGAGTCTGTCACTGCTATGAAGTTTGTGAAATTTAATTAGGGAGCTAATAAAACAGCTCTCATCTGGTGCTGCAGTTACCTAGGAGATCTGATGTGTTGTTTGAGAGCCTCTCCCAAGGGAGCGCGTGGTGGAGAGCTGTTATCTGAGCAGAGAGTTTGATTGACCACTTCTCTGTTGTAAAACCCTTTCTAGTAGGGTTAATACTTTACTAAAAGACATATTTGCACCACTTGAGTACCATTGGTACACCATTGACGGGGAGAGGCTGATGGTTGATGTTTAAACACCACTCACTTTGGAGAGGCACGTGGGGGTTTTGTTCTTTCTCCTGGTTTCTGTTCTTGGTCACATTCTCAACCAAAAAGGGCCCATTTTCCAGTTTTAACTCCAATGTCTTGAAATCATCTCAGCACAATTGGAGATTTTCTCTTTGGGCTTTTTAGAGGTGAAGTTGTCTCAGCTAGAGTGGAGGAACCATAAATGATGGTGAGGGTAGAATCAGATCAGATTCAACCCAGATCTTTCTGCAAGGTCTGCTCCTGAGCAAAAGCTGGGTGTGATATGTCCAGACTGATTCAGCTCAGTGAATGTTTTGGCACTAATTTCAATCAAGGAAATTTCACTTTAATGCAAATATTGTCAATATATCTCATAGTTAGTAGATTAGCCTTTGGTTTGTTGGTATATTCCAGAAAACATAGTTCTGTCAGTTGATCCACAAGTATAAACAGTTTGTATCTAGTCTTAGAATTCAGCAAAAAAATGGGTTCATTGTACCTCGAGACCTTTTAAGATTTCAGATATTTTTCCCATACCACAACAGAAAACCACTCATCTCTGTCTTTAGATTTTTTCGGTGATAAGTCAACTTATATTTGAAAATGAAAAGCTGCTTCAAATAAAGAAGATTTTATTCAGTTCTGAAAATGTCAAAAAAAAGCTTCTTTGACCATTTCAAAGCCATTGTTTTTAGAAGAATAATTGAAATTAAAAAAACTACTGAAGCCATCCCACCCCTCCCAACTATATCTGTTTGGGCAAAGCAGCATATTCCAGCAATAAAAAGAAACCACATTAAAAAGTATTGACCAATTTTACTTAATATTTCTTGTTCTTTGATAACTGAAGAGAATAGAAAGATCTTCTCAGCAAGGCACCGTGAGAAGGATTTCTTGGAGAACAGTTTTACTGAGAAAACCATGGTTCTGTGATGAATATCTCAGCTGAAGGCCTGGCCTTTTGGCACCTCAGGAAATGAGCTTTGAGGAGGTTTTTGCCCTTCCTGGAAGCTCCTGGTCAGGGGATTGTGTTGTCAAAGGATGCAGATAGCACAGTGAGCTGAAATTGGGGCAGTGGTGCCCCCAAAACCCTTGGGTTGAGAGGGTGGAACATGGGTTTGTGCAATAGTGGGTTTGTCGGAGCCTTCCAGTGACAAAGCTGTTAAAGTGATTTATTATCAACATAAAGGCTGTTCAATAATAATAATAAAACAATGCCCAATCCTCACTTTCTGCTAAAAGGCAGCTGCTCATGGCCCGTGGCAGGCAGATGGCTGAATTTGTAAGATGGACTCTACAGAATTCAGAACGGCTAAGTCAAATCACTTGTCCTTTAAAAATAATGAGAGATCTTTGGTATTCCAGTGGCCCAGAATAAAATACCCCAAAAAGAACTGTATTTTTAGAGCAACTCACAGCCTTGTCCTAATGCCTGGTGAGAGGTTTCTCAGCAGTGATGTGTTTGTGGTGCAGAAATTACCTTTATCTGGTTGCATCAAGGGTGTCAGGACTGGCCTCTATTGTTCCATCTCCTGCTGCCTTGCAGAGGTGTCAAGTGACCCATTTGACCTTGATGAGCAATATCGAGGTGCTGTGAGCAGCACCTGAGTAATGAACGTGGCACTGAGCTCCCTGAGCCCTGGGCCACGTTTGTGAAATTGTGCCCGTATTTGACCTATCAAACCTTGTGCTGAACGGGTGACAGGGTCTGACCAACACATCATTAAAGCTTCTCATGGTTAGGGAGGAATTGAGTGAAATTAAATTATCTTCCTGTGGGCTGAAAAGCCCTCGGGAATATTATTTGATTATGGAGCTTCCCGGCTCTCAGGTATGGGCTCAAAACCAGCTTTATTAACTCTACCTGAAAAATTACTTTTCCAAGTCCTTGTCTGAAGGGGCTCTGCTCCAAAGGGATGTCCTTAACATGACTTAAAGTCACCTTTGTCCTGAGGAAGTTTGTGTGGAATATATGGAGGAAAATATGGATGTGCCACAGGCATCACCTAGAATTCTGTGTACGTCTCTGAGTGAGGATGGAGTTAAACTTCCATCTCTGTGGTGTAATTACTGACAGTAATGGGCTGCTTGTAATTATGATGATATTAAGCCTGATAAAATTTTTGGGCCAGATTCTTGCCTCGTTTATACTGGTATGAACCAGGAGACCGTGAAAGGAGATCTTGGCCCAAGACAGTTCCTCAGATAAACCTCAGGCTAAACAAGATTGAAATCTCCCACACCCATGATACCCCTCCAAACTTCTCTTTTATTCTTGGGTTAAAGGCCAGGTATATTTATGGTGCAAACTATATTAAGATTATCACCATTAATTAACTATGTTCTGAAGTTTTTAATCTCAACCTCTTCAGGAGCACTGAAATAATTTACATACCAAAACAATGGTGTTGAAAAAGCTTCCATCTGTTTTCCACCTTTTTTCCAAGAAATTTTTAAGCACTGGCCATTTTCCCAGGAGACCATGTCCCCAGGGAAGTGTATCCTGACCAGCACTCCTTTCCAACTTCACTAATTAAGGTGTTTCTATGAGTCACGGGGACTTTCCTCTTCTTTCATAAGATATGAGTGATGCTCTTTGGGGAGAATAAATAAATAAATGAATCCAAAGAGTGTTACTAATGGGCTGGAAGAATGATAGCCTATAAATTCACCTGATTTTAGCTGGTACAGGCAGAACCCTGTAAGGGTTAGGCTTTCAGATGATCTCAATAGATTAATTCCCCTGACTTTCTGATGAGCTGTCCTTTTATACATTCTATGTATAAAGCAAATAAATGACATCAGTAAATCTGGTATAGCAAGGTGGCTTAGGATATAAAGCATTTTAAACACTGAACAGATTTAAAAGCAAAATGAAAAGGTATTTATGAAAAAAAAATCAGAAGAAGAATCTAAATAAGCAAAACCTTATTTATTTGCAATTTATAATTTCAGCAGTTTTATTTATAACAAAACCTTAGTTTTCTTAGAGATAAAAGCTGTCGTATGATGTTTTCTCAGTGACTATCTAGTAGTCATTCTTAATTTTATTTACTTAAACACTTGCAACTTTTCTTAGCACATGCAAAGTGATGAGAAAATCTTGATTGCCAAGTGTAATTTCTCTAAATTATTGCTCTCATAACACAAGTTCAAAAGAAGAAATGAAAATAGGAAGCTCTCCTACAGCAGGCCTCTCCACTCCTAAACCCTCCTTTCAACTAAAAAAATAGAAATACCCACTTTTGTACATTGTGTACACTGTGTACACAACCAGCAGCATCAAAAAAAGTTTGCAGTTAAATTAGTGGTACTGAATTTGTGACAAAAACGTGACAAAAATTTGGTCTGTGCCAAGAAGAATGACGTTTTCAAAAGCTGTGTGTTACAGAGAAAGGGGAAGAAGCAGTGTAGAGAAGAGGGTATGTTCTTTTGTGGAGAAGGCAGTGGAAGATGACGTCGTAGCAAGAAGTACCAAAACCTTTATTGTGACCCCTGTGGTTTTCCCAAATTCAGAACTGTCCATACAGCTGTGGTCCAGTTCAGGTCACAACTGGAAAAGAACTGTCTCCAAAGCCAAGCTTTATGCCCAAGGGCACAGGGATATCACAGGAGGAGCTGATACTACGAATTTTTTGTTGTTTGGGATAGGTTCTGTACTCTCCTCACTCTTCAGCCAAAAGAGAGTTGGGCACAAAAAGGTGGGAATTGGTTCTGCCAAGCATAAGAATGGTTTGGTTTGGTTTGGTTTGGTTTGGTTTGGTTTGGTTTGGTTTGGTTTGGTTTGGTTTGGTTTGGTTTGGTTTGTTCTGGTGCCATTCAGGTTTATCTCCAGCATGGAGACTGGGCCAAGATCTGAACTGGCCCCTGTGCTAAAGAGAAGCAAAGCATCAGCCAAAGCTGCAGCTAAACCTCCTTGTCCTCTCTGTGCCTGGGGCTGAGGAGGGCAGGTGTAGTGGTTTCACCTTCCCCAATTTCTGCTTCTCAAAATTAATGTAGTGGTCTGAGTGTCTTTTAGAACTATTTATTCTTTTTCTTGCTGTGAGATGGGCTTAGGAGAAAAGCAAAGCAGATCCAAATCTTAAAAGGTGTAAGGGGAGATTTATTAACAAACACTAAAAGAAAAGAAGCAGCACCTGCCTCCTGCCTGAGGAAACCCTCAGCCAGCAATAGGAGCTGCCCTGGAAAATGGGTATTTTTCCTTCCTCCACCTGAGTTACATGACCCAGACATGGACCAGGGCAGCAGCAAGAGGGAAAGGACTTTGTTCCTCTCCTCCCTTTGAACTGGCAACTCACATCATCCTTCTGTTTTCACACAAAAGGGTATTTGGTAATTTTGTATTCTATAACAATGAGTCTGGTATTTCCGTAGTGATGCATATTGTTATAATCTCTCTGCTTTGTTTCCTCGACATATTTTTTTATTAAAAAGTCTTCCCAGCTTTAAATAAGTACAGAATAAGTGTGGTCATTCTGGGAACATGAGAGGCCTGATTATCTGACCATCAAAGGCTATGCTGTAAACAGGATACTAGTAAACAGGAACTGAACCCCATATGGAGAGTTTGTGGTTTTCTTCAGCCTCTGTTTGTTATGTCTTACATCCTGTTAATTATAGAAAAAGAGCTGGAAAGTTGGAAATAATCTTTTCTCCAGATTATTTCCAGCTTCCCTCCAATAGAGCAAAATGCAGTGTAGTACTGCCCTACCTTGCTTCCCTCAGATGTAAAACATTAAGACAATTCATTCCAAGGGGATCTCTTTTCAAGAGGATTACAAGCAGACTTTTTTTCTTTTAATTACAAAATGAAAATTTAGATCTTAGCATCTTATGCAGGGAATCCTCTCAATTGTTAGAATAGCATTTCAGTGTATTCTTTGGATTTTGTTTGAGAGCCTTTGATACCTTTTAAATACCATTTGTATGACTGGTATAAATCATATTTCGGTAGGTGGGTTCTTAGAATGAAGATTTTGTTGCACAAAAAAAAAAGAAAAGGCAGAATTTAAAGTCATAGTTTACAAGTTATCTGTGTTGTTAGGTCTCTTTCCAGGTTGTCCTTGCATGCAGAGGGATTTCTCCAGAGCTGGTCAAAGCAGTGGGCAAAGCAGGCAGCTACTCCTGCATTTCCACTGCTTATCCTTGACCTTTGATTTGCACAGATGATTGCCCATCTTTCCAACATGGTTCAGTCCATGCTTCCAGGGTTAGCACAGGTTCATGAGCAAAATCCTGGAAAGTGTACAAATCTGGAGTTTTGTGTTTCGAGGTATGTGCCCACTCTTCCTTAAGGACCTGCCTTGGAGTTTTGCTGCTTGAAGGAGCCACATCAGAGGAGCAGTGTGAGGGGGTCATGCTTTGTTTTGACTTATTCTTACCAGATCAGGCTTTGGTTTTGCAAAACAGAAAGCCCAAATCTGTTTGGTTCAAGGTCCCACATTAGCTGTGACGAGCGGAAAGTACCAACCACTCCTTACGTTTCTTAGACAGCCCTGGAATAGAGACCACAAATAATTCTCTTGTTATGTTATTTTTCAGCTCTCCACTCTCAGGGCTGTCTCTTTAAGCTGCTCTCTGGTGCCAACCATCTGCTCCCAATTGCTGTGTGACTCGTGAGATCTGTAAGGCCAAGTCTGTGCACTCTGCCCCCAGCAGCAAACTCAGGCCAAATTCCCCCATCCTCACAGCTCTCATCCTGGTGGGGAGGAAAGGGAGGAGA
Organism: Trochalopteron elliotii; assembly: GCA_024734555.1. Lineage (NCBI taxonomy): Eukaryota > Metazoa > Chordata > Aves > Passeriformes > Leiothrichidae > Trochalopteron > Trochalopteron elliotii. Next base: position 3,833,574 of record JANPWX010000106.1, on the reverse strand, counting down.
TCTTCTGCCCCACATTTCCCCAGACTCCAGGTATTGCAGCACCTCCAGTCCTGGGGCTGCCACTGGGACAGGGAAATAATGTCAGGATTATGGGATCATCAGAAAGAATTAAAGAAATGCCGAGGGAATTGGCTGCTTATGAACAATAAGGTTTGGATGCTATAAAAATGCCCTGTTCTGGCATAACTCTGCCCCCATTAAACTCAAGGGATAAAATTCCTACCAACTTTACTAGGAGCAGAGTGTGGCTAGTGCTGAGGGCTTTTGAAAATCCCACTGTATAGCTACACCCACTTTATGTATCCATTTTAATGACATGATTAATAAAATACCAATGGAGCTCCACACAGTTCTGTGTTCATTTTCCAAAACACTTTGACTCATCCGTAATCATAACCAGACTTTCAATTACACTGGATTTTAATTGTTCTCCTTTAAGTATAATTGCTAGTACTCTGAAAAAAATTACTATGAGTAGCTGGTGATGAGTAGGAATAGGCATCCTCACTTCTCTCAGTCTGTTCTGTCATTTGAGTTACGAGGAATGTAATTGGATATGTGACACCCAGACAGAGAGTGGTTTCCAGGATCTGAGAGGGCTCTGTTTCAGTTAATGTGTTAATTTGGGTTCCATCTTCTCATTTGTCCTGCTTTGATCTATCATTTCATAAAGCCAAAGCACCAGATTATTAAGTGCGTGTGCTTGATTTATGTGCAAGGCTCCATTTGCATGCACATTAATATTTTTAAAGTTTTGGTCCAAATTTCTGCAAGCCATGGTATGGAGTAATACGAGCTGTAATTTCACCCTGCGTGGCAACAACTGGTGGGAATAAAATTATCCTGTGATTTGGCCATATTCACACACCAGGAGCTATTTTCCATTTGGAAATTTCAAATATTGCCAATTGAAATATATCTGCAAGCAAGCTGTACAGAGAGGCATTGCATGATCTGAAGGGCACGGGGCAGGAGGCTGAATCTCATGCTCAGTGTATTGAGATTATCAAGAGTATGACATTAAAACCTCAGCAAGTAGGAGCCCCATTTCTACTTGCCTGAGAATGGGCAGCCAGGAACTCTCTCCCCTGACTGGGAGAAGAGTTGGGGCTGAATTTGCTCAAGTGTTGCCCAAGAAGTTGGATTTGTGACTGTTCCCAGCACAGAGCTGGCTTTTGGCATGGTTCTATTTATGCTGTCCTGGTTAAAATGCCAGTGCCAGGATTCTGCTGCCATTTATGCATAAACCCAGATTATAGAAATGCAAGAAGGGTGTCATTGTGAAAAACTGGGTCTTTATTCTTTTAGGCCTCTGGGAAGTTAAAAATTTATTTTTTAATCTGACATTTAGCCCAGAGAGGTTAACAGGGCTGCTAAGATCCAGAAGTTACTCTGCTTCTTCAGTATATTCTTTTTGAAATTTTTGTAGGATATCTTCAGACATAAAGTATAGAATAATGTCGATACAATAATTTATTCCTTGAAGTTTTATTATAGTAATTACTTGTATTAGATGAGTATTGTTTTAATAATGCTCTTTTCCTTCAAATTGCTCCACAAAATCTATATCATAATTATTTTATTATTAAAAAAAAAAAAAAGGTTTCCAATGGGAAACACTGACCCTGAGAAATATGTAATTTTCCTTGTAAAATGTTTGTTCCAGTGACACTTCTATCCATCATGGTAAAATTTTGGAAAATTTAATGAAAATAATTTGGGATACAGATCCCAGCCAGTACAGTTGAGGGGAGAATGAAGGTCTCTGGTTCAACCTGTGACCACAGCCTCCAGATGAGGCTCTGGGATTTGGCACTCTATAAAATAAGGTGTAAAATAATGAGCTATCAGATGAGCTGGATCTGCCCTGCTCTGGTTGGAAATGTTTGACTTTGTTCTCTGCCAGAATTCAAACCTCTGGGTTAGTTTGATTTCTGGTTGACTGGTTGGTGTCAGAGATGTTGGTTTGTATTTTTGCTGAAGTAAACCTGTCCCATCACTGCTTCGGCTTTGCAGTTACAGTGAAGACATTCACTGTAATGAATATGAATTACCATCGAATTTGAAGACCTTTATATTTCCTAGAGGTGGTCAATGGCTGCCTTTGCCTCCCAATGCCCAAGATATTATTCCTTGGAAAGATCATCTTAAATATGATCTGCTGGATAGTGGTTTGAGTCTCCCACAGAGGGATTTGGTTGTCCTGCTAGTCCATAGCCCAGCCCATCACTGACTCTGAATTTTAAGGTCCATGGCTTGCTTGGAGCTACCAAATATTATCAGATCTGGGTTCAAATCCAGAATTAGGTGGTTTTGTAAGTTACCCTTTCACTTTGAAGCCATTGCTTCCCCTCCATTTCATTTCTGCTCCATAAATGCACAGCAAAATTTTGCCTCCTTTTAGCTTGTCAGGATAATCTAATCCAGACCCTTCTGGTTTAAATTACAGCCTTTTCCAGCTCAGAGACTTTCAGAGCTGGCTTTCCTTTTAATCCCTTTTTATTTATTTATTTATTTGTATGTATCTTGTCTCAGCAAATTACGTTGCTTCATGTCATCTTAAACGATGTGGTGTAAAATTAAAAGAAAAGCCACTTTGTAATGTATCAAAATGTTATTTAAAAAAAAAAAAACCAAAACGTTTGTCATTTATTTTGCTCACAAGTAATCCCAAGCGGCAGCTCACTGTGAGGTTTTCTGTGAATGCATTTACAATAGGAGCCAACCACACATTTCACTGAATCAACAGGCTTGTCTCGAGATATTTATGACATGAATGTTCAGACTTCTGTTTAGTCAGCCATCCCCGGGGGAGGCAGCGTTTTTGATAGCGCCTAAAGGAATTAGGCGCATGTTGTCAAAAGGGTCTTTGAAACTCCTGAAAAATCACTGCAAACGCGGCTTTGATGGCTGAGTCATTTGGGGTCTTGCAAATGCTGTGCTGAGTACCGAATTCCCAGCGCGAAGGGAATGGGAATGCGGCGCTCCCGGCAGCTGGAGCCAGCGGCAGCGCAGCTCTCCGCACCATCCCAGCACAGACAGAGCGGTGACAAGCCCGTTTTGTCGCAGGGGACCGAGAAACTGCATCAGCTCTGGATGTGTCACCTACAAAAAACATCATTGTCTGTCTGCACGGCTCCCGGGCCGCCTTTGTGCGGGTCCCAGGGAGGGATGCTGCCCTCCCCTCACGGAGGCAAGGCTGGATCCCTCCGAGCTGCCTCTGCTGCTGCAGCTCCGTGTTCCCCAACAAGCTCCTCGCTGCTCCCCGGGATTTTTGCAGCCCGAGTTAACTCTAGAGCAAACAGGAGGTTTTTTTCCATGATTAGGGCTTCATCCACATAATCCCTGCACAGTTTTAGCCCCAGGCCCCGAGGCTGGAAAGCAGAAGATGCTCTGCGTGGCTGTGAGGGCAGAGCAGGCTGATGCCAACCTCGCTCCCAGCTCTGCAGCCAGCTCCTCTCAGCGCAGCCCCTCGGGTGCCAGCTGAACTATTCTTCCAGCTAGAGCCAGACTACTCCATCATGTCCTCGGTATGAAAAAAAAACCTTGCGAAGGGGGCAACCTTTGATCCCTGAAAGCTCTCAGAAGTGTTAATTCCATGTCTGGGGTATTGTCACGGAGCGGCGGAATTCCAGCGCGCCCGAAGCACAGGCGGCACCGCGGGGCGAGCGCAGCCCTGCTCGGAGCTGGGACATGTGGGGAAGAACATTTCTTGTTAGGTTTTGTTCTCTGGTTTTTATGGTGCTTTTAATATGGGCGACTCTTATCATGGTTCATTTACTCCCATGCTTGTGGTTTTGCCACTTGGGGGCAATCATAGGATTCTCTGATTCGTGCTAAGGGAAGAGCTGGCGTTTAGATGGTGAATTATGTGGTTATTTTTTGGTGGACTGTTGCTGGTATTGAGCTAGAAGACATTAAGGCACGTTGGTCCAGTTAAGATGGCATTTATCTTGTGTATGGCCACACTTTATTTTGTTACCTACACTCCTAGACTGTTTGAAAAGGAAATATTGGTAGAACTTTGAACACAAGCTGTTGATGGTTTGCCTTTGCCTTAATAAAGGCAGGTTCTTAATTAAGATCCACTATGGGGTTTTTTCTCAGTGCATTTTTTAATTTATTATTTGCTTTGACTTTCCAGAACATCTATGCTCTAACCAGTTCGTTTTGTTTCTGGTTTTGTCCCACCAGTATTGATGTCACTTGAAGATCTGATTGCCAACATCATAAAAACAGTGCTAGGAAAAGCCACAAAATATTGCACAAGACCCAGAAGGACTGAAAGCTGGAGAATTTCTTTCAGGGGATATATTGTTTTCACTGGTGAGTAGGTGGAGCCATTTAATTTTTCCTGATTACTGTCTAGAACAGCTCGAGTTGCTGTGACTGGAATTTTGATTCTATGGATCATCTTGCTGAAATAATTTGACAGCAGTAGAGTTTTTCTCCAGGGCCCTTGCTGTAAATTATATGTGTTGCATGCTCCATTATTAATTAAAACCAGGTTTTTTCCATTTAAACAATGTAATTTCTTGAGGTGGGAAGAGAATTTCTTCAGCTGATGATTGTTCATTAAGTTGGGAGTAGAAATGGTTTGCATCTTCTGAAGTTGAATGCAAATCAGACAAAACTTTTTTTATAAAATCTGAAATTGGGCAAAACTCTGGAGCTCTGAGACTCAGATGAAGTCTAGAGTGATGGTCAGAAGAGTTCTTAAAGCAGTCAAAGGCAGGAATTTTGGGCAGGAAAAAAAGTTGAATATTTGTTCTCCTCTCAAGCATTCAAGGGAATTAAAAATTGCACCCAAAGTGGGATGTTAAATTCAGCCTCTTGGAGGCTGGAGACCTACTGGACACATGGTTGTAAACCATTACTCAAGCAGCAGAATGATGGAGTTTGAGCAGGAGAGATTATCCCCAAAATAATTCTGTCCATTATGAACTTTTGTACATTCACTACTCACTGTGTTTCACACTGATAATATTCTTCCCCCAAATTTATGTGATCCAGGGGGAAAGGGAAGTTTATTTTCCAAGAAATTCAACCTCACCCTTACTCCAACTGTACGTCACACAATCATTGAAGTCCTGTTCCTTGAAATAGCCCTGAAATCTTGAAAATCACAGGAAATATCTCTCTCTCATGAGACTTTTATTTTTTTTTTTAACCACTGCAGGGGAAGAGTGTCCCAAAGCTCTGCCAGGATCCACATAGGCTGGGACATTGTGAGTTTCCTACCTGAGCTGGAGGCTGCAGCCCACAGGGTGTGATGGACATTTCTGTCTCCTCCAGGATGGGATCCCAGGACAAGCTCTGGGAATGTGCTCCAGGTACAACATGGGATGTTCAAACCTGTTCTGTCGGGCTGCCTCTGCTTCATGGGCTGGGTGAGCAAACAAGAGATTAGAGAGCACAGGAGGATGATCTGCCTCTGGTTTCTCATTCAAGCAAATAAATAAATCAAAGGATAAAGTGACCACGGCAAAACATGTTACAAAAATCCAGATTTATATAAGTAATGAGCATGGATTGCCAGTTTAAGATAGCAAACAGCAGAGGAGCAGAAGGCAGTGCAGTGATGTCCCTTGGATGGTAAAGGCCATCTTAAGGCTTTCTAATTACACTTACTAATACACTTTCTAAATGACAAAATGGAATCAGTCTTTGCTCCCTGACATCCTGCTAACAAAGCAGGGGCATTTGATTTCCACCAAAGGAACTCAGAAGTATTAAGACAATTTCCTAATACAGGATTTTTAAGAGGTTTTTTTCAAAACAAGTCACTGTTTAAAAGTGACAAGCTGGACTCATGCTCAGGGTTCTGTGGAGCAGCAGCAGCAGGGGCAGAGGGGTCTTGGAAGGGGAAAAATGGGAAGTGAACCTTCAGCTCATCCAGGCTCTCCCATTTTTCACCAGCCTTGGCTTAGCCTTTCCCTGTCTTAGCTTCATCCAGATATTTGTGCCAGATGAGCTTTAAAAGAGCAAAGCAGAAAGTCTGTCATTTGTGTGTAATACAGAACAGTTTCACCAGGTATCATCCTTGTGCTTACCCTAAAACTCTCCAAAACATCCTGTCAGTTGCAGAATATACACAAATAACACACACTCATGGGGCTGCAGAGGATGAAACCCAGATGGGAGGGTTTTTTTCTCCACAGCAAACACAGGCCAAACCTTAATGTGCTGCAGACTGGCACAGCCACCCCAGGATGGTGCCACTTTGCTGTGGGAGAGCCCAGACACATTTTCCTACACATTTTCCTGCTCAGGCTTCCCTCCTGCTGCCTGAGCTGCATCCACAGCACAACATCTCTCTTACAGTTCCCTGCAGAGAGCTCACAGGGATGGTGCTTTCCATTCAAGAGTGATCCCAGGGATGTGAGCTGGGGCAGCAGCATGAACATAACTTGTGTTTATCCCCTGGGCTGTGCAGCCAGGAGCTGCTCCCATTAGCACAATTTGCATATGGCCTTGGCAAGGCTTGGAGTGAATCAACTGCTCTTCATGGGTGGGGACAGAAAATCTGTCTCTTTTGGACCTGCAGTTGCTGTAACATTAAACATCCGAGAAAAAGATTGGTTAAAAAATAATGATCTGTTAAAATGAGGGGTTTTAAAGTAATTAATGCCAGAAAATAAGTGATGAAAGAAGGTGAGCGAGGAGTACCTGTGTGTATTCACAGTCATCTAAATACAAACCTCTTCTATTTTTGGATGCTGATCTCTGCCTCTCCCCATCCTTCCATGTCCCCTGGCAACAGGGCAGTGCAGGCCTGGAGAAGCAACAAATCTAGCAATTAGTGTCAGTCTTATTAATTCATGTCACACAACCTGAATAGATTATTAGATAGATTATTGCTTTGCCATATAAGATCTGATTTCTGTGCAGATGTGTGTTGGTCAAAGCAGGAAGGTACAGCTCAGATAAATGCATGGTGAGTATTGGGTGTCAGGCACTTTTGAGTCAGTTCTAAAGTTTTTTTATGTTCTTGAATGTCTCTTCCAAGAAAGCAGCAAGAGGGTGTCGAAATTAAATGAGCAGGTGGAGAATTCAGAGTAAGGAGAATGAGATTCTTCATAATGTGTTCTGTATTTCATCTGTAGAACTCCTGCTAGGGGACACTCTGAACACTGAAACTTGAGATGGGTTCAAAATTCAGCAAATTAAAATCACCCAACAGCATTCCCATGCTCCCCACCAGGCAGGGCTGTCCCACAGCCAGGGACTCCACAGACCTTTAACTGGGATCTCTACATCCATTCCTGAGGCTCTTAGGGAGCCTAAACAGGTATTTCACAAGGCAGCTTTGACACCTGACTAATATGGACAAATCACTTGGAAATTTTTGGATGAAAGGGGCTGCTAAGTCCAGCCCAAAACTCCCTTTACATGATGTGCAAATGACAACTGAGCTGGCAAAACTCATTAAACGCAGCACCTTTATCGTGGGGGATAATCTGTAAAAATGTTGCAACACCAAATGTTGGCAAGTTACCAGCACATCATCATCCCATTTCAGTTACAGAGCAGTGACCTGGTGATAAGCTCCTACTTGTTCAGCATCCAGCTCTCCTGGGATGATGTATTAGGAAATTCCCCACTGGCTACCTCAGGTTTTATCCCAAGGGCTTTGTGCTGGACAGGAGGGATGGGGCACTGCCCCCACAGTGGCTCCAGCAAACACCAACACATGTGGGCAGCACCTTCAAAAGCTGCTTTAAAAACGCTGTTTAGATTTCACAATTAGGACAGATGTCAGTCTTTTGAGGATTAAGGTGAGCCTGATCATTCTCGTGCAGCTGATCCCCACTTGAAGGACATAAGGTTTGTTTGTCTGGTTTTGTTGTTACAAGCAGACATCATTAAGGTCTGGAACATCAACATTTTGTCATAGGGGGACAAGGAGGTTGAAGAGGCTTTTGGCTTGGTGATGGCATTTTGGAAAGATTTTGAGAGAATCCAGATTTCTTACTGCCATATGGAACAGAGAAAGACTAGATAAATATCCCAGATTTTCTTGCAGTAAAATAAATTTTAAGTAAAGAGCCCAGTGTTTTAGCAAAATGGTCTGCATAATCTTATTGTTGAGCTCAAAGGGAAATGTAATGAACAGCATTTTCAAGTGGTTTTGTATTCCAGCAAGACTATTTCACAAGCTTGTTCTGAGCACTTATGGAACTCTTTATATTTTCAGAGCTCTGAAAACAACAAACTTGCTAAAAAAAAAAAATACAGGCACTATTTTTAGTGGTGCAATGTCTAAAATAACAGCACATTGACAGGAACTCAGTTGCAATAGGAAGCCACAGTGCTTGGTGGTTTATGATCCCCCTCCAGTTCCCAGCTGGCTGAGCTCAGACAGATGAGTCCAGGGGATCCTGGGTGGGCAGGACCAATCCTTCCCCACTGCTGGAATGCAGCCACCTCTGTGGTAAAACCTGCTCTCTTTGCCCACCACCAGATCTTCAGCTCCAGTTCTCTGGTGTGAAGCCTGAGCTTGGAAAAAAAATGTTTTCAGCTGAAACGCTTTGCCCATTTTACTTATTTTCTACCCTCTCTTTGACTTTCCAGTGAAATCTCTCACTGTTCTTCCTCCCATTCCTGAATTATTTTCCCAGCATTTTGTAGCAGAGGGCAAAGGCTCTCTCCAAAAGAGATATGAAGTTAAAGACATCTGCACAGGGAGTAGGAGTGACACACCATTCCCATCCCATGGCTGCCTGAGCTGCCATCCGAGCTGCCTCTGGGCAACATATCCATTCTCACTGTAACCCTGGTGTTTCTCCCAAAATGTAACATGAATCCAGGAGCAGCTTTGTTGAACTATAATCTGGGTCAGCAGTGTCTGGTAGGTTGAAAGGTCATGCTGAAACCCCATCTGTTTTAGCTCTCCGTTGGAACCATGAAAGTACTTTAAACTTGAGATGTTCTGTAGCATTCCTAAATTATCAGTAATGTGTAGTGACACCAAGAACTGTGGTCTAGAAATGCCATGTTTCTCTCTCTTTTTTTTTGATCTAACTGGGTGAAGCATCAGATTTAGGAAGTAAATTCAAATCAGCTGGACATAGGTCAGTGGCTGTGTGTGGAAAGGACTGTATGGTAGGTGCCTCTGGCCCATAAAAAGCCTGTCCTACTGAGATCTGGCTCCAGGGCTTATTAAATACCAGCCATTTTTGACTAGTAAAAGACCAAACAAAATGTGCTTTTCTTCCTTTGATGATTAAAATCAGCCTGAAGTGAGTGGCATCATTTATGTAAACACTTGCTTTTATGCAAGTGCTGTCCTAAGAGATTAGAGCGTTGCGTGCTTCCTCGTGAGACTTCTTTGCTTTTGCGTGAAAGCAAACATAACCTACAGACTGAGGGACGGCTTCACTAGGTCAGGTTGCTCAAAGCCCTGTCCAACCTGTCCTTGAAAACTTCCAGGGATGTGACAGCCAAATTTCCCTGGGCAGCTCTGCATTGGTGCAGCTCCCTGTGCCCATGTCCCCAGCACCTCGCTGACAGTGAGGGTTTAAAGCTGGTCTATAAACCAAAGACCACACTGGTTCCTATTATTTATGGCTCACTCAGAGACAGTGACACCCTTGGTGACCTCCTCCTGCCACCTTTAACCTCTCAGCTCTGTCTGCTGCGTCCCCATCCTCACAAAGATGAGAACCAAACCCCTCGCTCTGGACTCGGGCGCGGTAATCGAGCCGAGTCACACTAACGACACAGAGACCAGCCTGCAACTGATTATGAGGTTTTCTTCTCAATTAATTGTCAGAAGCAAAGGGATTTTTGATGTTTAATGATGTCTTCTTGTTGTTAAATGCGTTCACTTTGCCACTCATTCTCAGACATTGGGAGCAGGCAGAGCTGAACAAGGCAAAGCTGCAGAGTTTTCGGTGTGTTCATGTAAAATCCGTTTCCCTCTGGAACACACAGGTCTGTAGGGAACCTTTGGTTGAGGTTTGTTGATAAAATAACCCTGACATCTTTCTTGGAGGCAGTGAATGAATCCAAAACCAGAGTTCAGGGTGAGAGATTTAGATGCTGTGTGTGTTCTCTGGGCCAGGAGAAGGAGGATGCTCCTCTTCTGATTGTGAGCGTGTCCTCACAGATCTGTCTTTGGACACAGGAAAACAATTCCTCTGTCTGAAAAATCTTCCTTGGAGCTAATGTTTCCTCGTGTGATCTAAGCCCAGGAACAGCCCTTTGGCTGTCAGGAGTTTAAGCAGGAAAAAGAAAAACAAACCAAAAGGGGAAACAGCAGTGGCAAGGAGATTAGTGAGAATTTTAAAAAGGAGAGGAGTCAAGATGTGCCCTGTGTGACCAAATGGCAGAGACGTCATTTAAAGTGGACCAAAAGGACAGTCACTCTGTGATATATTCTGCTTTTGGACTTAAGTAATTTTATTTCAAAAAATTGTGAAAACATCAGTAGTTTGGGCAGTTTTGCATCTTACAAGTTGACTAATTCCTCCAGTGTTTTGAAAATTCAGAGGCTTTATAAAGTGCAGGCCACTGGCTGTTCATTTTTTGCTGTGTCCACAGGTGGAATTGAACTGATTACAAAAAATCTTTGGATGCCTTCTTATTTTAGATTTGGTATTTTGAACTTTTAGGAAGATTTAATGTAGATCAGGAAGTAATGAATAATTTCATGAAAAGGTAAAATACAGACGGGGCTCCTGTAACATGGAAATTGCCAGAGATAAAAAGTAGATAATTCTGCACTGGGATGTATTTTAAGTTACCAATTATGTAAAACAAACCTCTTAATTTGTTCTGATTTGGAAATAACAGGGATGTTCTATTTCACTCAAAAAACCTAATAAAAATATATTTGAGGTATTATACACCCTTTTCCAGTTTTACAGAGAATCTCATGTTATGCTAATGACAGTTTACATTCTGCTTTACCATTTTATTGCAGCTAGAGGGGAAGTTTCTATATGTATGTTAATACATATTTGCATATATATTTTTATATATATATCTATAAAAAGTGAATAATTGGGCAGATTTTGATGTGCTGAGTGAATGGATGTGCTGAATAGGATGGGGAGCAGGACTGATCCAGGGGAAAAGCCAGTCCTGCACCATGAATCTGCCTTACTTTTTCAGTCAATAATTTCCCTTGGATGGGGCTGCAGAAATTGAGTCAATAATGGTTTGTTCAGTCCACATGCACAAGGCAGTTGTGCCCCATGCACCACCCAGCTGGAAGAGCCCCTGACTGCTCTGTGATTTCAGGCACAGAAGTGCACAGATCCCTGACTGTTAGAGGTGAAAGTTTAACCATCATGCAGCTCAACTTCAGCTTTGGTGGGAGGGTTTGGTTCTCCCTCGTGCCCAGGGAAAAGATCTCACTAATGTGGATTTTCATTTTACCTTTTTTTCCCCTCTAAATTAACTGAATGTTTAAATGTGCTGTCAGGTTTGATTTCAGTTGCCATGAAAGTTGAAGTCACTCCTTGTCTAATCCAAAAGAGTTCATCCTGTCTTTACCTTATTGCACATCCAGCCCCTTTTGGATGTGTCAGATCCAGCTCCCAAAATCATGAGTGTCTTTTGTTAAAACTGGGCACCATGAGAACCCTGTGCCTCATTCAAGCAATCTCCCTCTGCTTTCCTAAATCTGTCCCTTATCCTTCAAGTACAGAAGATGCCAGACAGCAGCAGCAAAAAGCAGGGAAGAATTTCACAGGAAAAGAACACCACTGCAAGAGGTGTGCAGACCAATCCCCCCCAGAATGCTGGATGAATTTATCTGTTCTTCTTTCAGGTTTATCAGACAGATCATCACTTCCTGGATCTCAGGGTTATAAGGACAAGCTCAACTTGCATCATCCTTCTCAATTTCCTGAGCTGGCATTTAGCTTCCAGTTGGATGCATCATGTAAGTAGACACAAAACTGTGCAAGAGACTTCTTACAAATTCCTTATTTGAATTCCTGTGGGCATTATAAGATATATAAGGAAATATTGCTCAGTTTTATAGTATTTTATTCAGGTTACAAGCAGCAATTAAAATGTGTGGGGAAAGGAGGGGAAAAGAAGGGTTTTTCAGGTAAAACCAGGGTAAATATATTTCTTTTCTCACTGGAAGCAGGAATTTGTTATTTCTGTTCCTGCTGAAATTCGTTAGCTCTTTGAGACAAGATTTTTCACACAGAATCTTCTGTAAGAAAAGAAATGACCAAAATGTAAGCCCAGCATCAAGAATCTCAGACCCACAGCTAGAGGTGCCAATGTGTTTTTGTCTGCTCCAAAATTCAGGGTAAGAGAGGTGCTGGAAAGCTGCATTCAGCTCCAAATTAATGAGCAAACAAAACGCTGGACCTCAGAAACCACCTCTATAATCAGATTATTTCTGTCTTTTCCAGGAGTCCCAACAGCTCCTGCTGGAACTGTTCCACTGAATCACTTAAATTGTCACTGAGTCAGGGGGAGATGATAAAAGGTGGATTTCAAAATCCCCCCCAGCACGCTGAGGCTGGAGCTACCCCTGCCTTGTGCCTGCCCTAATCACTGACCTCCAGGAGCAGGGAATGATCTCCCCAGGTGGGGAACACCCATCATGGCAAGATTTCTTTGGTTTGAAATTGCAGAAATGACATTTTTAGTGAAAAAAAGAGTGACTGCCTGGATCTAGTTCTTAGCACATCAAATTAGCTGCCAGGTTTGGTGTCGGGGTTGAGGAAAAGTCCTGACCACACTTGCAGTGCAGACTCCCACACTGGAGGTCTCCCACCACCACCAGTGACAGGTGGTGATGGGTGAGAAATGTTTTTGCCCACCTCCTCTGCTCTCAGGACGTGGTGCTGGGTTGGATTTTGTGTCTTTGCCCTTTATGCTGGCCCAGTTGTGGCTGTGGAAGTTCACAGTCTGGCTGTGCTGCCACACTCACACCATCACTTCAGCTCCTGAGGCTGTCAGGGAGGCTGACGAGGTTTGTTGGGCTCTGTTATCTCTCTTATCTCAGTTATCTCTCAGCCTGGGCAGGGAGCACTGCAGGCTACACACTGAGGGGCTTCCAAAACTAAGCCTCAAATCAAACACAACAAAATAAGCCACAGCATATGCAACACATCATTTCAGTATTTATGTTTGCAGCCTCCAGCTCCGGTATCAGAAAGCCTCGGAGATGAGTGCAATAAATAGCCACTTCATGGAGGAGTTGGCAAGATTTATTATGCTTATGATTCTGCACAAATAGTGTTGACAGAGTTCTTTTGATACAGGGATAGTTTGTGTGCTCAGGTCACTGAGGAGAGCTGCACTTGAGAGAATTTGCCCCCAGATGAGTCTGGATTTTTAGGTGCCTCTAACTCCTTGTATGCTGTGTTTTAAACTCTGCCATGTGAAGGAGTTTTATATTAAACATTTTACAGTGGTTTTGTGCTGCCCTTCTGAGATGGCAAACCCAGCCTTACCTGGCGTTATTAAATTAAATTGAATACAATTAAATTATAATCATTGCTGGCATTCAGAATCCTAAATGTGCCTGGTGTGCTGCAGCAATTAAAACACAAGGAAAATATCCCATGAAATTTCCAGTCTGAGGCTTTGGTACAAGAGCCATGGAATCAATAGGAATTTTTTCCTTAATTTCAGTGGGAGCTGGATCTTGCCCAAATCACACACAGCAGCCTCCCACACTCCAGAACAAATCCAGGGGCATATGGTTACTGTCAGGGGAACAGGTGGATGTTCATATGGTCTGTAAAGGAGCTGGAGACAGCTTGTTGCATTTTGATAAGAAGGTTATTCCAGGCAACTGGAATAGTGTAAAAACAGGGAGAAGTGCAGCACAGGCAGCAGAGGCAGCAGCAGCAGGCAGGGATAAGACTGGGATGTGAGGGAGAGGGGAAGCCTGGCACCAAGTTATGCCGAGCTTTGGAAATGAGGAGGGAAAGCTCCACTAAATATGTGCAAGATTTGGAGGGAAAACTGAGCATATTTGGGAGCTTCGTGGTGCTATTTTGCCAGGAATGGAGGTGTTTGTGGGGGATGGAGAGACCAGGATGGTTCACAGGTGAGGACAAGCTGTCATGCAGGTGATCTGATAGCTCTCAAAGAGATCTACCCAAAGACTAATGTAAAATATTCTGTGCAGCAAACTCCAGTGCAAACTTCGTCATGGGAGCCATTGTGATTTGGCCATTTGCAAAATGAAGGCAATAAAATACAATTTCAAAAATTAAGAATCCTGTGGGTATGAGAGAATTTTGCAACTGAAACTCCTTGTTTTTATACATGCTCAGCAATTAAGCTTCTGTGATGCTAAAATAGAAACATTAATAATTTGGGAATGTTAAATCAGCGCCATAGCAGTTACTCTTCTAAAGGGTGTGTTTGGGAAGATATCGGGAGACATAACCAAGCCCTGTTGCTATTGTTTTATTAGCTCAGAAGAAGCTTGAAGAGTCCTCTGAAGTATTTATCTGATAAAATTGCCAACCCCAAAGAATGATTTCTGTATGAGCAAGGCTGTGTTTCTCTCAGAGAAAGTGCTAACCAGCCACTCTTGTTAAAAAACTCGAAGAGAAAGCCCAGCAATTTTCACGGTGATGCTGAGATGGCTCAGAGGTCACTTTGTGAGGATATTCTTTTGTCCTCCAAGAAAAGTTTGAGTTGATTGTCCTTGAAACTAAATTTTCATTTTATTCTGAAACGTAAAGCTTTGAGTGAAGTGTAAAAGGGGATCATCCACGGCACTTCTCACTGGGAGAGAATCCCTGCCCATGGCTGTGAGGTGCTGGCAGCGCTCGGGAGCCCGGGTGGCACTGCCAGCGCAGCGGGCAGGGTCCGTGTCACCGGGCACGGCCCGGCACGGCAGAGGGACCTCGGCTGCAGGAGCCCAGCTCTCTCCCAAAATAACAATTAACTGTGCAGGGCTTCAGGGGGCCTGGCTCGCACCCGGGCTGGGCTGCTGCTGTCTGCGTGTCCCGTCCGCTGGGGCTTGCAGCGGTCACGGGTGGCCGGGCAGCGGAACACGGGGTCCGGGATCGGCATTCCCTGCCCCGTTCCCAGCCCCAGCCCCAGCCCTATCCTCAGTCCCATTCCCTGCTCCAGCCCCATTCTCGGCCCCATCCCCAGCCCCATTCCGTGCCCCATTCCCTGCCCCGTTCCTTGCCCCATCCCCAGCCCCATTCCCATCCCCGTTCCCTTCCCCGTTCCCGGTCCCGTTCTCGGTCCCATTCCCGGCTCCGTTCCCAGCCCCATTCCCTGCCCCGTTCCGTTTCCAGCCCCATCCCCAGTCCCATTCCCAGCCCCGTTCTCTGCACTATCCGCTATCCCGTTCCCGGTCCCATTCGCGGCTCCGATCCCAGCCCCATCCCCTGCCCCGGTCCCATTCCCGGCTCCGATCCCAGCCCCATCCCCTGCCCCGTTCCCTTCCCAGTTCCTGGTCCCGTTCCCAGCCCCATTCCCAGCCCCATTCCCAGCCCCGTTCTCAGCACTATCCCCTATCCCGTTCCCGGTCCCGTTCCCGGCTCCCGGCGCGGCGCCAGCGCCGCCTCCCGGCATCCCGCGGCACTCTCTGCCCGCTCCTGGCAACGCTCGGGAAAAACGCAGGTGTTTGGGACTTTTTTATGTCCAGCGAGCACAGATCGCTCTGAGGAGGGGACAGGAGGGTGAGGACGATCCTTTCCGAGTGTCCGCAGCTCAGCGGTGCCTCCTGAAGTCACTTCTGCCCCTCGCCCCCACCCCAGCAGTGACACCATCAGAAATTGAGATCGGCATCTGGAACATCCTGCACAATACACAGGGGAAAATATTTACCCAGGAATGGCATTTCAGTGAGGGGAAAGGTTTGTGGGCTCCCACTGTAAGATGGGTGAGGACAAAGCCACAGCTCAGCTCAGGGATCCTCTAGCTGGCAGGAGGGAAGAGAGCTGACAGCATACTCTCAACAGAAAAATCATATCTAGAGATACTGAGAGATATAAACGTGTATCTATCTTTCTGTAGATAGATAAATAGATGTGTAAATGGAAACATAAAGTATCTGGAATGACAACAGCCTAAAGAACAGGACCTATGGACCAGACTGGAGCCCTGAGTGATGTCAGATACTGTGTTGGATGGCAAGGTAAAAGAAATCCAGCACCTACATAAAATGTGATTAAATGTGTATTTTTAAGTTAAAGCAGGACCATTTATGGTGAGGCTAGGTAAGTTTTTGGTTCTTTAATTGTTTCTGGCTATCCTCTGTCAATGCAGGAGGATTTCCATGGGATACAGCTGACCTGTGCAGCTCCTGTCCAGTTTAGGAGCACAGCCAGAGTTTCCACTCCAGTGTCGTGTGCAGTATAGAAATGTCACAGAAATTAAAGTTAGCTCGGGCTGACAAAGCCAAGTAGTTGGAAAACGTTCTGATAATGAAAGTAACAAACACACTTGGCTAAAAACTGCCAGTGAGGCAGTGCTGGTGCAGGTTCCCTCCCTGGCAGTTGGGTATTGCTTTGCCTTGTGCACAAACCAGAGAGCAGTGACCCCATGCCCAGGCCCGGTGCAGAGGGTGTGTAAAGGCCCTTGGTGTCTGTACCTGATGTGTTCATGGGGCTTTAACTTTCAGGAGCAGGACTGACTCACACCCAGCCACAGAGTGCTGAGATCTGTACCCCCACCCCTCCTCTCCTCGAGCAGCCCCAGTCCAAGCCACACAGAACATGGTTTGGAGTGACTTTATATTGTGGGGTGACTCACAGACCTGCTGGTGCAGACACACCCGGCCTGATGCCTCTGAGGAGCTCAGTGAGCACCTGTTACAGGAATGCAGGGCTTTGTTTTGTTCACAGAATTCCCAGAGCAGCCTGTGTGGGCTGAGGGAGGGAACAGGGGAGTCTGGAGTCAGACAGGAGAGGTCGGCGTGGCAGGGACGGGAGAGGTGCCTTGATTCTGAGCCCTGCACTCTCCATTTCCCACCTCTCCTGTGAACACTATTCCTGTCACCTTGCTTGTTCTCCCCGAGAGCTCTTGGCTTTCCAACTGCTCCCGCAGAGCAGGAACAAGGAGCCAAACAGCCCTACCTCGGCCCCGGTCCCTTCCGGAGCCGTTTTTATCATCCCGGGGATGCTGCGGTGCTGCCGTTCCGCTGCTCCGCCGCCAGAGAGCGGGCGGGGATTTCCATCGCCAACGGAACCGTCCCGGTGCTCCGGGACATCCCAGGACATCCCTATAGAGCCGGGATTCCCTGGAATCCTCCCCGGGACATGACAGGATATCCCTATAGAGCCGGGATTCCCTGGAATCCTCCCCGGGACGTGCCGGGGCATCCCTATAGAGCCGGGATTCCCTGGAATCCTCCCCGGGACATCCCAGGATATCCCTATAGAGCCGGGATCCCCTGGAATCCTCCCCGGGACATGCCAGGACATCCCTATAGAGCCGGGATTCCCTGGAATCCTCCCCGGGACATCCCAGGACATCCCTATAGAGCAGGGATCCCCTGGAATCCTCCCCGGGACATCCCAGGACATCCCTATAGAGCAGGGATCCCCTGGAATCCTCCCCGGGACATCCCAGGACATCCCTATAGAGCCGGGATCCCCTGGAATCCTCCCCGGGACATCCCAAGACATCCCTATAGAGCCGGGATTCCCTGGAATCCTCCCCGGGACATCCCAAGACATCCCTATAGAGCCGGGATTTCCTGGAATCCTCCCCGGGACATCCCAAGACATCCCTATAGAGCCGGGATTCCCTGGAATCCTCCCCGGGACATGCCGGGACACCCCGGAACTCCGCCTCCGGGACAACCCGGTGCCTCCTGGTACATCCCAACAGCGTCGGGGCCCCTCCGGGACATCTCCGGTGCTGCCGGGATCGCTCCAGTACCGTTGTTCCTGGAGAACATTAAATGCTCTCTTTCACTTGCTCTTCTTTTTAAGTTATTGCTTTTACTCAATACAAAAATCTCATCCATTCCAGAGGACTTTACTCCTGTCCATGGGCGACAAATCCTTCTGGCTAAGACTTAATTAATTTTATTATTAATTAATACATATAATTTAAAAGCTATTTAATTCTGACTAAAATTATGTAGCTTCAGCTCCTGCAGCCTCACTCTGTGAGCAGTATGAAATGATTCCACTCCAGTCTCATCTCCAGGAGGTAAGAACAGTTTGGCTCAATTCAATTTGTTAAGACAACCAATAAAAATGTACTTAGCCTAATGGGTGAAATGATTTTACCTCAGCAGAACAACTTCTGGTATTACTCAGTGAGATGGTCCATGCGAGTGGCAGAAATGGCAGCTGCTTCCTCCTTTCACCCACAATGATTCCTCAGTGAAGAGTGGAATTCTGATGCCCCAAATTTTCCCTGTCTCTAATTTAGGTCTAGGTCTGGCAATCTGAACAAGCAATTTTGGTTTGGAAAAGTTCAACAGAGATAAAGATTTGTACTATGGGGAAGAAATTTAGATCACAACAACAAGGGGTCTGAACAATTACTCCTGCTTGATTTTTGGAATAAAAGGTGATGTAAGGAGGAACAGGAGTGGAAGCTGTGTGAGGTTCTCACTCAGCCCTCTGGGACACTGCTCACCAGCCACTCCATTGGGAATAACAAATAACAGCATCCCTGGATTCTCCTCCAAGAGTTTTGGACTGATTGCAGCAGGATTACACATTGTCCCTGCGTTACAAACATCCCCACAGAAAAACAGGATTATGTGGTCCTCTCAGTTTAAACCATGGGGAAGGACTGGCCCATAAGATGAAAGAGACTTTTATTCCTGGAAATGAGGATTTCCTGAGGCCAGGGCTTAGCAGAGCTCTTGCAGTGGCGCTGGTGTAAGCTGTCCCCAGCCTGCCCCCCTGGCACAGGGCTGTGCTGGGCCATGAGGGCATTCCACAGCCATACTGAACATCCACAAGTCCTTCCCTCTTGTGCAGTGCCAGGCCTTTGCACAAGACCCCAGCTGGTGCCACAGGTCCCACCTGGGCAGGGATGTGGGTGAGGTGAGTGAGGCTGTGTGTGTTGGAGGCTGATCCCTTCAGAGAAACCGAAGCCACACTTAAAAATTAATGATTTTTCTCTTCTCAGGTCAAGTGTACTGCCTTGCCCATCTCCCTGCAAAGTGAGGAAACGTCGTGTGATGGATAAATCACAAAAGCAGCACTGAACATCTTTTCCTGTTTCCTCCCTGCCCGGTAACATTGACCAAGTGTTTTAATCAAGGCACATTCTCAGGGGATATAAATGAGCACAGCTCAGCTGCCCCCTGGGTAAGGCATTTATTTCCTGGGAATCTGGTGCTGTGCCTTAGGTCCTTGTCTTTAGCATGGGGATACAATTGCTTTTTGTGGAAGGATATTGAAATGTGCTGGGTTTTTTATTAATTTAAGATTATCCAATTATACAGTATTATAAAATTTGCAGATTCCGCCTTAAAGGTCTTAATCTCAGATTTGTGTATTACTTTGGTACATTTAGACAAATATTGTAGCAAAACACTCATTTACTCTCTCAGAAGTGGTTTTATAATGAGCGTAGAGAGCCCTGTGTTGAGTGTTAATATTTTAAATTCTGTGTTAAAGAGTTGATCTTAAGTAACTAAAGTAGGGAATATATTTTTCACTTGTAACTTAGATTCTTTTCATTGCAAGGTACCAATTAGACTCAACATACCAAAAATAGCACAGGCAAAAACGGTTGGGCTACTTAAAAAATGCCATGAGAGATTAGCAAAGTATACCTAGATGCAAACCATATGCAGACAAGAAAGAACCAGGACAAATCAAAACAGTTTTAGCAGGTAAGCAGCCACACAGCAGCTTGTGTCAGATATCAAAGAGGCACAGACTGTAAAACAGCATCCTGCAGCTGGCAGTGGGTAAAAAGTCTCCCAATAAAAGCTGGATCATCCCTCTTTGGTTTCACAAGCTGTCCTGGGCAGTGATTGCAAAATTGAGTTGTAAGCATCAAAAGGAGACTGGAGTCATCCTCGAGCACATCTGTGAGTGTCCCTGGGATCCAGGAGTGCTGAGGGCTGGGCAGAGGAGGATTCCTGCTCTCCTGGAAAGTCTCTCTGTGCTTCCTGCCCAGAGCTCACATAGACACTGTGAGGTAAAGCCAGACAGCAGCAGGGCAGTTCTGCTTCTTCTCAGCATCCTCAGTATGGGTGACATCCCTAATTCCCCTCATAACACTAATTCCTGAAATAATACCAAAAATTAAGCCTATTGTGAAGTGATTAACACATGAAGTGAAAAAAAACCCTACAAACCCCATTTTTGTTTTTGTACACACACTGTAGTAATATAATAGGAGAGCAAAAAGCTATTTACTGTTTATGTATTTATCTAGCTTTCAACAGTGTTAGCTTGGTTTTGGGATCCTCCACATTTTAATTTCTGATGTAGGTGAGCAGCAAGGTTGGGAAACAATTCCTGCAGGCAGGAAGAATATGCAGTGTATCTTTTATGGAGATATCCCTTGTTTGGTGGTTTCCCAAACTGGAATGGAGGTCACTGACTTCCCAGGAGCAGGATGGTCTCTATTTAGGGAGGGCAGGGGTTTTGTTACTATGTGAAATTCAGTGGTGATACCAGAAATATTTTGTACAGTTAAATTTATTCCTCTGCCTCCCAACACCTGTGGGAATCTCTTGGTGACTGAGGGCAGCACTTCTCTGTTTAGGAAAGGCCCAGCAGGGAAAAAGGTGATTTTCAAGGTACTTGGAATAACTCTGCTGACCCTGGTGGAAAGACCAGGGCCAAAAGGTGGAAGGACCCGATGAACCTCAGGCTACTCTGACAAAGAACTGGATCACAGCCTGTATAAATCAAGGTCAGCACAGCTGGAAATTCTGCAAGAAGTTGAGCAGCTTGGGCAGATGTTGCTCCAACTCAAGACAGGAGCAGGTCCCCAGTGCCTGGGGAGGTCTGGGACAGCCCTCAGCTCCCCAGGGAATATCCAGCACCTCCCTGGAGACAAGAAGAGCTCTTTAAATGCAATTAGGACTTGGGTTACAGGCTGGCTTTGCTGTGTAATTATCAGCATTACCTCAGCATTATCAGCCCGGGATTTCACTGCTGATCCCAAGGATAATCCTCACCCGTGTGACAGCAAAGGCTGCTGCTCCTCCCCGAGCTCAGCCATCCCTCCCACCCCTCTGCTGTTTGCAGTATCTGCTGTTTGCTGAATTATCTGCTTTGGTGGGCACATGGTGTGAGAATGGGCAGAAGAGTTCAGAACTCTTAGTTCAGCCCAAACCAGGGTAGAAGGATCCTAGCGAAAATTAGCCAAAAATATTTGTCTTCCCTGCCAATCCCTCTCAGTGATTTCTTTCTTTTTCCTTCTTTTTTTCCCCTCCAAGTTTTACACAAAGCTCCATCTTTAGGATTAGCTGTCTACAGGCAGCTCTTTGTATTCAGCTGAATTTAAGATTATGGCTGAGCCATAAAAGGGGAGAAAGGTGACACTGGAGAGTTTCTGCAGCTGTAAATCCTGAAATATTCAGGCCCATGACATCTTTGTAGCTGGCAAACGCTGAGTGAGGCATATCTGGTCAACACTGGGGCCCCAAACTGGTTGGATTTCACAGAAGAACCTGCTGTGAGTCTCAGGTTTGGGTGGCATCAGATGCATTTAAAGAGATCTTTCAGGTCAGATGCTGAAATGCTGCTTTTATTTGCTGCTGTCTGTAGTGATTGCCATGAGCTTTCACAGTGGTCTCCAAACAATCCTGAGCTGGTGATGGCTCTGGGGGACTCTGATGTGCTCTGACTGAGGTGTAAGGACACGTGTGTGATGAGTTAAATCTGTCTGAAAAGGTTTCATGGGCTGGGGCTAAGCAAACCAGCCTGATTCCCGTTCCGGTTCATCACTGGATTGGAATTAAATCAAACATTATTTACAGACACATGTAGGAGTCCCTGGGTTTTGATTAACAGATCTTGAGGTGAAGGGGATCTTGGGGATTATTTCCCTACAACAGGCCTCCCCCCTGGAATTTTTGTGCTGGAAATCATATTTATGCAAGTGATTCTCATATAGGCGATGAATTTTAACTCTAAGGTTCTTGTCTTTAGTGTTCAGAGACAGGAAGGCAGCTTGAGATGTGGTTTCTCCCCAAATCTAATGAGTGTTATTACGAGGAAATCTTCTACTGGATCAGATGCTTCCAATGAGTCTTTAAAAGGCTTTGGATGTATTTAACAGGGTACCAGAGCTCACCACAAACAGGAAGAGGAAAAAATTTATGAAGTCTGAGGCTTTGTCACCATGGTGACATCTATTTGAGTTTGGAAGTTGCATTAGTTTGAGCTCACAGATTTTTCTTTTCCTGTCATTAAAGGCACGCCTCTTATCCTCTCTCAGTTCCCTCCTCCTTCTCTTCTTAACCCACAATGACTGCATTTAAAAACTAAATTTCCTTTCAGGGAAAAAAAATACTCAGGATAAATTACCTCCATCTATTACTGCCTCCAGCAAGCTGCAGCTGCTGACATCCATTTCCAAGTGGATTTCATGTTATAAAATGAGAGGAAAAAAATTCTCTTTCCTGTGCCATGCAGTTGAACAGGTATGATCAGCTAAGTCCAAGTGTGAGAGGCCTTTAATGATCACAGGGCTGACCACGTTCTCCCTTCCAGTCAGTCCCCAGGATTAGGTGGAGCTCACAGCAGAGATGGATTTGACCCAGGAAAGAACATCAGTGGCCTTTTGGGTTTGCTTTGCAGAGCACTCAAAGAAGCTCTTCAAAGGTTTGTGGTACAACCTAACCCTGACTTCAACTCTGGTTTTAATGGCTACTTGGAAGATGACAACGACCACACTCTTTGGGAATCTGTCGTGGGGTGAGAAGCCTCAAAACCACAGGGCCAAATCTGAGCAGGGATGAAGCCTGTGCAGCCCACACAACTGCAGTGGCTGCTGTCAGGAGGATGCCAGAGCAAGCCCTGCTCCTGGCCGACAACCGCAGGGCAGAGAGGCTGAAGCACAGCTGAAAGGAGGAAGGTTTCTGTGATGGATATCCAGAATGGGTGACTGCTTCCTTTCAGGAGGAGCTTGCTGTGCCTGGGAGATGCTGATCAGCTCCCACAACAGCCCTGCAGTCAGCAGGGATGGATGGATGGATGGATGGATGGATGGATGGATGGATGGATGGATGGATGGATGGATGGATGGATGGATGGATGGATGGGGGAGGGATGGATGGATGGATGGATGGATGGATGGATGGATGGATGGATGGATGGATGGATGGATGGATGGATGGTGTGGCAGGAGCCCTGGTCCATAGGCAATGGCATTTGGAGAACTTGGAATTGATGAATTTGGGCGTTTCTTTGATTTGTCAGAGGGAGAAGCCAAGCTGTGGTTCATGGGTAGAGCAGGACTGGACTTATTCATTTGCTAATGACTCCCTGGCCACTGGGAACCTCGGTCTTAAACAGCAGGAATTCTGCCCTAGCACTTGGTTTTAGCAGGAGATTTCTCCCCTGCACTGACCAGCATCAACACATCATCCCTCTCCACCTCCATCTGTGCTCACAGTCTAGTTCACTCTCAGTAACACGTATTTTATTAAATTTGCCTGTGAAAATGTCACCAATTATGAAGGGGAAAGCAAGAGTGAAGGTTGGGGGGGGAAAGGTGAAGGTTAAATTCAGACATTCACGAGTTTATGGGGCAGTTTGTCCTCAAATCAAAGCCAGGCATTCATGTCGGGCTACATAAACAGGAACAAACACTCATGTGAAAGTCACTTAGGAAGCAAAAACCCATAAGAATGTTTGCTGCAAAATGTGTGCTTTCTTCTTCCTCCCTTCCCCTCCTCTTGGCCCCACGGAAGGAGATTGCTCAGAGTGTTTCCAGCCTGGACAATGTGATTGCTCCAAAGATAAAGACAAAACCATCCCTGTCACAGACACATTTCGTGCTCTGAAGGCTGAGCCACTGCTGCCAGCACAACCTCAAAAAACAGCACAGGATTCCAGAGCCCTGGGGTTAGGACACATCCCAATCCTTCTTGAGGTGCCCAGTGATGTTTTTGCTCAATACCACACTCTGTAAAGGTTTAGCTCAAAGTGAATTTTTGGGAAGAAATGAGAAAACTGTTGAGAACAGTTTTTTTTAAAAAGCAAATTAACCTCAAATCCTCAGCTACCTTTTTATTTACCAAACAGAAGAAGTTTCTCTGTGTGATACATTTCTTAAATTATAGGTTTCCCATTTCCTGGCATCCTAATAAAGTCTAGATGAATGATGAGAGAGTCTGCTGGGAGAATGAGTAAACATCTCCTACTGTCTGGAATGCAGGACGACTACTGTCTTATCCTTTGTTACAGGTTGTTAAGATAAAATTACCCTATATATCAACAGCACTGTCAATGAAATTAGAAAGGGCATTCTACCTCCACACCACTCCTGAGGGTTTGAGGAGGAAAGGTAGTTGTTTCTTTGTTTATTTTGGTTTTTCTTTTTTGTGAAAGAAAGGAAGAAAAGGGGTTTGTTTTGGGTTGGGGGGGGAGAAGCTTTGTTTTGTTTCTTTTTAATGCAAATGGAAAAGAGGAGAAAAGCCAAGGAGGATGTGCAAGGCTGGTTTGGGTATTTCACCAAAGTAATTACCTGGTTTAGATTTGTTATATTAACTATGCCTTCAGCTATCACTGCCCTTGAACCCTAGAGCCATGAGAGTGGGATCCAGAACTTAAATCCCATTGCCTCTTTTCCACAGAAAAAAATGGATTTTCTGTTCCAGACACCTCTCCCAGGTGATCTCTAAGCTGCAGGAGGTGCTGGGCCGTGGTGGAGCTCAAGGGTTTCTGGTGGAGAAACAGGGCTCTAGTGCAGGTCAAAGCCTCATCATTTCCATGTTCTCTCTTGTATTCATGTCAGCTCCTGTTACAATCTCACTCCTCTGCCTTTTCATTCTCTTTTTGCTGACCACTTTGGATTGCTTCTTTCTTTCTTTTTTTTTAAATTTTTAAACAAAGTTGTTTATTCATTTCTGAAACTCAAACATTTCACACTTAAAATATTTTCATTTTTAAATAAGAAAACAAAACTTAACTGAAAACAATACTGGAGAAAAGCTGGGCGTAAAATGCTGAGCTTGGGTGAGAAATGCTCTTGGATTCACAGAGCATTCCTGAGTTCCCCCATCCCATCTTGCAGCATGTCAGAAACTTCACATGTCACTCTCCTGCCCTTACATGTGTGTACACACACATACCCAGGAGAATTTTCTCTGACAAGCTGTAGGGCTTTGCTACAGATTTTCCATCCCTTACCATGTCAAGAAGAAAATATCTTAATGCTCTGTTCACAAAACACTTTTGGCCTGTTTCCATTTGAATGTTATGCTTGTTTGCATAGGCAGTTCAGAGGGGAGTTGGTAAAACCTTGTTTTGCCTGAATTTGTGAATGTCTGCATGGCCTTAAAATGAAATTACGTTGGAAAAGGGGCTGTTTTGGGATATGCATACATTTTGCACATATCCTTTAAATAACTCAGAGGTGTTTTCTCAGGAAGATGTTTTTCCTGTGCACTGAAGGCCACGTTTGTACCACCTACAAATTTCTTCAGCTTCAAAACAGCACCAAGTAAACAGCTGAGGGTTTTGCCAACTCAGTGTTTCCAGCACTTGGATCTTCCCTTTGGAGAGATCCCTCAGCAAAGGACAAGCTCTTGCTTTAATTCTTGCTGCTTAGTTCCAGCAGAAAATCCTCCTCCTGCCTCTGTTCCCAGCCTGAAATCTGTGATAATGGGGACAAAGCCTCTCCTCTGCCCAGCCCTGCCAGGAGCAGCCAGCCCAAAACGGATGTTTGTCTGCATTAATCAAACACACAAAACGTGCAACCTGAACTGTGTACAGAAACGAGTGGAAAAAAGTGCAACCTGACCGCAGAAGTATTATTTTTTTATAAATAAGGTCCTTTAGTAGTAGTTAATTGGATGCACATTTTGCTGGATTCATGGAACATTAAAAACTATCATATCCAAATTGACTGACTGAGTTCATGTTACATCTCCAAATTGCCAGTGACCACTCTGCCTCTCAACATCAGACCTTGGGTTCAGCAATCTTGCTCCAGGGCCCTTTTTAAATACGTGGTGCTTTTTTTTTTTTCTCTCCCCTAATAGAGATTGATTTAGTGTATGTTTAATGGCCCCATAAATCACTCAACATGCCCAACTTGCATACAAATTCTGCCAAAAAAAAAGTTTTCAAGGAAGCAGATGCCTCGTTGGTGGAACCAATTTGCCTGGCTCTCTGCGTGTGCACCAAGCCACCATTTCAAGAACCTCCTTGTAAAAACGTCCTGCTCTCCCAAGGCTGCACGTTGGTCATTTTCTCTGGGGCTGCTTTCTTGCCATGCCAAGTCAAACTCGGGCGATTCCCCCCCGCCGTGCCCGTTGTGTTCGAGTGCCTTTTGGATCAGCAATAAATAAATGCATTGTGAGTTTCAGCGAGGAGAAAGGGCCAGGGCTGGAGCAGCATTGTGCCTGCCCTTGTGAAGATCTATTGTGTGCAAAGCAGCGCGCTATCGGATGGCGTGGGTCATTTTTCATTACCCCACTGAGGATGCAGCTCAAAGCGGAGGATTATAGAAACTCATTTCCTTTGGTTAGGGAGGGTGGTGGGGGGGAGAAGGGGAGAAAAAAAAAAAAAAAGAGTTAACATTCAATAAACTGGAGGGCTATGACGCAATGTGGCCCTCAGAACCTTCCGAGCAGAGCTGTTAATAGCTTCCTTTCCCAGGACGCGGGTTTGCCCTGCTCACTTATCGACTTTGATGCATTAGTAAAAGAAAATATCAACCCCTCATAACTCTCAGAAATGATACAATACATCACTTAAAAGTAAGCTAGGATCAACACGTTGTTAACTGTTTGATCTCTCGAGTCAAAATTAATGATAGGTGTTTTGCACACGAAAAAATGAATGTTAAAAGCCTATTTAAGCTAACTAAAGACATCCCTACAACATCAGGGTTGAATTGGAGGTGATTTCCTGCAATGCAGCTGTTATAAGTTTATCAGTCTGCGGGTGGCAGTAACCAGTAATCATAACCAGATTGCAGAGGGGTGGGATGGAACTTATCTTTAAATAGAAGATCTATCTAACTAACTAACTACAGAAAGCTGGTTGGGAACTAAGTGCACGGTATTATTCACTAGAACACCCAAGGGTCTGGGAGAAGCCAGTTTTCTGTATATTCTAAAGAAATGAAATGATTCTGAAGGTTTAACTGCTAGGCAGGGAGAAACCAAGGTTCATAATGATTAACAGCAGACCTCCTGTGCTCTTGTACTCACAGCATTTACACAATGATGATAGCTAATAAGAAATGGCATTAAGAAATGACTTCAGCTTTCTCCACTGAGACGTTGCCATAGGCTGTTGATGAACTTTTAGCTCATTCTCTTGTGACATGGAAAGGAAAGATCTGAAATGCAGCATATACTTCAAGCAGAAAAGCGATTGAAAAAATTCCAAGAAATCTCTGTGAGGAGCCAAAGAGAAGTGTTGCACTGCGAGACAATGCCTCTGGACAATTACAGCCTGTTAGTTTTAATGCAGCTCCAATTGCTTCCGTCTGCAGCTAATCTGACCACTGGAAACAGGCACTTTTGCAATGCCCTTTAATTTCTCTGATTTGTGTGTGGGCGGTATCTGTTGGTATTAATACGACTCTTTTCTGGATTGAATTAAGGAAAACAAGATGAGCTTTCAAAGGAGCCTCAACTTTCTTTGAGAAACGTGAACTGTAGAGCACAGAATCCACGGGGATGGGTTTGGTCTGTCCCAAGTGGTGGTGTGCAAACACAGAAAGGACAGAGAAGTCCCATGGATCCCCAAATGTCCCCAGCAGCACCTACAACCTCTTTAGCCATCCTTGCTCCTGATTTTGCCTCCAGGTACTCCAGCTCCATCTTTAGAGCTGTGCCCACAGCCAGCAGGGATCCCCACAATTCCCAACTTTCTGAGCCATGCAGATCCACTATTTTCTGTGCCTTAAACAGCTCATGAGTGAGCCAAAAAATCTTCTTCCATCCCTACAGTCAGATAAATACACATTTTGTCTTTAAACTGGCCCTAGTTTGCAAGAGGTGCTGTGTGAGTCTTTCTCACATCCAGCTCTCTCCCCTTGTAGGGATTGTCTTGTGCCTACACTTAAAGCTGGCTTATGGAAACCTCAGTTCTAGAGAAGTTCAAATTTGCTTTTTTTTATGGGGAACAGGCTGAAAAATGGCAAACATAAAGTTCTAATAAAAATGAATGTATTTTTTAAAATTCTCCACACAGCTTTCCTTCAAATTCTGCTGCAAGTTTAAACCTAAAATAATTCTTCCTCATGTCTGACATCTGTACGTTATTTATACAACACCTTTTTTTTATGGAGGTTTTTTAATTATTATTCCAGAGGTGTTTTTGAGTGGAGAAAAAGGAAATTATTGATAAAACTGTAAATTTGAAATACATTTCAATTTAGACCCTTATTCATTTCCAGAGGTTTTTTTTGTTTTGTTTTCCAAGCCTTACTCAACAAAACCTCTTAATTATTTCTCCATGACGATGGGATCAGCTCACTCTGTTCCTCCCCCTGCAGGGCCTATAAAACCCTCAGCTGGCAGATCTGCCTGTGCAACAGGCTGAGAGATGTGACACATCACAAATATCTGGAGAGGATAAATTTTCCATTGAACAGAGAGGCCCCTGCATTGCCTGCATGAGGACAGGTGTATGGGGGCCAAACACTTCCCCATTTTTTGACTTGCTGTGTGATTTCCTAGTTACTGCTTTGGAAGTGACTCCTTCCAGACAGTCTGGTTATTGGGAGAGCTGGGCTGGGCAGGACCTGTGGCCACTGTGCTTGCCCTCACTCCTCTCTGTCTGCTCACTGTGGTCACTCCAGACTCCTCACCACAACCTCTGCCCCTTGCCTGCAGTGCTTTATGTCCTTTACAGCCCATCCCATCATAGCCATTCCTTCCAAAATTCTGCAAAACTAAAATAATACAGAGGTGGAAACTGTGACCCTGATGGGTGAGGCCTCCTGCACAGAGTTATGCAGAGGATGATATGAAACAAAAATTAAGACTTCAGCTCCAGCTCCTTCCACATCATACTGGGTTATGTCCTGTGAAAGAGCAGAAATGAGAGAGGAAATTATCAATATTCTATATAGGAGCTTTTGCCTGAGTAGGTTCTGAAATTCTCTGATGTGTAAATCACTATAGTAAGGGCTGTGTTGAGACATTTGCTGCAATCCTTAGACTCACAAACCCCTGTTAAAACACAGCCCTGTGCAGGTGTGGGAGGTGCTGCCCATGCAATTGAACTGGAGGAAGATCTCTCTGCAGAGAATGGGATTGGTAAACAACCAGTTAAGTGGCTGGGGCACTGTCACTCCATCCCTGCTGCATTGCAAAGTGCTGGATTCCTAAATGTGGGGCCCAGATGCAGAAAGAACAAAGCCCACATTAAAGTGGTGCTGATCACCCGAGCTGTGGCTCTGAGGAAGATGCAGAAGTGCTTGGGAGGCTGACACGGGGCTGGGGACAGACAGCACAGCCAGCAGTGGCTTCTGCAAGGCACATGTGAGGGGGAAAATGTTTCTGTGCTTCCACCAAAGCTCCTTGTGTGCAGCCTTGGGCATCTGAGACATGCCTGTACACCCACACACGTGGGCAGGGCTCCCAACCCCTCTGCAGATGTGGGGCCCCCCAGTCTTCTAGACCAGCTTGGGAGAGAACTGTTTTGGGAGCAATCTCATGGCTAAAACGAGCCATGAGATGTGAAAAATCTACCTTTGTTGCACCAGGCTTTCCAGTGATTTCACCAGGAACTTCCCACTGCCCAGCTGGACATGTAAACCAGCCCAAAAACCTGCTTGGACATCCTGATTCTCTGGGTCAGCCTGGCTGTGGGAGCCCAGGGGGAGGGAGACAAGACAGAGGCAGGTTCTTCCCAGTCCCCACAGTGATGTGGGGTACAAATTCCCCTTGCAGAGGGGCCAGGTGTGTGGGGGGCTTCGTGTGGCCAGCAGAGAACAGAGAAAGGCTGTGTGAGGACACAATCCATGAGGTGAAGGTGATCACCAGAGTGGTGGGTGATTGCCTAATTAGTGAGGTATTTAGGGTTGGAGCCTGCAAGAAGGGCAGAGAGAGGCCTCTCCATACTTAAGCCACATCACATGGGGGAGAGACATGGGGTACCTCCTAACAGAACAAACTGATGGGTAAATTATCACCAAATGAGGTGAAAATCAGAAGTTTTCAGAAAGGATTGATTGTAGGATTTTGAAGCAGTCACTGAGAAGCTGAGCTGGGAGTTTGGTTAGAGAGGCCAAAGTTAGTCCTAAGGAGGGGAAAGGTCTTGTGGCCTCTGGTATTTTGGTGACTTCAGAAAGGAACAAATTCTCTTTTTCCCTGAAAGGACAAAATGCTGGTGCTACCTCGATGTCACAGCCTACTTCTCTTGAGAAGAGTGCGTGGAGGAGATGAAAAAGGGGACCTCTGACTCTGGAGAGGTAAGATTCATCTTTTGTAGTCCTGAATACAATGATGCACTACTTTTCTGTGTCTGAGAAACAGGTGTTTGGATTGATCACTGAACAGGCTGCAGCTTGAAATAGTGTGTGAATCCTGGTAGAGGAGATTCTGGGTAGTGTTTTTAGAGCAATGTTATTCTAATTATTATTCCAATGATTTGCTTGCTCTGGCTTTACCTTCCTTTTGGTCCTGACCAGGGCTGGGACTGGTTGTGACAGAAGCAATTTAGGCAGTGGCCTCACTTGTTGTGGCTGGCAAAGTTTGTCTGCTGGCTCTGTGTGTTGTTCCTTGTTCTGCTGCTGCTCACTCTGCTCCACTCACTGACAGGGGGAGTACAGCACTGAGCTGGGGGAGGTTCCTGCAAGTTCTTCACACTCTGCAGACAAAATGATCCTGAAATTGTGAATTTTGCTGCTGTAGCTTGATCTGTAGGGAAAAGTGGATTTTGCTTTATCCATGTCGGGGACCAAAAGCATTGCTTGGAACCAGAAACAAAGCATGAAGAGAGGCTCTGCCTTTGAAAGCTGGTTTGCTCTTGCCCTCAAGACAGCAGAGTTCAGCCTGCAGCTCTGGCTGGAGTGATCCTGCTGCTCTGCACCCCAGCCTGGGCAAGCTCCATCCCAGAGCAGGCTGATTCCAGCTCTCTGAGTAACCCTGGCTCTTGGAATAAACTCTCCTTTGATCTGGCAGACAGGAGCCCACAACAGCTGCTCTGCAGTAGATAAGGACAGGCACTCTCCAGGCTGATGGTGTTGGAGATTAGTCCCCAGGATGTTGTTGTGAAACAGGAGAGGTCCCACCTGCAGCTGGGACAGCCTGTCGGGGAAGGGACCTGTCTGCTGTGTACCAGGGCTCAGGTGTGATGGAAATGGATGAGCTTCTGCTTTGCCCTTCTCTGCTGTCCACCCACAACTCCTGCCTTGTGCAGAGGCTGGGGGGAAAAGCTGTTTTTGCCAGTAAAATGTGTGAGCTGAATCTGGAAGTTGCTGTAAAGATTTTCCTTTTCGTTGGTTGGTTTTCGCCCTCTCTAGTGGAAATTCCTTGGTTACAAACTCCTCTCTCGCAGGTTTTTAGTGGGAAGTTCCTGACACTTATTATTCCAAACAGACTCACTAAAATGCTCCTTTGTGCATTACTTGACTTAAACGTTGATTTGATCTTGTGGGAGAGGGTGATGTGGCTTGTGTAGCCCTTTGGCCTCTGTGTGTCACACCTTTCCTGACCGTTGGGGATGTTGTGAGCTGACAGCTCAGTCCCCTATCAGCCATGCCAGCTCTCTGTGAGCAGCAGCCCTTGGATCTGGGGGCTGCCAGAAGTGTGTGTGAGACTGGAAATAACCTTTGCCTGTAGTCAAAGGTAGTCAGGAGTGGTGGTGGACATGACTTCACTGTGCCCACTGCTCAGCATGAGTAACCAGTTCCATGCACTTCCATGCCAACCATTAATTCCCAGATGCAATGACTAGCACGGTGTTTTCCATTTCCAGATCGTGTTTGTACTGGCATGATTTAAAATACTTTGTAATTACAGTGGTTCCTATAGTGGAACTGCTGGAGCAATGCAGGGTGCTTAGAAGTTCTTCTTTAACCAGCAATTTTGGTAATGACAGTAATTCACATAATCTATCTTTGTGGCCTTGTGGCTTTCAGAAGTATAGGCCTTTTTTTTTTTTTAATTCTTCAGAGATGTAGCCCTATCTCTATATATAGCTCAGTAGATATCTGGTATTCTAGATGTGTTAAAACAAACTCCTCTGAGGAATTCCAGCCCCATCACCACAAAATTTCTGATATTGCTGCTGCTCTTAATGCAATTGAGTAGATGGCAGAAGAAAATGGAGTGAGGAGGGGGATATGGCAGTTTCCTCTCAAAGATGAGGAGGCCTCAACAAATGCAACTTCAGGCAGCAGTGGAGCTTCACTTTGGCTGACAACTCACAGCACAATATGCAGTTTTGGCAGCCAGATGTGACAACATCTTACTGAACAGGGAAAATCCTTTAGTTTGGGGAAGATGGCTGAATCCCAAAGCTGCTCTCATTTACTGGTTCAGAGTAACAGAGACGCTTCTAAATCACTTGAGGGAGAAACTGCTCAGACAGATCAGAGGCAGACATCTCTCTCCGTGTGCAATTAGATGTGCTGCCTCCTTTGAGAAGGGGCCAAAGCAAATGGGAAGCAGCAATTAAGGTAGACACCAGCAATGAGGACCTAAAGTACAGGGCACAGTGTTTATCAGCTGCACAGGAAAGGTCTTTAATTTGACTGGGGAGAGAAGAGCTGTAGCTCAATATTTCTGTGAATTGATTAACTGTTATTTTTCCCTGAAGATTCTCATATGTGCCAGGTGGGAGGGACAGATTTTGATTAAATGTAAACTTCTCTGGGAACATGTGTGTGACCTCTGGCACGTTGTTCATCTACACTCCCTTCAGAGGCAGGGAATAGAGTTGGGGGGGGTTGCCATGCCTCTGTCCAATTAACCTGTGTATTTTCTAACCAGAGGCTGACAAAACTGGGGGATCCTGAGCCTAGAACAAGCCCCTGAGGTCACTATTCTCATACTGGCAATAAATCACCACAAATCATTTGTTTTTTAAGCTGTAGCAGCAGTAAATGCAGTTTCTGGTGTGCCAGGGTCTGACCTAGCTGGTGACAATCCTTGTGATCTGTCCCAGCTCTACGTTTGCTGAGAATATTTCAAGAGGAGGCAGGTGATCACAGACTCGATGCATCCCTGGTCTTCTACCTCTGCTGATAAAGGGAAGGAGGACACTTGAGGAGACACCAGGGTGTGTGACACATGGTCTGGAAATGAAGCAAAAGCCACTCCAGTATCCTGCAGTGCCAGTGGAGAGGTTTTTCTTTTCATTTTCTGAGAGGTGCTGCAGCAGAAAACCAGATCTGCTTCCTCAAAGACTGTCACTCCCATCTGGAGAACATATTTGACCCGTGGGCTTAATTTGCTGTCAATCTCCCACAACTCCCAGGAAGGAGCCTCCATCTCTTTTTAACTTGAGGCTGTTACCTCTTGCCCAAAAAAACAGGTTTCTCGAGGCTTCTTCTTCAGCCAGATGAGAGACATGAAATGAATGAATGCAAAATACAAGCATCTTCCTTTTTAACTGACATCAATAAAAACTCTTTGAAGAGGGAATGCTCAGCAAGTGTTAATTAATAGGACTGTCATTGTGACTCCACATTGCCACTGCAAAGTGCAGTGATTCACTGGAGACACACTTCTCTTTTTGGCTGTGATTTCTCTTTATTGAGCATCTTGTTCTCAGCTGCTACTAGAAGCAGGAAATCTCTCAAAGCTGTGAAGAGCTGATCCAGTTTGTGCTTTGAATTGGTTGTGCTTTTCCACCTACTCCCATAAAGAAGTGCCTCCAGCAGCTCTTGGAGGGGGCTGCCATTCCCTGAAAGAAATTTCAGGGCTTTGGGACCCCCTGTCTCTATCCAGTGTGGTCTAAGCACATCCCCACTAATGTAGACTATGAGGGGGCTTTGTTTTGTTCCTGCAAACCAAAAATACCAACTTTTTTTTTTAAATATCTGGAAATAAACAGTTACATGATCCACTGAAATTCATAACAAAGGACAAATTGAATCCTTCATGCTGTGTAACAGCCATAAATAAAAGCTTTATGGCTGAGAAGTTGTAGGCAAAGCTCCAGCAAAATCAGATTTATTCCCTCCCCACCCCCTGCACTGTAAGTCTCTGGAAATGGGGGTTCCAAGGGCTCTTCTGACACAACATTAACTGCAGCTTCTTAAAGCAGACTCCTTGCCAGTATTTACAGTTCACATTCTGTGCATGGTATGTGTGTATATAACTGCACCAGCTTTTACAGTTGATTTCTCAGTAGTCATGTGAAACCAAAACAACTGATGGGCTGAACTTGGAATCACTTGTGCATTTTTCTGATTTAGAATAAAAAAAAGTCTAAGTGTTAAGTCTAAGCCTTGGTGTCAGGGAAAAAGGTCTCCTGATTAAAGTTGCTCCAAGTTGATGGTGGCCCAGTCTCTGTGAACTTTGTGTTCCTTCTCCCCAAAAGCACTGGCTGGGTTTGCAGGGGAACCCTGCAAGATGGATTTCAGAACGTGGTTGTACAATTGCAAAGGCAGTTGCTGCATTCTTTCTTCTCACAAAGGGCTGGCCCTACCTCTACTTGCTGTCTCCTCTAAAACTTAGCCCTGAGGTGTCATGAAATCCATCTTTGGAGCTATTAACCAACCCCTAAAACTGCAGTTCAGCTGGGTCATTCCCTGTTAAGGAAGAACAACCATTTCAGTGGATTTAAGAGCTGATTTCTCACTTCAGGAGCCAAAAGCAGGTCAGCAGTGGCAGTAGATCACTGTGAGAAGTTTATAAACAAATGGGAAGCAAAACTCCTCACATGTCAGTTTTGGATCAGCTGATATGTTGGTTTGTTCTCCTTTCTTGTGTGCTTAGTACGTAGCCTAAGACAGAAGCTAAAATGATGAATTTATTCTCATTAAGCAATTGCCCAAATCTCTCTTTAAAAAGAGTCTGAGTAGTGCTTCTGCCTGAGGCAGAGAGATGTAGAGCCACTGACTGCTCTGCTCTTGTCTACAGATTGTTTTAAACACTGAACAAAATGGCTTAAATTGCTGGGACCTGAGAAATGATATCTTTGAGCTCTGACCCTTCATAACTGAATCCAGACACTCAATGTCTCTGCTTCCACATATTTTACACGGAGCACCTGACACAGCAGCAACAAATAGCATGGGAATAAATCCAGCAGCCTGCAGCAGCTCTCCTTCATTAGCCAAGGCAAAGGTCACCCTGCTGGTGTCACCATCAGTGTCTGGCCACTGCTGGGGCTATTGTCCACTCTGGGCCTTAGTGGAGAGACCATGCAATGGAAGGGAAGGTGGGGAGTCAGGTCAAAAAAGCCTCTGTGGCCCTTTTTGCACTCCACAACCATAGTGACATCCCAAACCTGCTCTGGAAATTCAGCACAACCCCAAGGTCCTGGGCTGGAGCCCCAGGTGCTGACACACTAAAGAACAACAGATCCACTGAGCTCCTGGCATCCCCTCCTTTCTTCTTAAGAGCTTCTTAAAATAAGCCCATTAGCCCCAAGTTATCAGCAGCACAGAGGAGCTCACTCAGGAGTCACTTCAGCTCCTGGGGAAAGGGTCTGAGTGTGGTTTTAATTATGGGCAGAGTGGATAAACTCACCCCTTCCTTCCCAGCCCCAGACACTCCATCCCCCAAATTACTGCTGGCTGGCCTGGGATTGGGTTTTATTGCAGACAAGCAAGGCAGTTCTTTGAGGGGGAGGCTAATTCAGGCAGCCCCATGTAGAGCTTTAGCCTGCAAATGGTTAAATGCTTAACCATGTCTGCAAAAACTGGTCAAGTGCAAAGCTGTCTTTCTAAGGGGTTGTGGGGCTGAGGCCGAGCTCCCTTTTTTTCCTTCCCCAACAGTACCTTTCACTGGGGGAAAAAATTGTGGAGCTGATGAATCTGTCTATGCCTTGTCCTGTTTTCCTTTTAAATACAAAGCCAAACTTAAGCTGTTTTAAGGTTGTGCTGTCTTCATCTATGGAATTAATTTATACATGAGGATTCTGTTGGAGAAAACAGCAGATTTATCCCAGAGTGGTAAACCTCACAATACCAAGAAACACTTTTCCAAATATTAAAATGTCTGTTCCTATTGCCTGGTAAACGGACCCTTGGAAAACCAGCTAGGAAACAAATCAGTGTGTTAAACCTGTTATCCTAAACTTCTGGTCTTTCTCAGCTGCTGATTTAGGGATACAAATTCCACAGCATTAAGCAGGAAAAGGGAATAGATATTTTTATTTAAAACAGAGTAACTCAAAGTGGCCATAATAACCCATTTGTGTTGCTTTTGTACTCTGGTAATGAATGACTGTAGTATGAAGTGCTCTTAGTTTTTGCCTCGAGGTCTTGTCAATCATTACCTGATAAATAAAAACTTCAAACTGGCTCCTTTTAGCTTAATTGGGCAGAATTTCTCTCTGAAGGAAGGCTGAATACAGAGAATAATGTGTGTTGTGGAAGCAGTGGAAGTCAGCAAGTAGGGTATTTGGATGGAAGCATAGAGAGGATGTGAATTCTGAACTCAAAAGATGAGTCTTTGGGGATTTTTATCCAGAAGAGTCTGTTCCCATTGCAGGCAGAGCTGAGGGACTGAATCCAGCAGCAGAAGGAATCCTGCAGCCCCTGGCCATGTCCTGAGCTGTGCCTGTGCAAGCTCTGCTGTCCCTCTCTGGCTTTAGGCTTTACAGCTGACACTTCCATAACAATCAGGAATCTTAAAACTGCATTAAGGCTTATTTAAGTCATTATTTTTTATTATATGAACACTGGCAGCAATGGAGGCAGTTTCCTGCATGAGGACAAAAGGATCTCATTGTCAGTACTGGAACAGATCTGAAACAGCTCAATTAAGCAAACATAACATCCTCAAAGTTTGGCCTGAAAGGAAGTTAAAATAACTGTTCTATAAAATGCTTTAAATGTGCTTTAAAATGTCATTACTCAGATAAATCTAGCTGTTTGGAAGCTCATTCACCAGGGGTTTATGGCCCTGCCAGTTTATGGCAGTGTATGAATTCATGTCAGGAATTCCTCTTCCAGAACAGTAGATGAGGAGACAAAGCCACAGGAGTGCTGCAGACCAAAGGGGAGGCTGCAACCAGCTTGGGAATGGAGTTTTGGCTCCCAGGCTGGGAAAGCTGCTCCAAAGCACATCCAGCTAATTGTGTGTATTTGTGGCAGAGCTGGGAACCTGCAGATATTTCATGATATAAGGCTGGACGTGTTGAAGTCAGTGGTAAAGCTGCTGTTGGCTGCAGGACTGGCCCTGCAAAGCAAAAATAGTTCTTTTTTTCTTTCTCCCCTTGCTGGCACCACCCCTGCCTTACACTTAAATGGAGAGAATTGGGACCAAAATGAGAAATACCAGAGGATCCTCCTTCTAAAATTAGTCCAGGCCTACAGAAGATGAGTAGGTCTTGTTTTGCATCAATAAAGGTCCTTCCACTGGTGCTTTACTGGACTCTGAGCAGTGCACAAAGCAAATTTACTTACGAATTTTTAATTGCTCATGGAAGTGGCAGATTACCTCCTAAATGCTGATGATTTAAACCTCTGGGCCAGTAAATATATCTACGTGAACTGGCACAACTCTGCTCACAGTTCAAAGTAAACAAGAACCCCAAAATTGCTGTTGTGCCCCAAAGATACAACGCTCAGTTAATAGAGGGATTTAGACCATTATTTTTTTCAGCTGCCTCCATAGCAATGCAGTGTGGTATCCACAGTAGGAAACCTCATGCCAGCAGCATCTCTCAAATATGCTAAAACAATCTAAATTAGAAAATGTCAGCTTCTTGGCTGATGTTTCTTTGGAGTTTCTTTCTTCCTTTCTTGTGCCTCTATAATTTTATTGGGATGACTAAATCTCTGAACTATGTTAGCAGTAAACAGAACTAATTTACCCCCTGCTTCTTTGAAACAGCTGCTGACAGCTGCACTATAATTCAATCATGGATCTTTGCAGCACAGACTGCAAAACATATCCATATTTTTGCTATTCTTCCCTCCCTGTTGTATTTGGACTGAAGGAACTGCACCAAATAATGACATGTGACAGTTTTGCCCGTACATAGAGACTTGAGCTGCATGAAAACAGAGGCTCAAGATGAAACATTGCCCAGCCAAAAAGGTTCTTTGAATAAAGGGAGAATAACCACACAGATACACAATGTCGTCGGGATATCTTTTGTAAAGTTGCAATGATTTATTTTACTAGTTTGTACAAAAAGGCTTCTGACAACTGCTCCATGAAAAGAACCAGAAATGTGTATGCATTTTTGCCAACTGTTAATAAATATCTTCTTAAATAAGGAAACAAATGTGTTTAGGAACCCAGAATCATTTTTCCTGCATGTGATTGAAAAGGAATTCAGAGATGGAAATAAATAATTCTTCTTCCGCTTGTGACAACTATTTACATAAAAATGTACAAACAGTGAAGCTGATGTTGAGCCTAGCAACAGAAGTCCTGTTATTATGCTTAAAAACAACAACAAAAAACCAAAACAGAAACAATCCCCACATAATATTTAATATATGAATCCTATACAGCAAGATCCCGTGGTCCAAGATAAAAATGCAATACACCAAGGCAGTGACCACCAACACTGAAACACCCTCAAGAGAAAACTAATCCTTGACTACTAAATAGTGGAAGTTCAGGCATGATTAGCTTTTAATTCTCTAGGCAGCACCTTCACTTCCTTCAGAAGGTTTACAGAAGCACTGGTGGATATATGTGTACAATGTCAAAAGATGCTTCCTGTGAAATTGAAATCTGTGTGATTTCAATCCCTCACTCTAAACCAGGGGTGCACTGAGGGCAGTTTTGGCTGTTGGTGGTGGATGGTGCTGTCTGCAGGCTCCAGGAGAGGTGGGCTTTTGGCTTCAGCTGCTGTCCTGGCTGTGTTTGCCCAAAGTCTCCCCGTGGGGAGGTTTGTTGGAGTCCTGCCTGTGGAGTGTGCCTGCTGCAGCCAGGCCGCTCCTGCAGATGTTGGAGTGGCCTGGCTGGGATGCCAGGCACATCTGGCAACATCCAGCTGCTCACCAAGGCCCCCATCCAAAACCTACCAATGTCATGGATGGATTTCCCCTTTCCCATCAGCCTAATCCTGCTGATGAGAAAACTGCTGGGAAAACACCAATTGACTTAAATGAGATGAGAATTAGGCCATCAGAAACAAGTTTCCAATTTATTTCATAGACAGTAGGGGTTCTTTTTCTTCCTTTGCTTATTCTTTTTAAAGTGAGGCATCCGGTCTGGATTTGATCTGTGACTTTAAGGGAGAAGAGCAGTGAGTGAAGTCCAGAATTTCATGTATCTTCTTTCTCTAACTCTCCTCTAAGGCAAGACATGGAGCCAAGTCCCCACTGAGGCTGCATGGCCCCCTCTGCTCACTGAGCAGAGCCCCATGGGATTCATGATGTCCTGGACCCATCTGTTGGAGGTTTAGCTTTTGGAAGTTTGGAGATTTAGAGCTGGGAGTGCTGGACATGGTGTTTTATTGAGCATTATTTCTTTTTATCTCCCTGGTGAAATCTGTGCCAATCCTACTTTGGTGGGTGCCAAAGTGGGGAATTGGTTTGTGATTGGTTACTGCAACTGTGTATTCTTCTTTGCAACAACTTCAATTGAGCCTTAATTACTTAAGCGTCATGTTTGTGTAACCTGTGACTTTAAAAGAAGGAAAAAGAAAAGCCTTGAGGGGACATTTTCTTGCTTCTGGTTCCAGCTTCTTGGTGGCCCTTGAGGGGGATTGTTTTGGGTTTTTTTGAGGTGAAGCCAAGAGAGCAGGGGGTTTATCAGAAGCACTGGCCCCAGGAAGGAAGGTTTCCCAGCTTGTTCCCAGTCTGTGTGGTGCTGGGTGTAAATCCCAACTCACAGCACCTTCTGCACTTGGGTCTCCATGCTCTTGGGAAAGTGCTGGAACTTGTTCCCTCAGGGAAGTCAATGGACATTTTCCACACAGCAGCAGGATCTTTAGTTACAGCTCTGTACCTGCTTAGCACACCCCAGTTTCATCCCTGTTTCTCAGCATTTTGCTGCTTTCCTGTTTCAAGTTCATAGCAAATTGAAATACTTTCTGGCTGCAAGAAGAAATTTCCTTCCTCGTTGCTAGAAAAAAAACGCACCCCAAAATTCTCATTCTTTGAAGCATTTTTCTTCAATTCTTTTGCTTGCCAATTGATTTTTTTTTTTTTTAGCCTGATCTGTCCTTTGAATTTGTTTCAATCCACATCCAGCTTTTGCTGCTGTAGTTTAAAACTGGAAGTTGCATGTAATTAATCCTTAGTTTTGCTTATGAAATTGAAGCAGAGGGATGGAAGCAGTAATTCTCTAACAAAATACCTGTTCACTCCAGGTATATTTTGTTCACTTATTTTATTGCAAACCGTGTTACAGGAACTACACACACTTATTAGTCACAGCACAGTCTCACCTTGGATAGATTATTACTGTTTTACTCACAATCAACACTGGTGAGTTTGCAATCTCCAGAAAGACTCGTTTGCAAAAGTATGTACTGCAGGAGCCAATTTTGTAAGCAGATTTGGTTTTAAACGGTTTCTCTGGCTTGTTTCAGTTTACAAGCTCATTGTCTGTAATAAACTAAAACAAAATGTGTTCAAATGCCTCTTTAGATCCAGAAACTGTTCCATTGTCTGAACTTTCAGAGGCCTGGTCCTAAAATGGTTTGGGAGTTTTTTAAACCCACGGCTGGAGCACCAACCTTTCCCCCTCCCCCACAGAGCCACACAAACCCACTCTTTTACAAATAACTTCTTTTTCTTTCTTCTTTCTCTTCCCTACAAATCTAGTGGCAGCCACATGCTCGTACCACCATGTTCCTGTATTTTTTTAAGATAACATTGGAGCTGTCATCAAAATAGAGCACTGAGATGGCATTGAGTTGTGTAGGAGCACAGCAGGGTTTCGGCACAGTCTCTGGGTTTATAAAGTGAACCTGGGGAATGAAAACAGAGGAATGTTAAGATTTACTTTTCCCCTCTCCTCCTCCTTATTCTTCTCTCCTTGGACAACCTTCTGCCTGTCCCATACCCTCACTCAGACAGTAGCTGAACTGTATAACTTTGGGATTCACTGACGCCTTCCTCAGCCTGACCCCAAATCCACTTTTGGTGGCAGCAGGGAGTGGATCCTTACAGAGAGCTGCTGACAGTGGGTCTCATGTCCTGCTCCTTCCTCCCCATGCAGTGGGACTAAACTCCCACTGCAATGTCTATCACAGGGCCCTTCCAAACCAGAGAGAGCCTGCCAAAGGGTTATTTCAGGTACTAATTCAGGCCACTCAGCCAGGTGTGGAGCCTGATGCTGCAGGCACCTGGAAAACTAAGGCGGGTCTTCCTTCTCCTGCCAGCTTTTTGGAGACCCTTTTGAGCATAACTTTACTTCTGAGCAGCACCTGTCAGATGTAAGGCTGTGTGAGGAGGTAGGGGGCACCTACCAGTGTCTGTACAATGGCATGGTTTGTAGCATTCATGTAGGAATTCAAGGGGAAAGCACATTCTCCTTCACAGTAATAGGCAGCGTAGCCCTCCGGAGCAATGATCCAGTCCTTGATTAAATTGAAGCCATTAGATTGTGGAGAAAGACACAAATGCAGTGAAACAAAAAGCCAATCAGCACATAAATCTAAACATTCATACATCCATGCACAGTTACAGTGGACTGCAAAATAAATATATGTCCCCCTGGCCTTGCTAAAGCTCTCTTGAAGGCCTCTAAAGTGCCTGCTCTTCCTGGAGGGACACATCCCACGTTGCAGATGTGCCCACAGAGTGGCTGAACATCTGGGTTCAGTTGTTCATCCATTCAGCAGTGTCCTCCTGGCTCTCCCCAGCTTCACCCAGCAACACAATGCAGACACAAGCCTTCAGAAAGCAAAATTTCTGTAACCAGCTCTAAAAAAACTGGGTAGATGAAAATGGAGAGCAGTGTGTGCCTTCAGCACTGCCAGAGGACCTGCAGGGCCACAGCTCCCCAAAAGCACCTGAGTGTGTTGAGCTTCCAGCCAGCCTCACACTAAACATTTATATTCCCAACTGAGCAGAAGCACTTCAGCAGGCTAAAGGCAGCATACAGTACCTTTCCTCTCAGGATTTAAAATAAAAAAACCCAGTTAGTGGCTGGATCC
Source organism: Trochalopteron elliotii (assembly GCA_024734555.1). Classification (NCBI taxonomy): domain Eukaryota; kingdom Metazoa; phylum Chordata; class Aves; order Passeriformes; family Leiothrichidae; genus Trochalopteron; species Trochalopteron elliotii. Next base: position 3,791,299 of record JANPWX010000106.1, on the reverse strand, counting down.
CACTGCTGCAGTTGATGTGCCAAGGCAGCCCAGTCCCAGCCCTTACCTGCCACCCCAGGTCCCTGAAGCTGACGTAGAGCTCGTGTTTCTTGCAGGCCTGTCTCTGGTCACTGCTGCTGTTCTCTGCCAGGGGAAAATGGGTTTGGCCATGAGGTTGGGCTGCCCCAGCTCCCACAGCCCTCAGCAGGGAGGGAGGCATTGCTGCTCCTCTGCTGCACTTATTGCTTTTTTATTTTAGGTGTTTTAATCATATAATAGTGGCTGTGTTCAACATATATCAAAAGCACTTCTGGCTTTTTTGTGCAAAGCAAAAAAAGTCCTGGGAAAGAAGGGTTTTTATCTTGTTTTTTTTTTTTCCTGAACTTCTGCTGACCTCCTAATAGATCACACAGATCACTCTAATTATTGCCTATACATAAAAGGAGAATCAGTGCAGTTTTAAAGTTTTGTCCATCCTGGACATGTAGCCTGAGCTGAAGAGGCAAGTAGAAAGAATGGCTCAGGAAGAATTTCTTCACTGAAAGGGTGGTCAGGCACTGGAAGGAGCTGCCAGGAAGGCAGTGGAGTCCCCATCTCTGGAGGTGCTCAAGGGACTGGATGTGGCACTCAGTGCTCTGGGCTGGTTGACAAGGTGGGAATTGGTCAAAGGTTGGATTTGATGATCTTGGAGATCTTTGCCAACCTTAATGATTCTATAAAAAATCTCACAACCTCTCCTTCCCCTGAGTGAGGAGCTCCCAGAAGCAGCTGGAATTTGCTGCTGCCTCAGCAGAGCCAGCCCTGAGCTGTGGCTCCTGCTGGGACCATCATCAAGGGCCTGTTACTCTGAGGTATCACATAATTAAGCCACATTTCTATTTCAAATGCCTGATGGGAGTTTTCTTCCAAATTAGGAAGCACAGCTCCCCCCAGAATAGCCGTGGTTATCCTGAGAACGAATGGGTTTTCCTCTTCTGTGCAAGAATTTTGGGACTACTACACTTTTTAGGGGCTAAACTTAAAATCACAAGTCCTTAAAATGAACAGCATTTGGATTCAGATTTGTTGATCACTTGCTCATTGTTTTAATGTAATTATCTCCCATTTCAAAATGAGAATTTATTTCACACGGGTGAAAAGGAGTTTTTCTGCTTAGGCACTTGGGATATTTTTTTAAATTTAGATCAAGAAATCCCTCAATTTAACATTCCTTCAAAGAAGCATTCTTCTTCCTGACATTTTCGGAACAGCCCTAACTCCACACAGTATCCAACCAGTGGTGGACCAAAGGGACAACAAACAGATAATGTGGGAGAAACCATTCCCATGTCACCCCATGCCTGTTGGAACTCTGGAGGCTGAAAATTCCAGGCTTTCTGGGCTGAGGGTGCTGACCCTCAGGCAGGCAACTACATTTGACTTGAGGCCATGGAACAGGCTTCCAAAATTGAGTGATGGCACTGGGGTTGTGAGTGTGTAGTTTGAATTGTATTGTGTGATCTCACAGGGTGAAAAACTTAGATTAAAGGTTTTTAGTATCTAGTAACACATGTGAAGCAATATGGAGGATTTGGGGTGTTGTCTAAGTCCTTCTTCTTCCTTCTTCTTCATGGGTTTGGGTGGTTTTCTGTAATTGGTTAGTAAAGTCCGCATTGCAGGCTTTAAGTGGTTGGTTATTGGGTTTAAAGTAAAAATAATTTAGGTGGCATTTCCCAATTGGACAGATTGTCCTTGAAAAGACAGAGAGGTTCTCCATTTTACCTTCATTTTCTAACTTGCTAGTTTAGAGCTCACAACTCATGAGGCTGTAAATAGATAAGAATTAATAAACACCGAGTCCAAGCACAAAACCGCGACTCCCGTGTATCAATCCTGGCCCTAACACGAAGAAGAAAAGTAGATAAAAACCTCACCCATGCCCAGAAATGTGAAACCAGCCACCTGTGCTGTACCTGCAATGTTGGACACCCGGAAAGCTTCCTGGTTCTTTGGTGTTTTGGACCTGTTCTGGCTCCTCTGCTTGCCCCCCGTGGAGCGGATGCTGCGCAGGTGCACCTCGGTGGCTTTGAAGAAGGCAACAGTGAAGGGCTGCTTGTTCTGGGGGCCGTGCCTGCCAATGAGCCCTGCCAGCTTGGGGTTGATGCTTTGTCCTGCAAAACACACAACAGGCTGGGGTTATCCTCTTTGCCAGCAGCCAGGATAACACAGGGCAGAGCTGCTGCCTGCTCAGGGTCACTCCTGGGCATGGCATCAACTCTCCAAACTCCAACTCTCTCCAACTCTCTCTGGACTTAATGGATTTAATGCTCTTCTGACAAGAGCAGCTCAGCACAGTTAACTTCATTTTATATCTGTGTGTAAAAAGTTACATTAAATAGCCCTACATATAATTATTTTGCCCCAAATCCGCTTAGCATTAGCTTTTCCTGCATTCTTTAGAGGGGTTTCTTCAAGTTCACCAACCTATAATTTGAAGTGATCCTATAAAAGGACCCATAAAACTCAGCCCATAGGAACACTAAATTCCCACTGGAAGGTTATTAGCTTAAAATAAAAATGCCTTGCATGAAATGCTGACAGATTTCCAGATATACCTTGGCTGAGAGAAACAAATGTTTAGAGACATTTTGCTTTTTGCTGCATCTTGCCACCACCATACCTGATAACTGTGCAAAACTTTGATTATCATCCACGTGTCCTTCATCTTGGGCTTTAGAATAATTTGACTTTTGTTAAAAGACTATCAGTAGGTTTCTCTGTAGAATCAAATCAATTATTTACAAAAAAGGCGAGGAGAGGGTGGCAGTGGGAAATTTAATGTTTCTCCCTGTTGCTGTCAAGGGATGTCTGGGTGCTGCTGTGAAATGCAGAGGTGATATCCAGAATTATTCTGTCCCAAGCTACTGAGTGCTGCTGTTAAATCCAAGTTACGTTAATGGTTTTGTGATCCTTTTGCTAAGACAGAGATGGGCCTTGTCAGCCACAAATCAAATGTGCCAAAGGACAGCTGACACTTTCCTGGAGAAGCCCTGCAAGGCAGCCTGGCCAGGGAGAGTGGGAAAAGAGCTCTTAGTTCACTTATTTTGTATGATTTTTTTTTTTTTAATAGACTGTATTTGCTTCATGATTACAGATCATGTAACAGCAGATGCAAAGAGAGGTTGGGGGTTGATTTATTTTGGGTTTTTTACTTCACTTTAAACCCTTGAGGATTGCCCAAGCGTAAAGTGTTGCATCAAAATTCCGTTGTGTTTACAGCACAGCAGGATTGCTGAATGCTCAGTGCCTCCCCTGGCTGGGAATCATGTGCCTGAAGCAGAGTCTCCCTGGTTTCTGCTGGCGTGTGACACTCACCATCAATGCCCTCCACGGAGAGCTGCAGCCCGAGGTTGTGCTGGGGGTTCACCACCCAGTGGTTGCTGGTGGCGGTGATGTCGAACACCAGCCACCCTTCCTCTGCAGCCCAGATTGTCCTGGAGTCGAGCAGGAACAAATCTGAATCCCTGGAGCAAAGGAAGCAAGAGTTCCCAGTTAGCCAGGGTTCCCACTGGGGTCTCCACAATCATCCTTCAGGCAGCACGGGGTTGGGATTTGGGCAGAGCTGGGCTGGTGTGTGCTCCCCTCTAATCACCCCCAGAGGAAGCTTCTCTTCTCTTCAAAAAAGAGCAGATGGGTTGAAGCAGAGCTGGAGTGGTTTGGGGTTGCTTTGCTCTTACAGTTAACCTTGAGCTCCTGATGAAACCTCCAAAAAACACTTGCCAGGCAGAGATCTGCAGAATGACTGCTTGCATATGCAAACCCGGTAATTGGGCAGACAATGCTGCTCATTAGCCTTTCCACACATAATTTCCTGACTTTCATGCATAACTGTAGCGTTGGTGCAAGCCAGCTGGAACACTGGTGTGCATAATTAACATATGTAATAGGTTTTGTTTAATTTGCTCATCTGAGGTCACAGATAACTGACAGAGGCACTAACCCTCTGCACAGTCACAGGTCTGCACTACTGGGGGTCACAATCTTTTTTCAATTCATTGCTTGGGGTTTTTTTAAAAGGCTGCAGCTGGGTTACTCTAGCTGAAGAAATAATATCAGAAAATGAAAAAGATCCTAAATAGAGAGATTCTGTTCTTCTGACAAAGGTGAAATTATTTCAGATTTACAGCATGTTTCCTGGCAAATTTCTGAAAAATTAAAATTTGAGAAAACACACGTTCTGTAAAGGAGGGAGTCTTCTTTTATCAGAAAAGAAGGAGATAAAACTCAGATTAAAAAATGGATGTTGTTGCAGTTCTTTTATAAAAAATTACTTTAAAAGAAGAACAAAGACACATGGTGGAAGTGTCTAGACAAGTCCTGTAAGAGCTGCTTTTGTACCTACAGTGAACAAACACGACAACTTGTTCAAGTGTAATTATATCCTTTTGAATGAAGAACTATCCTTGAAAAACCCTTTAATCACATCCTCAAAGCTTTAAAAGACCTTATGAATTTTGTCACTATGGATTTGTCAGTGCAAATATACATATTTAGCTTAGTTTACACCATTTCTCTTGTTTGCATGAGACATCAAGTGCTCAGAAATGAATCTGAGGAGAGCTGTTGGCATAAGGGCTTTTGACTTTGGCTTTTAGTGATTCCTTTCCCTTTGACATACCAAGAAATGAGAAGCTTTCGTCCCACACAGAACAGGAACAGAGGGGTTTTTGCAATGCTTTTATTATTTAGCTTTCCTTTCAACCTTAGTGGGCTGGACTGTGTTTTTGAGTTTTCCTCCGTGAGCTAAGGAATGTCACCACTCACCTCTGACTGTGCTGGCTTACATGAAATTAAATTTCTGAAAGGAGTTCCTGCAGGGCATATGAGCACACGGCCCAGGGTGTGCAAGAAGAGGATTCTGTGTTTCCTCCCTAAAGCAGGATAGATTTGGATACCCCGTGGCTGAATGTGCAGCCCGTGCTGCTGAGGGTGCAGTTAGTGCTTGCCTTTAAGCAAAGTTCTGGTTTGTGGAAGAAGACCTGCAGCAGAACTGGAGTTGCTGCAACACTTCCTTGCTAAGGCAGAGGGGATCCTATGGGAATATTCCAGTGGATATTTGGGAACCAGAGTGGGTGGCTCAGGAAGGAGCTGTGCTGCAGCAAGGCAGAGGCTCAGTGCAGGTATTGGGAGTTCAGTCAGCTCTGCTGAGTGCTCCCAGGAAAACTGAAGTTAAGCAGGACGGGTAACCCCCCTCACATTAGTCACAGCAATGCAAGATGCTTGAACTATAACCAGGGGACAAATTGCCTGGGGTTTCATCCCCACCCAGGAGCAGTGGCCCTGTTCCCATAGCACAGGACACCTCCCACCCTTCCCTGTTTACAACACACTGAACCAAACACATCCCAGAGGAGCCAGGGATGAGGGAGTTGCATGGATTGGCCCATTCCAGTGGCTGAGGCCAAGTTTCCAGGAGTTAAGGGTTTTTATATTCACACAGTACAATATTTAAGCATGGCCCCTGACTGGAACTCATGATTCACACAAGGTTTAGTTAACAGGGACTTGGCTTGCTTGGTTTTCTCCCCTTGTAGTTTGCAGGTTGATCATGGCAGCAATCATGATAATTTTTTTGTTTTTTAGCTACTGCTTAACTGCAGTATTATTACTCAGAAAAAACAGCCTTCAAGCTTCCCATGCTGACATGATGCAATCAGGGTAAGCAGACAACATGAGGCATCAAGTACCAGGGTGAGTCAGTCTGGGAAATTGTATAATGCATTTGTTTTCCTGTAGTTACAGCAATGTGCAAACAATGGGCCTGGAGGGGAAGCCCAAAGTGAGAGAGATCAAAGGGACCCACTGAAGGGAAATGTCCTTCCCACACACACTTGGAACATTTGGACCCCAAAAAAACCCTGTGTCAGATGCTCTTTGGAGGAGTTCAAGCACTCCTGGATTAGCTCTTTCCGCCCTGGCCCACCAGCAGTGGCCAGGGGTGGGATGCAAAACCTCACTGGTGTTGCAAGCAGAAGCTCCTGAGACTGTGGCTCCTGTTCTGATGGAAAGAAACCTCTCATTCTTTTCAAAAAGAACAACCTCCTTTAAGTGGAATGTCCTGCTCTCCAAAGACAGGCAAACAGCATTAAATCACCAGCTAATAGGCAGCCAGCCCTTGAGATATCCTTGTTGGACCAGACACAGTAAACACAGCAGAGAAATGTTGTTCTGCTAAGACTTAAACAACATTTATTCTGAGGGCTCCCATCTAATGACTTGTCACAGAAGGTAGTGCTGGTTAAGTCTAACTAATGTGGTTGCTTTGGCTTTTAGCTGTGAGATAAAGAGCTCAGCTCAAAGAGAAAAGGCTTTTAGTGCACATCTCACTCCTGTACCTCACCTGCCAACTCTGTACTCACAGAGCACATTCCTGGAGTGATGGGAATGGTGGCACTCCAGCAAGGAGGAAAAACCCCTTTGGTTCCTTTGCCCTGTATTCAGTTCCTTTATTTTAGAACTTCAGTGCATGCAAGAAACTGCACCACGCCTTTTTCCAGAGCAGGAGATAGAAAAGGCACATGATCCTCCTTTTACAAAAAAATTAAGCTGAGACATGGAAACGTTAATGTCTAGATTAGAGTTACATAAATTACAAAGTCTGGATCCAGACCACAAGTATGTTCTGTTGAGACCACATCAAAATGGCTCAGCCTTCAAAGAACTGACATCAGCGGGAGTGTCAGAGCTTTTAGCAATGATAAAATTTGGGGCTTTCTGCTCAGTTTTCTCAAGCATCAGGCTCCCAGTGGAGCCTGAGATGAGGACAGGAGGTTGGCATTCGCCTGCTGATGTCTTTGGTAGTGTCTGGCACTGGATGCCAGACAGGAGAGTCACCTCCCGTTAGAAAAGCACTCCCCAAAATTTGTCTACAGGTCATGTAAGTGCTGTGTGGTCTGTGAAACTTCCTTAGTGAGCTTGTTTTCTGGGCTCAGGGGTGAGTAACAAATCCTGCAGCATGAGGGTGGTTGGGCAGGATGCATGTGAGATCGTGTCTGGGAAGCAGCTGGAGCTTTGGAGGTGGAAGGGCTGATCTGCCAAAGGACTGATGGTGGTAAGGAAAAGCATCACAAATAATTAGTGGAAGAGAAAAGGGCTGGAAGAAGGGAGGATTGTGGGGATGAGCACAGAAATAAGAGAACACAAGTACAGAAAAGGCAGGGAAGGGAAGGTGTGGGATAAAGGAAATCGCTGCAACGTGGCAATTCTAAAATTAGAGGAAGGATTAACAACCATGAAGCTTCATGAAAATAGTACATATGGCTTCTGTGCTTTTTGCTGGGGCACATTTTCAGTCCCTGGGGTGCAGTTTGGTTTGAAGCTATAAACACCAGAAATATATACAAAAATGAGACGTGCTGCATCTGCCCAAATCACTTGCCTTGGTGAGTTGGGGCACAAGGAGAGCATGGATGAAAACACAAGAGTTAGAAATTCTGCATTAGCAAAAGAACAGGAGATAAAACTCTGCATTTATAGACTATCATGCTGTAAAGTCTACACTATTTTAGGATAGTCTTCCTGCCAAACAGTCCCTGCTTTTACGTCTGTTTTCTCCACTCACTGTCCCCATCCCGCTCGTCAGCCCTGTTATTTCAAGCTGCTGGTTGACAAGTGGTAGTAAACACTAATGAGCACTTCCAAGTGGGATAAAAATAAATGGGAAAAAGGACAGGCAGCAGCCCTGAAGGTGACTCTTGGCAATTTCCACTACACTGGCAGACAAGGTGATTTCTGTGACCAGCCAGGACTCAGTGCTGGGAGCAGCCCCAGAGCCCTGGCCCACCTGGCTGTGTCCTGACAGCAGCAGGTCCTGCTGTCCCCTGCCTGCATTGGGGACAGGGAATCCCTCAGCCCAAAGAGCACCTGGGCTGCCCTGATCCCTCCCTGCTACCTGCAGGAATTACAAACCTCTCAGTGTTTTAAACAGCGACCATACAGTGGCACCTTGCAACAGCCTTTAAATGGCTTTACAAATGTGGGTTAACCCTCCTGCTTCTGTTTTAAAGTAGGAAACACTTGAGGCATGGATGTGTTGAATTCTTATTGATTCAGCATGTAAACCACAGTGTCTAAGCCAGGAGCACAATCCTCTCCTCTTGACTCATACTCTAACCCTAGAGGGGCTGTTTGGGTCACAGGCACAGTACAAGTTTTCCAACAGGCAGCCCAAGGACAGAGCTGGCATGGGGGGAAGGGAGTTATTCACGTCCAGGTTTGAGCAGGTGGAGGGAGGAGAAGGCAAAAAGGGCACCCTGGGAGGGTGAGAGGAGATGTGGGGTTAGAAGACATCTGTTTGGATTAAAACCCTGCCATATCCAGATTCCAGTTTTCTTGGTGTCATTGCTTAAAGTCAGCTGCAGCTGTCCAAAGACAAGCTTAGGAAAATATTTTTCAGACTTTCCTACTTTGAGAGGGCCCCAGGATCTCCCTGGGCCTCTCCCTGGCACGTTTGCAACACCCTCTGTACACAGACCTGATGCAGCCCTCCTCCCACACCTTCCCTTCCCTGGGATCCCCTGCTTTTCCTTCCCTCTCCCTCCCCACTGATAAAAGCTCTCCCCTCTGATAAAAGCTGTCCTCATGCCCCCGGGGCAGGAGCCACCAGCCAAACACAGCCCCGGGGCTCTGCCAGGTGAAGGGATGTTCACAGCAGGAATTCAGCTTGCTAGAGGTGTTTTCCAAGGATTGGCCTGAAAACTGGCTGTGCTGGTAGTGAAACAGATCTGTGTGAATTCTGCTGAATCTAGGGAAAAATTAAATTCACTGTAAAATTGCAGCAGATCCTTAATTCTGCCTTGTGTGCTTCTAGTAGGTGTGTTGCCTTTCTTACACAGTGTTGGAGAAGGGTAAGATCTAGATCTCACAGGCTGATTAAAAATAGGAATTTGTTACTGAGATGCAACATGTTTCCTAAACATGAAGCATCCTGTAAAAACAGTGCTGAGAGAAATGAGGTTATACACACATCTCTGACACTTTCTATGCAGATGTTTCTGCTCAGCATTGAAGGGCTGTTCATTAGTGCATCACTTATGCATCCAGCAAGGACCCACTGGGGTATGCAGAATGCTTCCTGCAGCTCCTCAAGTGCCTGTGAAGGGTTGTGCCCTGCTAAGTTCAAGGTTTGTCATAGGTTTTGCAGGCTGCAGTGGCTTTTAGGTATGGTCTGAAGGAGAAAACTCTGTTTTCTCTGACCAAACTCAGTTCTTGGAGAGCTGCAGGATCTCTTTGCTCAAGTTCCCTTGCTACTCGCTGAGAGATAAATGTAGTTATTGACTGAGCTGCAGATAAGTCACAAAAAAACTACAATCAGAGTTATTGTCAGTATTTGTAGATACTGTCATGGTGCTGGGGCACATCCTTAAATCAAACTGTGCTGGGCTGTGCCATGCTCAGGATGATCACACTGGTGCTTTAAAAAGTTCCAAAAAGAAGGCACATCTGCTTTATGGGCTGGGTGGGCCCAAGCCTTTCTTAGGTACTAGAATTACATGTTTCAACCCACAACATGGAACCAGACTCCAGTGAATGGCAGAAAGGGGTCTGGAGAGGGGCTCAGGTTTGGTCTGGTGCAGCAGTGGTGTAGTTTGAAGCTCAGGCTAAAGCGTTCCAGCTGCAAGTCAAACCCAGGAATGCATCCTGCAAGATCTGATTTTTCTGTAGGGCTGGTAACATGAGCATTCAAATCACTGCCTTTGAAGCCCGTGAAATCCATAATAGCCACAAAGTGAACATGTAACAACTACATTTCAATTACCAAAGGCTGGTCAAGTACCTGGTTTTATTCTCTCCAGCAACAAGACTCCCACCGACTTCAAAGGGATGGGGATTCACTCTGCAGTGCAAGTGCTGGGCCCAGGGAAACAGGAGATGTAACTCTGGGATGAGGTATTTCAGCTTCAAAAGGTGCAGACAGAAAAGCAGGATCTCTGAGCTTCGGGGCAGCTCCACAGTCTGCATATTTTCTGCAGTTCCAGGTTAATGAACTGAGGGGGATGCCCTGACTGAGCACTGGGATGTGCTTTGCTCTTCCTCCTTTTCCAGGAGGGAGGAGACCTGAGCAGCACCTGGCTGCCCAAAGGCCACCTTCAGCCCCCACTGAGCAGGGTTTGTCACCACCAGCGTGGGCTGGATGCCTTGCTGCTCTCACCCTTCTCAGGTCAGTCACAGGCTTTGTAAAACACCTTCCCAGGATGAGCTGAGTGAGCCACGAAGCCCAAACAGAAGTTGGACATGAGTCACTGGACTTTGAGCTATGCACTCCAAAGCTTTGAGACATGTTATACCAGTTAAAACATCATCAGTGGTTGTGATATTTGGGATATTTTTGTTCATGAATGTACTTGTTTGCCTGAAGTGAATAACTGATGCTATGTGCCTAAAGAATGCCATGCATGCCTTTTGAGCAAGGAGATGTTTGAAGAGCTTGCCTTGCAACGAAAGACTTGGAAAACTCAGAAAGAATATTTGATCCTTTAGCCTGATTTCCAACAAACACCTGTAATAATATCTTCAGTCTGACAGAGATATAATTTCTAGTAGTCCAAAGTCAAGTGGCATCTCATCTGCTACAAAGGACAGGGCTGGGCTCTCCTTTTTACTGCCAGGGTTGTCAGGTTGAGCAGGTGGATGGGGGAGAGTTTCTACCCTGCAAACATTTGTGCTGTTGAGGGGCAGGATTTCAGGAATAATCTGCTGGGGGTGCAGCTGTTGCTCTGGAAACACCTAAGCCTGGATTTTTCACTGACAATGAAGTGCACACAAGAGATGTTGCTGGTTAGATACCTCCAACCTGTCTGAACTCGTGAAGTCATTAACTGCTGAGCTGCTCATACCTCAGCTTTATGTGAGCTGAGGGCACCATCACACCCTCCAAACTGGAGCCTCATCTGTGGTTTCACTGAAAATCCTGCCTTCAGCACATCTCAGAGAGGAAAATCTCTCCAGTCACTCTCAGCTTGAGCTTTCCAAGCTGGCCCTGTGCTGCTGTGTGTCTCTGGGAGGTGTCCTGCTCTCTGCTGTGTGTGAGATGATGCTGAGCTGCCCCTGGCAGGAGCTGCTGTGTGCCTGGGGCACTGTGCAGGAGAATCCCTGGCTTTTCAGGTCTCAAAAGGCAATTCCAGCAGTGCTCCTGTGTGAGCAGCAGAGAAGAAAACCCAAAGGCAGCAGAGGTTTCCCTGCCTGAGTCGGGGGGGAGAGTTTGGCTTTGTTTTGCTGCTGTTGCTAACAACGTCAGATGGGGCTGACTTTCCAGGGCTCAGGATGAGACAAACAGCCAAGGAAGCATCAAAGGGAATGGGTGTTTTTTGATCAACACTGGAGAGAGTTTGTTTTCTTTCTCCACTTGCCCAATGACACACTGACTTGGATGACTGGGCTGTGACAGAGCCGGGTGGAAAATGTCAGTGGAAAAATGCAGAAAAAAAGAGCAAATATTTTTACAAATGGTAGTGACAATATTTTTTACCTTTGGTCAATCCAAACCAACAGGAATATTTTTTCAGGACAAACTGTTTGAAACTCGCCATAGCCTGTGCCAAAATGTATGCAAAAGGGGAATATGCATGAACACTCATTAAAAACAGTGTTCCTGTGGTGAATATGATGCAGTAAAATTGCATCTGATCTTGTGGCTGGAACATCTGTATAATTAGCAAGATTCCTCACCTCTTCCAGACACTGCTTGATGTATATGTCCTCCCTTTGCACACAGTTTTTTTCCTTTAGGAATAGGAATTAGTGGAGGAGTTTGCAGAAGCATTTGCTGCTCCACACACAGCTATCCCCAGTAGTACCTTCCCATCCTCTCCACACAAAGCTGAAACAAACTTTTTGCATGCACCATTGTAAAATTAAGATATCAGATCTCATACTGACTCTGTCAGTAAGATTCCTCATGGGCACCTCACTCATCAGGACCTGAGGGAGAACTTCCCTGGCATCTGATGAGGGAGGTCATTTACTCAAGAACAGGTTCCTGGCAATTCCCCAACGCCCTGGCACACAGGTTGGTGCCTTCTCCTCTGCCAACACATCTACAGTTTCTGCTCTTCCCAAGACTGGAAAGTCATCCCTGCAGGGTTGTACCCAAATAATCTACCCTGAGAAATACAGCAAAGGGAGTTTGCTGCCTCTGGAATGGCCTAAGAGGGAATAAACTGAAATGCTTGAGGTAAACAGGACATCTGATGGGTCCTGTGCACAGTTCTGGCTTGTTGTCTTCTCCTTTAAGGACGACCTGGTTAAAATGCACAGTTTGAATTACCACTGTTTGATAAAAACAGATTGATTTTAGCACAGTCCCCAAAAACTGCAAATAATTGCATCATTAGAAATGCCAGGAGAACTGTGAGTTTTAAGCTATAAAATCAGAATTTCAGATGTGGAAGAAAACACACCAGTGGTTAAATATTTTTACCATCCAGCAAAGCCAGTAGAAATTCTCACCATTAAATAAAAGTTGACAAGATTTCCTGACATATTTCAATTTTTTCTGCATTTTTATTAGCTCTTATAAAACTATAAAGCCAGAGTCCTGATTATACTCTTTTTCTTACCCTTTTGGACTTTTCACTTTTTAAATCCCTAGTGTTTCTCTTTTCATAAACCTAAATTAGGACTATGGTATTATTAGCCCATATTTAGCAGTCCTAAAGAATAACTTCTGACTAGAATGTGATTGTAAATACTTTTTCACGTAAATAAATGCAATCTCACTTTTGGTAGGATTTGTATGTGAAAGAACTATGTGCAAATGAAACTAAGTGCCTTTGATAAGTGGTTTGGGATTGCTGATTAATTGGAACTAAAACCAGATGAGAAAATTGAACATATGTTCTTATTCAAGCTCCCTGGAGGATTTGTCAGGGAGCTTGGCATACATTAATAATTGCTTGGAAGGGATTTAATAGCTCATCTTGTAGTTTTGCACATGCAAAACAATCAGTCAATATAAAAAGCATGGTGTCATCAGTCTTTGTTAATTAGGGAGCTCGAATGCCTTTGATAATAAGGGCTAGTAATTAAGCTACAATTCCAAAGGAAGCATTTGGATTTGCCACCTCAGGTTCCATCAGAGACAGGAGCAAGAGGGGGAGTACTTCCAGAAATCCTGAAATATTCCTGGTTTATAATAGTTTTCCTGCAACTAGCACACAGCCAAGCTACTGAGTGCTCCCAGAGGGCAGAGCAGGAGTGCTGGGGATGCTGCCTGGGGCACGGGGAGGCTCACAGGGCACCTCTCCCCATGTCACAACACACAGGAGCTGCAGCACCACGGGCTGAGACCCCCTGGGTTTGCTGTCAAACGCAGCCCCTCCTGCTGATGGCACCAGGAGCTCTGCAGGCAGTGGGTGTAACTCCCCTGTGCTGTCAGCAGGCTGTCCCTGCCGTCCCTCACCTTCCCGGGTGCTCCTGCAGGACCTGGTAGACGCTGATCTGGAAGGTCTCGTTGTCGAAGCGCTCGCGGATGTAATCCTTGTAAATCCTGAACTCGGCCGCCGTCACCGCCTCCCCCTCGGGGATCCGGGAGAGATCAAACCTGAACTCTCGGTAGTGGCAGCGCTGGTGGTGGAACTCTCTGTCATGCTCCACTGGAACAGAAAACAGCCCATTAGCCACCTGCTTTGTTCCCCTTCCCCTCGCCCATCAGACACGCTCGCGGGTTGCCACAACAGGGCAGGAATATCTGATTGCAGCATCTCACGGGCTGCTCGGATCATTAAAGCACATAGGAAATACCTGCCTCTCTCAGGCTATTATAGGCATATGTGTGTTTATCAGGCTCCCTTTGGAACAGTTTCACAGTTGGCTGGTACAGGGGGCCATTGTGTTTTAATGATTTTTGGCAGCTTTGTGCTTGACAAGTGACTCTGGACATTTGCCACCGATAACGGCCGGGCTGCTGTGGGAAGGAGCTGAGACAAACAGATGGGGCTTTTCAGGAGAGCTGGTTCTTGGCCTGGCACTGCTTCTGACAATCACACACACACACATACCCACACACTATAGACACGAATTCCAGCCCTTGAGGCTTTTCATGCCAGTGAGCCACGACGTTTGGTGCCAGCTGAACTCATCACAAGCTCGTGGCTCTGCTCCATACGGTCAAAGATTTTGTTTTAAAGGGTCTTTAGTGATCAGGGCTGTGAAGCAACTGTTCAAAGGGAGGGCTTTCTTCCTCCTCCCGACCCTGACTGTGAAATAACAAGTGCCAGATCCTCCCAGGCCGGTGTTGGGATGTGTGTTATCCCACGGGGTGACAGGTCTGCCTGTCCCCTGATGGACAGCTGGTGGTCCCGTGCAACCCTGACTGCGGGTACAGAGGCAGGGGGTCAGTGCTAGGAGGAAACAAAGACTTCAAGCCAGTCCCTCCAGCAAGGGGGAGGAGAGGTGTCAGTGCCCCAGCCCAACACAGGAGGCAAGGCACCCTTCTTGGAACAAATTCCAAATTAAACAGACGAGTCAGACAAAGGGAAAGGGGGAAATGGAGGTATGAGGGGATGAACTGACTCGCCCAAGGTCACAACGCATGACATTTTAAGAGCTGAGGTTTGAACCAGGGACTTCCTATATGTCCCAGTCCTGTCATCTGTCCACTTGACCTCTCTGCAGCTTGACTGCACAATTCAAGTAGTTAGCTCTGAGATTTCCTTGGCAAAGAATGTGTGTCTTTCTACGGGCCTGATTTTCTTCTGGCAGCAGCAAATCCATTGTGTAAATCCATTGACTTAAAGGGAATTACTCCTGAAAATGAGGAGTTTCAAGCCCCGGGTCTGGAAAGTCCTGTTTGAATTTACAGCTCTGCGTGGTACAAACACAGACCAGCACTGGGCAGGGTGTCCCCACGCCAGGGACAGAGCGTGGGGAGGCTCTGGGAATTGTGTCCAAGCACGGAGCAGGTTCAGCCCTGCTTCGCTGGCCCAGGCTCTGGGCCAGCCCCTGGCCATGGACTCTTCCTCCTCTCTCACATCCCTTCTGTGAGGAGTCCAGTTTGCCACTGTGTGATTGCTGCTCAGGGAAATGCTTCAGAGCTCTTACTCATAGCTGGGATTCATCTTAGAGGAGGTTTTTAGGTATGAAACCTCTAAACTTTCCAGGACAAAGGTGATTAAGTTTAGCAAATGGTTTTATATGTTGAGCAGTCTCTGCTGCACCTCTACTAAAATATCTCAGGGACAGCATTTAGTGGCTCATACCCTGATGTGGAGGAATATTGTGAATATTCACCAGTGTTTGTAAAACACTTGGCAGGCTACAACTGCCCTGGACGTGCTAGCAACACTATTAAATGTGCCTCAATCCTCTTCCTCCAAAGTACTCCTAATAGAATAAGATATAAAGAGTGCAATTTCAGTTTCAAAGGAATTTATCTGCAGCTAAATTAAAAGGGAACGGAAAAATACTTTAATATGGACTCATTCCTTTAACCACAAATGTAGAAGAATGAGTATAATGCTGTGTGGGTTTAGTTGCAGCTGTTAGCAGTAGGATGTGCAAATACAATTTGCTTCCAAAGACATGGGAAGGCTGAATTTCCAGAGGAAGGTGGGTGCACTTTTTCAGTGCATGTGTGATGACAACTACATCAACCAACACTGGCCTTTAGCTGCACTTTATACACAAGGTCTGACAACAAGCACATGGAGATGAAACTTTTTGGGGTGCTGCTAAAGTTCACAGCAATTCCCACTGCTGAGCCCTAGAAAAAACGTGTCGTGTTAGTATGAAAAATTAACGGCCAGGGTCATAAAATAAAGAGCCCCAAAGTTTGAACTTTCCCATGCTTTGCAGATGTTTGGATATAGGGTTTTGGCCTGAGCCATCTTTAGTGTTAAAGCAAACATTCCTGTGGCTATAGTCATTAAGATCATGAAAATATGTGGATATGTAACTGAAGAAAGAATCCCAAGAAACCCTTCAACTCAGTGTTTATTGTTTTTCCCCTTTTTCTTTGCACTCTGGACCTATCTGCTGACCCAGAAGTAACAAATCCTTTCAGAACTAATTTATGAGAAACACTGACCCTGAATCAACATCTGTTAGATGACTGCAGTAAATCTTATTACATAATTAAACACCCAAAATCTATGTTAAAATAACGTTAAGGGTCTGACTCGAACTCATAAAAGCAAGACTCTTCATTATGAAGGCTGAAATCCTATCCCTAAGTCATGCTGCTGTGTGTTGGTATTTGGGAACATATGGTACAGTATATCTGATCAAGCACTTTTTGCAGACCCCTGTAATACCTTAAGCACAACAGCACGGGGTAAGCAGGGGAGCATTCAAGGAGCCTGAGTTTCCTGGGTTTGATGGGTGTTAGACCTTTGACAATGCTGCAACTGGGTCATTTCCAGTTAATTACCTGAGGAGCTGGAAGGGGGAGAGTGGGGGGCAGGGGAGGGGTAGAGCTTAAAAAAAAGGCAGGGGGGAATAGTGGTATTTTAAGTGTTCACTGAAACAGCTCTTTGGATGTGACTGTAGTTTCTCTGTTAGATTTGTAAAATCCACCATCCCTTTTGACACAATGACCATAAGAAGAATGTTTTGGTCATTCTTGAAGGAACTTAGTCTCAGCTGTTTGTTAGCCATTAATGCTAAATTAATGTTAAATTCTCCCTTAAAAGACATCGAGCATTTTGAATATTTGCTGGATATGCTTCATAACCCTTCTGCCCACAGAACTTCAACTCATCTTTGTCCCAGGCTCATAGTTCTCACAAATCTACTACCCAAAGGCTTTGGTGAATGGTTTTAGCCCAGATGCTAATTTCAAACATTGGAAATTCCAGCTCACAATTCAAATGCCTTGGCAAGGCAGCTGCTTGGAGAGGAAGCCAAAGCTCTGGATGTGCAATCAAAGGTTGTAAAATAGGAAAAGGAAGAACACCCTTGAAAAATAATTCTGCTATGAAACGGACTGTGTGCCCTGACTGTGGGAAAACAGTGCATTTCCCCTCCTTAAAAAACAATCCAAAGTCACTCGCAGGTGATGCATGTGTAAACACAGAAGCTGTATTGCATTTTGGAGGCACAACCACTGCAGAAAAATTCTGGCCTAATTTAACACAGGGCTCAACATTTGCTGGTGTAAAATAACCCTTGGCATGGTGGATAGGGATCATCAGACACTCCCTCTGGAACAGTCCTTGGGAAAGGTGGAGATGATGGGAATTCTGAGCTGTGGGATGGAGGAGGACACCAAATGCATGAGAAAACAAGCAGGACACCAAAAATGGTGGGGGGACAATTAAGGTGATGCAGCCAAAACAAGGAATATCTCAGGCTGGTGGTTATCAGTAACCTGGCCACACCTGTCACAAATATGCAAGTCAGATCAGCACTTTTCCAAGTCTGGCCTTGCCTATCTGAGCAGGATCTGAGTGCTGCTCTATCTGATACTGAGAGGACTCCCAGCTCTCTGAAGTCCTTTGTCTCCCCAAGCCTCTGTTGTGGCCTGATGGTGATGCAAGAGGAGGCAGGACAGAGTTGTGCAACTGACAGGGATGGTTAAAAGAAAACAGGATGGATACATGTGCTCAGGTGTGAAGTAGCCAGGTATCAGATCCAAAAATATGGGAAAGCTGGAGATGAAATGTCAACAAATAACTGGGTGCTTGTTCTGACGTGTGCTGAAGATACAGAACTTAAAAACATTACCATGCAGGGATGAAAAGGTGTAGCTGTTGATATTTAGAACTTGGAGCAATACAGTTAAAGCCAACACCAAAATAATAAATGTTGGACAGAAAACCTTGTGGTCCTGATTTAGCACCCCAGATGCCCAAGCAAATGACACATCAGCGTAAAGCTGGAAACTTAAACTGATCCCACGTTTGGTCATTTTCACAGCAAAGTGTGTTGAGATTAGAAATAAGCACCCCAGCTCTTTGCAGCTCCTTTGTAAATCTCTGCTGGCAAGTGCAAAGCCAACCTGAGCTAATTCTGCAAACACTGGTTGGACCTCTGGGTTTGTGTCAGGGGTTGCTGGTGACAGCAAGAACCGTGGTGAGGCACAGCTTGCAGTGTTGTTATTTCTCCCCACACGCCCCAGCTCAGCCCTGGGACCCAGCACAGCAGCACAATGTCAATCACCAGCCCCATGTGTTGAGCAAAGGGCTAGTGAATCTTTTCACAGCAAGATTTTTTTTTTTTACAAGAATGACTGTGTTAAAAAATAACTATTACTGAAGCATTAAAGAGCTTATCTAAATGCCAGGGAAGTCAACAGAAATATTTTCACTAATTTCAATGGATTTAATGGGAGGCCAATCCCCCTGCTTAGGTATTTTTACATCTCTCATTTTCTGAAGATGCAAAAAACTGCTTTTCAGAAAGAAACTCAACATCAGATGAAAAGACTCCATTCTCAGGTTGCCAAACTGGGAGAGCTTTGGTAATTCCACACCTCTTCCTCCCTGGCACATCTGGGTGATGCACTTAGGATATACTTTGAATATATAAACAAGTAAAAACTTAAATTTTCTTGTTAACGCTTTCAGCTGATAATATGTTAATTGTTTTATAAGGCACTTTGAGAGCAGTTGTCTCATTTATTGTAGTGCTTACAACAATTAGAGCTACTTGTTTCTCATTTACAATGGAAAAAGGCACCAGAAGGAATGTGCAGTAGGGTGTCTGTAACTTCTTCATTCCCGAAAAAGGCCAGAAGGGATTTGTAAAGGACTTTAATCTCAAATAGATTAAAGGTCCCAAATTCCTGAGACTGAAAGATAAGTCAAAGGAAAATAGATTCCAAAAGACAACACCCCCCTCACCTCAGCCTCTCAGCTGGGCTGCTGCTGAGCCATCAGCAGCTGCCTGAGAAACCCCTCAGAGATTTGGATGGCAAAAAAAAATCTGCCACACTCTGGCATTTACAGGTTTTCAGAGTCTACCTGTGCGGTGAGTTTAGAGGGTAGGAAAGTCTTTATCTGCTTTGTCCCCAACACCTGCAGAGCTACAGAAAATGGGCACTGCTTCTTCAGAGGTGGCTGAGAGCTGCCTGGATTGTCCTGAGATCCAGTGGATTGATCCCAGCCTTGGTGTTTCCAATGAAAGAGCAAACTAAACCCTGACTGACACATCTGCATCCAGCAGTGCAAAGCCTCATTTGAATTTTCCCAGAAAATTTACCTTTATTTCCCTCCATCGTCACCCCCTGAGATCAAAGCCAAAGCTTCAGAAACTCTGCTGCAGCATTTCAGTGCAGGGCTGAAATGAGAGACTCCCAGACACCACCTGCCCTGGGAGCAGCTCCACCTGAGCCCTACCACCCCTTCCAGCCTTGTGTCTCAAAGGGAAGAGAGTATCTCCTGCATCTCCTGTATCTCCTGCCTCGCCCTCCTGTCTCCCTTGGGAAGTGTATCCAGCTGGAAAAAAACGTTCCCTTGCCCAGATGAGCTTTTTGGGTGGCTGCTGTCCTCTCCCAGCTCCCCAGAGCAGTGTGGCAGGAGCACCAGGGACCTCCCAGCATGGCAGGAGGGAGGCCAGGGCCACCCCTTGGGCTCAGGGCTCGTGGTGGTTGTGAAATTGAGCTGTAAATTTTCGGCCTGCCGAATCCGAGACCTCTTGATGGGCTCCTAATTAACAGGCATTAAATGTTCCCCCTCTATAAATTGCACTTCTTTGTCTCTAAATTGGTGGATAAAACCGTGGTGCTTATGAAATATAGGCCTTTTCTCCTTATGTAGCTGAGGTTCAAGAAGGAGGGAAGTAATTAGGGGGAGGATCCAGTGGTCTCTGCAGCTGAAAGAGCCCACTGGGCTCAGCAGGATGCCTGACTGAGCAAGAAATGCGAGGTCAGTCCTTACATTTTTCCAAGGAAAAGGGGGGACTATAATAAAGATTATTGCAATAATGTCATGCCAGGCCACAGCCTGCGAAGGCACATGTTTCCCTCCTCATTGTGCTTGACAGCAAGAGTTACAGGGGCAGTGGCAGGAAATTTATAATGGCAAGAATTTGGGAATGCAAAGTTCTGTGATTGGTTTTCATTTGTTTCATTCTCTCGGCTTCATGATTTACATGCTGGCATTAGAGCAGCTAAAGCAGCAGTTACAGAAATGTTTGAAGAAATAGCTGAAGAATATAAATTGGGAGTTCTATAAACGGAGTAGAGCA
Organism: Trochalopteron elliotii; assembly: GCA_024734555.1. NCBI lineage: Eukaryota > Metazoa > Chordata > Aves > Passeriformes > Leiothrichidae > Trochalopteron > Trochalopteron elliotii. The sequence goes on along the minus strand of JANPWX010000106.1, from coordinate 3,771,157 downwards.
AATGTCCTGGGGTGTGTGACGGGATATATTTTTAAATTTTTTTTGAAGAGTGATAAAAACAGTATTTGGAGGGCCTTTTATATGGAATAGTTGCAGCTCTCTAAGTCACCTAGAAGCTAGTGCAGGTCTTTGGAGAAACCTAAGGAAAAACAAATACAGCCTAGATTTTGATCTGTGAGATAAGCTTACTAGAAAAATACCCTGTGGTTTTTCTATAACTCATTAATGCATCCCATCACCGGGGATTGCTGCCATCCTGCCACTTCTAAAAACACAGCCTGTCCTTGAGCCACAGGATCAGCACTCCCAGATATTTGGGGGGCTCTGGGCTCATCTGCCCAAGCCCTGTCCTGATGCCTTGTCCCCATGTGCCCTTTGCTGAAGGGGCTGCTCTGAGCCAAGGCAGAGCTCAGCAGAAGGGAACCTGCACCCAGCTGCTCCCTGCTCATGGGCCCATTTTACAGCCAGGTAGAGGGAGGAGAAGGTGATAAACTGTTTTCTTGCACGGTAAATTCAGTGTATGCCAGGGCAAAGTCCTGCCCCATCCACGGGTGGAGAGAGGGACTAATGCACTAATTTCAAAGAAGATGAAAACCAGGCTCCATAAATCCCATTCCCCAAACCCAGAAGTTGGAAATTCTTTAGTGCTCACTCTGCAAAGTGATCTGGGGTAAGCATTTTTGCTTCGAAAGGGGGAAAAAAAGCCCTCTGGAGTTAATATTCTCCCTTTAGCCATCACTTCATTTTTTCAGCTTTCAGCATGGAGCTGGTATTGCCAGCAAGACCACCTAGCCACAAACCCAGCAGGGAGCTTCCAAAATTCCTCTAAACACTGACTCCTTGTTATAAATTGAGAAGTGGTAATAGCAGCAGTGCATATCACATCTGTGCCAGGCTTCAGGCCTGGGAAGCAGCAGCCTCCCTAGTGCAGAAACACAACTTGGAAAGATCCTTTCAGTCCACACATGGATCAGCATTAGCCATTTCTTTGTCAACAAATCCCCTAATACGTAGCCTTTCTATCATGTACAGATGTCCAAAAAATAATGGAATACTGTACTACAAGATTAAACATTTTAATGTCAGCATATGTGTTGCATGACTCTGAACAATGGTATCATTGTGCGTGTGCAAACAGCCGGGCGAGGGAAGATGGGTTTAATTATCTCCCAAACAGCAGCAAGTTCTTCCTGACTAAGTCAAACTTGGGCTAGCAAGGGCTGCTCAGGACAGAAATTGGTGTTTCTCCCTTGCTGGTGTTCCTAGATTGGTGTTGTTCCAGTGTTGGGGTTAGTGTTGTGCCCATGTCAGGCAGTGCTTCAAGCAGGAGCCACCTGCTCCCCCAGGAGCCACATGCCACCATGGAATGTGGTGTGGGGACCAGAGGATGCTGTGAGTCACCACATCCTCTCACCCAGGAGTCTTTTAAGTTAAAATTCCCGAGTGTGGTAGATGGCAAAGGGGGAAACAGTCACTGGGGAGGAAAGGACAGAGAGAATCATGCGTGCTGCTGTCTGAATTCAGAGACATTCCCTGCTGGGGTTTCTCTGCAGACACTTTAAGGTAATGCTGGATGGTAAAACCACTTCTTTTTAAAGAGCATCCATGAAGTATCTGGGCAGGTTATGCACAGGTAATCCATTTTCTTACCCTGATGGGTACCTGCTCAGGCTGTGGTTTCTCTGCTGAAAGCAGAGCCAGACGAGATGAAAGGTATTGTGAAAAATTTACACGTGGGACTGCTCTGCAAGCACAAAACTCTTCTAATAGTAAACAGACTGATGGTGGTGTGACTCCTGGTGCTGTTTGCTGTGTCTGCATGTGTATCTGGGGAAAGCAAAGTTAAATAAGCCGGGAGGAGTTGTGTTTCTGCAGAATACCTTATTCACAGCCCTGTCACGTGAGACACTGCAGCACATGGAGCTGCAATCCATCTGCAGCTGCTGTAACACACTGAGGATTGCTGTGGGATTTGAGTGGTGTGAGGGAATGGAGAATTTGGGGGGGGTGACAGGGAAAAGAAAAAAAAATGGGAGTTCATGAAGTGGCTCCTTTTGAGGCTCCCTCTATTTCTACCTTCATCCTCCTGGAATCCACTATAAGGAAATCTCCTGCAGGGCCTCCCTCTCCAGGCTCTTAGATCTTGTTTCTCTTCCTCCTTTCACAGCAAAGGGGGAACCCAGAACAGTGCTGACTTGGGGTTTTGCCCCACCAGCTCTCCCATTCCCAAAACCTTGTGGGTGGCTGTTTTCCAGAGAGGCAAGCTGGGGTCTGTGGTGATACTGCAAATGATGGCTCCTCCTGTGTTCTCCCAGCTGGCCAGGGTTGTGGCCATCACAGATGCCTCCAGCTCTCGTGCTGAGAGCAGGGTTAACTGAGGCCAGTGTTCACCCCTGACATACAAGGGCTGTTGTCTCCCTGTGTACCTGAAAGATAGGATGCAATTGGAGAGCAGCTCCAAGCCAGGGGCTCCTGTAGCTCCCTGCACAGGGCAGGCTGAGGTGAGTGCACAGCACCCCAAGGCAGCCTCAGCTCTGCTTACACCCTGCCCTAGAAATGTCCCTGCAGCCAAACTCAGCAGTGAGCAAAATGACAGCTCATCATTGCTCCTGCTTTCTTTTCTCTGTCTGCACAGTGTGGAATAACACAGCCTGAGAGCAGAGGCATGCTGCTGTCTAACACATCCCCTAAATCCTCTGGGTGCAGCTGTGGGAGATATGTGAAGATGCAGGAGTACATTTTTCTCTTCCCCCTTTGAGCAGGGATGATGGCTACATCCCACTGCTCACTAGCTCTTTGTAATTCAGGGGACAGCCAGGCTGCTTCCCTGATGCTGTGGAATCTGGGAGCTGGATCTGGCCAGGCCAACTGCCCAGGAAAGCTGTGCCAGCTTTGTCAGGTGTGAATTGCAAGTCACACATTTTGCCAGTGCATCCAAGGGTCACGGAGATAGTGGCAGCCAGGGGAGGAATCACAATGAGGATCAGGCTGAGGTGGCAGCCACAGCACAGAAAAAGGCAGGTCTGGAGGAGGAAAAAGCAGGAGAGTGATGGGTGTCTCAAGGGGGAAGAGGTTGCAGAGCACAAAGAGAGAGAGAAGTTAAGTGGCAATAAGGTTTATTGAGAAAAATAATCCCCCAGTCCAGACACTCGACAAATGGGGCCCAAGGTGCTTCCTGCAACCTGCTCTGAGACTGAGCAGGTCCCAAAATGTCACTGATGCAAAAACCAGCAGCCTGCCCTGACTGCTTGTACACACAGCCCTGAGCAAATGGAAACATCCCCAGGCCCAAGGAAGGAGAGACAAGTGGCTGAGCAGACCTGGTCAGAAATAAAGTGTATTCAGCCAGGGGAGATAAGAGGCAGTGTGAGAGACTGCTACAGGCAAACCTAAAATGGGGGAAAAAGCCCTCAGGGGAAGGACTTGCAGGAAGAAGGGAGCCTGCAGGGAGCACAGGCACCTCAATCTGCAACAGGCATGTGCTGAGGACATGGAAATTAAAATCAAATCATGTTATACCAGCTCTTCAATGCAATGATTCCATCATGCAGAGATGTAACGGGATCAAATTTTTCCCTTGCAATCCAGTACCTGCACTGGGGCAAAGTAATAAGTCATTAAACTTATTTGATAAATTAGATACTATTCATAACAAACAGCCTGAGTCAGTAATTTTGGGAAGGTCACTGCCTGAACATCTCTGATGTGTTTATACAGAACAGACAGAAATGGCTAAAGGTACCTCTGGTGTCTGGAGAGTGAGTTCCAAATCTTCCCTCCAGGGCCAAAAAAGAACTTTATGAAAGTTGTGCTCATAATCTGATGCTTTTAAGCTTATATGCTAATTATCTTCTACTACATTATTTTTTTCAAGCTGCTCTCTATTTTTTATTACTATTGCAGTATTATTATATAGCATAAAGTTACTTAAGACAGAAAAAGATTTAACACTTAGAAAACTGATAGAGAAAGAAGGACTGGATTCTGGACTGGTACAGCTGGTTTAAGGTATTTTAGAAGTAAATGAAATCAAATGAGAATTTATAATCCTTCCTGAGGTCTGGATTCCATCAGACTAAACTCATTAGGCATTAAGGTGCAGGTGCAGCTAAATAAAGGATTGTTCTGCTTTTCTTAATGCCATAGATTCACATCTTGAGTTCAAAATAAAAGTCTTTTTAAAGCACATGTATATATTGTGCATCTACTGGCAGCACTTGAAAGGGAAATCTCAGCTGATGGAATCTTCAAATGCCTCATTTTTGCCAAAGGAATGTGCCCATTTCTGCACCAGCTGTGCTGAGGGACACGAGTTGGAGAAGTGACTGGACATTGGCCTCTTAAGGCTAATTCATTTCATTTGCATTACACTTCCTTTCATCTACTGAACAGCTGCCCAAATAAATAGCATAAATCTAATTAATCCTCCTTTAATATTGTATTGCAAGAACAGTCCCAGCATCCCCCCAAAGAGTGCAGGAGTGTGGGCCTACACCTGCACAGGCTCCCCGGGAGGAGCACGGCAGGAGTCCCAGGGAATCCAGCCTTTCTTGTGGTTCACTGGGATAAAAGGAAAATAACTAAAAACCAGTTTCCCAGGTTTGAAGCCATAAGGCTTGCTGGATTTCTCAGCTGAAATCCCAGATTCTGGTGTTGTTGGGAGAGCAGATTGTGGGATATTACAAAATAAGCAGCCGATATCAGGCACGGGGCCATCAGATAAGGATCTCAGCCTTTGATTGTGATCAGCAAAAATCTCAGCTTGGAATGTACACACTGAGCTGTGCCCCAAGACCACGACCAGCTGGGCCTTTCGAGCTTGTCTGTGCACTAACAAACATCTGCAGCTCTGGGCCAGGACAGAGTGGGAGATTAGGGGACAACAAACTATTGAGGGGAAAGGTCCTGCTGGCCCAGAGGGGAAATCCCTGCCAGAGCAGTGAGTGCTCTCCTTGCACCCAGGCTCTTACAGCCATTGCCTCTTTCTCAGGTGTTCTTGTGCGTGGGAGGTCCAGTGGTATTAACCCAGCTCATAATTATTAGACAGAAATGAAGTGCTCGGAGGGATGTTTTGGAAAATAACCATTAGAAGCTTCAGTTAATGCTTACAAAGACACTGTGGAGTGCCCTTCCTGATGCAAGTGTGACTTCGTGACCTAGTTCACATTTTTCTTTGAGATCATAATGTTTCCTCTGTGCTGCCAAGAGAGGCGAGCGCAGGTGGGGCACTGGGTTGGGCACACACGACCTGGAGAGGAGGTCACTGCCTGGAATGACACTCCCTGCCAGCACCACACATCCTCTCACTGTCCTTTAGCCTGTGATGGGACTCATGGCTTATACATAGGAGCTTTTTGCTTTCTAGGAATATTTGCTGTGCAACACATTTATTTTATTGAGAAATAGGCAGGCGGCTGTTTGTTCCTTATTAACTCTACACAGCCCTGAGAGCTGTGAATATTAAAGACCTGTGAGTAGCTGGCATCCACATACGCTCCTGCTTGCAGATGTAAAATGTTAGTGTCGCAGAGTGATGGCAAGTTTAAACTGTTATTTCAGGAATGTCCTCAGGAAGATAAACATGATATATTCACATCCAGAGCATGTGCACGTGTCTGTCCCCTTCACACTGCAAACGTTGGTGGCCCATGCCCCAGGCATAACGGCATCTGAAGGTGAGGCAAAGATTTATTTGCAGTTTAATTCCCACCCACGATCCCTATTATACCAGAGGAATTTTCTTTTGGTACAAGATAAGCCCATCAGTGACATCAGCAGCACCTAGCCCTGCATACCATAGCCCTGCTGGATTCCTGAGCCTCTCGCTAGGGCTGGGCCATCCAGGCCTCCTGAGTCAGCCCCTAACAACAGCATTTTCTGTTTTGTTTTGGTTTTTGTGCGTCTTCAAACACAATTTTGCAACCGGGGTAAAAGATCAGCTGTTGAAATACACCCTGGTGTCCTCGCACGGGTCTGGTGTGAATGGAGGGAGCTCAGCTCACGTCCTGTTGTGTGCAACTGGCAAAAATAGCACAGAAATGAGCGTGGGGGGTTTGTGAAAGCATCTCTGAAGGAGCAGGAGCACAGAGCACTCTTCTCCAGCTCGGTGTCCTGCCTGCCAGGCACTGCTCACTCACAGCTGCCAGCCCAGGGAGGAAACACTCTCAGTGGATCAGACACACTGGCTTAAATTTACCTCCCTCCTCTGCAGGATTTTCAGTGGAGCAGCTCTCATCTCACAGCTGTGGACTAATGAGCAAAATGACAGTTACTGTTTGCTGAAGAAATATTTGGGGTTTGCTTGACTGCGTGTCTGCATGGTTCTGGATTCTTTTGTGTGTGTTTCTGTATTCCCTGTGTCAGGCTTTAATGCAGCAGAACGCTCAGAGATTTCCCTGGATATGGACTCTAATATTCTGGTAATTTGATTACAGTGCATGCCATGGATTGCAGGAACTATTGTATTCAGAGGTCAAAGTTGTGTCCACACCAATGAGAGAAGTTTTACACCACATGTCTGATTTGCTTCTCCTTTTCACCTGTCTCGGGAGACAAATGATTCATCACACAGTGCTGAAATATCTTCATCTCCTGATTTGGGCCAAGATTTAAGAGTGGTTACCTAAAAGTTTCTTTTTGAGCTGAGGAGAAAGATCTGTGATGAACGATTCTTTTTCAGTTCTTCTGTCCTGCAGTTTATTACAAGTATATTTGTGTAATTAGGGGGCCCAGTAGTAATGTTGTTAAAATACAAGAGGGCACATTTATTGTTTCCTCCAAAAGGAAACAACCAGTCTTTGGCAGTTCTGGTTTTTCCCTGCCTCAACTGAACATTTACTGTTTTATGTAGCTAGCAGACTGAGGTTAAGTTACTTCTTTTTTCCCCCCCTCTTTTATTTCTTTTTGTGAAAAAGAAAATGAAAAAAAAATCCCCCCCATTCTCTTAAAACATGCTGGATTTTTTAAGGATATGGTCAGAAAGGGGAACTTAAACTCAGCATGATGTTTATAGTGCCACACAAGCTTCAGGAAAAGTGATGTGCAGTACTCTTTATTAACATCTAAAAAGTCCCTGTGGGATTATAATGACTGCAGAGTAATAAACAAATAAAAGTAGCAAGATTAAATTGTTCAGAATATTTTTAGTGATGGAAGAAGCAATAAGTTTTAACCTTGAGAACCAAGGGAAGACCTACTTGTGGGTAGAACAAATACAATTAGGAATGGATTCCTCTTAGTGATGACTGGTTATCCTTCATGGCATTACAGAGAACTGTCTTGTGTAAATAAATTGTTAAAATATAGACACAAAAGAACAGTACTCAAATGCAAGCACCAGAATTCGGAATTTCTAAATTACAGCCATTTTTAATCTTCCATTTAAATGACAGAGTTGAATTTGCTTTCCCTTGTGGTGCCAAAAGGACCCACTACAGTCAATGAGTGTTCCAGGTACTGACACAGGGAAATACGAGCAGCCCCATCCCCAGTCCTCACACAGGAAGAAACTCTTCTCTCCATCAGAACTAAAACTCCCAACTACTGATACTGTATTATTTTATGAGCATTCTTTAGCACTTCTCCCAGAGCTCTTCTGATCTCTTTTAAAAAACTTTACAGCCACTGAGCTGTGGGGAGAACAATTGCTAAAGCCGAGGCTGCCCCCACTGCCAAGGCAGTGTCCAAAGGCAGGATTTGGCCCGGGGGCTCCAGTGCCAGAGTCAAAGCTCAGGGTGATGTATAATTTCCAGCCCCCCAGGCTGGGCACAGGCTGATTTCCAATTTTCATCCCCCCAGGCTGGGCACAGGCTGATTTCCAGCCCCCCAGGCTGGGCATGGGACAGGCTGATTTACAATTTCCAGCCCCCCAGGCTGGGCACAGGCTGATTTCCAGCCCCCCAGGCTGGGCACAGGACAGGCTGATTTACAATTTCCAGCCCCCCAGGCTGGGCACAGGCTGATTTCCAGCCCCCCAGGCTGGGCACAGGACCCGTGCCAACTCCTGGGATGGTGTCAGGGGTGGCCTGGGGCCAGGCTGCTGCAGCTGAGGAGGACACTTGGGGTGACATCAACCTGGGGTGACACTGAGGTGACATCAGTGGGGCTGTGCTGAGGGGTGATTCAGCCCAGCATCACTCAGCGCTGGGAGGCTGCGGCAGAACCAGAGGAAAGTTCGTGCTCATATGAAAGGAAAACCTTACAGAGTGATGCTGCTCTGATTATCGGCTCATCAGCACCTCGCTGCTCCCCCGCCACTGAGAGAGCTCTTGCTTTAATTATTGCCTGGGGGGAAGCTGCTTTCCCTCTCCCCTCCTTTTCCTTGGTTTTTTTGGTGTTTTTTTTTTTAAAGGAAGGTAGCTTTTAAGAGCTTGCCATGAAGATCTCAGTTAAGGGATTTTCTCTGCTACAAAGGCTGCATAGTTTCCCAGGCCAGGTGGACCCGATAGCACTGACTGCATGCTGAAAAATCTCATCCCCACCCTTCAGGCACTTTAATTGTAAGCCTTTCCAGATACACTGGATAAACACTGTCAAAATGAACCTGAAAGGGTTGTTGTTGTTGGTTTAGCCCTTAAATAATTATGAGTTTGTCTGTCTAATTACAACATAATCTTGTTTAAACTTGGATGGCTATTTGCAGCATCTCTTAAATGAGGTGGAAGCAGAAACACTGAAAAGAAAAAAAAAAGAAAATTCACAGTTCTTACACTTTAAGAGAAGGAAGAAAGAGTTTTTACTCCTGTAAAATTTAATTCAACCTGACAACAAAATACTCTAACTTGGAAGCTACTGTGATAGGATAAAGACGATAAAAAATATTGTGGAATCTCCAAGATGCAACAGAAACTTAATCCTCCACGGATAATATTTTTCAAACAGTTTAGAAATAGTTTAAGGTAATTTACGGGAAAACTTGAGTGACAAAGCACATTACTTGAAGTGCCTTTCCTTCACTAGGCACTTTCTAAATTCTTTCTCTTTCATTTCTTTACTCTCAGGAGACTTTTAAATCCAGTGAACCAAAACAACACTTTGTTTGTTGGTATAGCACGGGGCTGGCACAGATGGCAGACACTGCACCTGTTCCAATAAACTGGGGAAATGGAGAGATAAACCATAGCACTCATTAAGGGGAATCTACTGAAACATGAACAATTTGTATTTTGAATATCTTCCAGGGATAAAGGGAGAAATACATAAACAGACTTTGTTTTTACCATTAGCAGTTTAAAATAAACTTTGTTTAAAGGGAGCTTCACGTTTGGTTTATGTACAAAGGCAGACATACCACTAAAGAAACTATGATAATGCTTGATTTTCTTTAAGAAAGGCAGATTTTATCTAGCTGCTCTTATTCTTCCAAAGAAAATTACCTGTTGGCAGTTTAACCAAAATCAGTTAATTCCCCTGTTCCTTAGCTGTGACAGCTTTTTCTGCTTTTGCATTTTCTCACGTTGAGTAATATCACAGTCTTACAATCTAGTTCAGAATGATCAGAGGAACAACATAAACTAAAGTCCATCTGCTCATCTATTAATAAATAACTAAAATTATTGGGGGTTGGGGGGGGAATTGTTTGGATCGTTAACAACAAAGTTCCCCGCAAAACAGCTTTTTTCTAGGCACAAGGAATATGCCATGTAATATCTGACAGATTATTAAAAAATCCTAAATAAGAAGAAACATGAAGTAAGAGTTCCTCAAAGGATAAATTTCTTCAAACATTTGCCTTGATCATCAGAGCTTGTGCTGTTCAACATGCCATACATCTCCCTCAATTTCTCTCTCTCACACACACAGCATTAAACACAAAATGTCATGAAAATTCCTAAGTATCATTTAATGTTGGCAGCCCTGCACTGTAAAGCCATTTATATAAAACTGTGGTTGGCAGCTCTCACTCTTCCATGGGAACAAATTAACGTTGGCATTCCAAACACAGGAAAGTAAGGAAATTAGAAACACAGTTTATATTTGGCCAGTGCTTTGAAATACTGTACCATGCTACTGATGTCAATTAATGAAAAGCAGAATTTTGCGGAGAGGGTCTGGTTTTGAAACACATTAACACACGTTAAACATGTTTGCACAGGAACTGGATTGTAAGCATCTCGGTTCCAAAACAATAAAGCAATTACACTAAAACTTGTAGGCTCAGAGTTGCCATTAACTCGACCCACTCAGTCTGGATCACTGAAGGATTTTTACTGACTCTGAGATGTAGATGACACAAATATTTAAAAGAAGAGCTAAAGCTCAGTGTGGTGGGGATTACACCCATGATGGCTTTTCTGTTACCTGCTGTAAATCAGGCATATTTATGTATAAATAATGAAATTGTAGAGCATATGCCCAAGTAAAGAGGGGGTTCAGCAAACTTTGTGGTCCTCATCAATAAAACAAGGATTTCCAAAAGGGCTTTTTTAATTAGAATTTGCTACCTGCAACCTTTTTTTTGTAGCAAAGATTTTTTACTGACAAAATCTTCAACACCAAAATAATCTAGATGGCAGTTTATCTCCTGGCACAGTTCCACTAACTTCAGTGGAATTACTCCAGCACGGAATTTGGCCCCGCAGCCTTTACAAGGCGCTGTTTATTTGTACTATGATTCAGATATTTTGATACCAGGAATCTTTCAGCACTGAAGTTTCTCCATATGAAATATGTCTTGTATTAAGAAATATCAGTTTCACATTTTTGTCAAACATTATTTGCTCAGTTCTGTTTGTTGCAAGGATGGGAATTCAGCTGTAGTTCAACAACATGGATTGGGCTAATAATGATAAGCAGTGACTAATAGGAGCTGGTTCGTGTTTTGATTGTTTGCAGCAAAGGAAACTTCCCTCAGAAACCATTTCAAGATTAGGAGAGAAAACTCTGTGAAGCTCTAGCAGAAACTACTGCATGTTCATTATTTCAACACAGGGGCACTTCTTTGGCCCAATTCTGCTCTCAGTGGTGCTCGTGTAAATCAAGAGGGAGTTTATGGGAATTACTTTGGACGTAGAGTCATATAAATGAGACCACAGGGCCAGCTTCAGTAGAAATTTGACAATTTACACCAATGGAGACCTAGCCAAGAATTTTCTCTTGGGTTTCCATTTTTCCAAACTTAAGCATGTGCAGAACTTTATCCATGTGATTAGTCTTTGTGTGCAGTCTCATTTATTTCAAACAGTTGTGAAGGCAAATCTTCATCCTGAAACTAATTTAAACAGCTCTCTTATTTCTTTAGAAGTTTCCTCCATTTAGAGAAAAAATATACATATATAAAATAGCATATTTGATTTCTATATAGAAATGGTATGTATTTTTGATACATATATGTAGTTAATTCATAAAAGTACTTTGATGTAGGCCCCAGAGAGGAGGACTGGAAAGGGTTTAAAATATCATGGTCTCTTAATGCTGTATATCAACAGGTAGTCTCGTTATCTGGCATGCTATCAAAATTTGCTTACTTGTGTTCTTGCTCAGATGACTTCATCCATCATTGCAACTCCTCACTGGTATTCATCCATTTAGGACAATTTAGAAGCATAAAACTAAATGTGTTATCATTTTAACCACAAATTAACAGTTTCCATATAAATATTAGCATTTCCTCACTTAGTTCAAGGATAGCAGCCCTAATGGCACTAACCGTATATTTGATTTAAACTAATTAAAAACAGGGGCTCTTGCAATTTAATATATTGATTTTACCAGTGGGACTTAAATCTTTTATAATAAGTGTACACAGCTGCAGCACTCACCCACCGCCACTCTCCAACCTAATCCCTGCATTCCTCCTGACAATAACATGACAGGATCCACACATCCCAGTATTAGCCTTAACCCCAGTGACACTGCCAGAATGTATTAAACTAAAACATCACAGTGTCCCATTTAAAAGGAGCCTGTCAACGGCTCTGACTGGGCTTTAATAGTTATAATCTTTTTTTTAATTAATGTTTCCAACCACTTGTGTAACCTCCTCTCACACGTCTCTCCCCGCCGACCCGAAAATGTGTTTCAGGCTTATTTCCAGGGAATGTAGTGCCTGGTTTTGTGCTGCCTGTCCAGAGGCCATTAAAGCTCCTCTGCAGGGGGAGTGCTGGGACACACACACACAGGGACACAGGCATGGCACAGCTGGGGGCACTGGGAGCAGGTCCTGCACGCTTCACTGGTGCCCAGCTCCTGTTACCGGCATCACAAGACCTGGCCATCAAGGCTTGTCTCCTTCAAAGCCCTTTAGGAGCTGTTGTATTTTGGCTTCTAAACTGCAGCTCACAGAGGGGGATTCACCCCCTCAGGACAGCCTGTGTGGGAACAGAGGAAAGCCCTGCTCTGGGATAAATCTGCTCTGTGCCAGCGGATGGGGACAATTTCCAGGTCCTTTCTCCTTGCGTAAGGACATCTGTCCTTGGCTGCTCCTTTCTCTGCTACCAGCACACCCACATGGCAGAGGTAAATTGTTCCTGTCCTGCTCTGTCATTTTACACCTGGAAATTAGAAAATTAATTAAATTCTCTCTGGGATGGGTCAGTACATTTAAAGAATACATGCTTGTCACTTGCTGCATGCTCATTGTCCTTCATAGCTTTACTTGGCTGAAAGCTTTCTGCCTTAGCCAGTGTTACACCACTGAGTGCTGCACATATCCACACTGCCCAAAACAATTATGGGATGTACCTGTTTGGGCTTGAGAGCTTTTAACAGCCCTAGGTGAAAGAGAAGGGAAAAAAAAAATCTGAGGGCTTGGCCTAATGTATGGACAAACCATGTGATCGGGACCAGGCATCCAGGGCTAACTTTTAATCTGCTTTGTTTCAAGTGGGAAATATGTGAAGATCAAATAAGTTCAAATCGAGGTCAAATATCCCTGAAAAATCTTTGATTTATATAAGCAGGAAAATGAGGTTTAAAAGAAGTGATTATGAAAGGGTTACTAACAACACAGCTGTACGCATACTCCTATATCTGAGGCTCTCCAAAGAAAAACTGTGTGACATCTATATTAACCTTTGGCTGTACACCAATGAAGGCCTGTAGTGAGCTGGAATGCAAGGCAGCCCCTTCCAAATTTTAACACAAGCCAGGTTACAGCTGCAAATGCCTGCAGCCCGTGCTCACTTTATAAAGTATTCCCCGAAGGAAATTTTTTAACTGTTATAGAATCTTTTTCTAATACCCTACAGTGTTAAAGCCTGTTATTAAAGGGCAAAGAGATGGTTCTCTATGCCAAACACTTGTCAACAAAAAGGATAGCCAGATGGTATGAAATAAAAGGAAACTTGGGGGCTCTTCAGCTTCTTGATTTATATTAACAAAAGCCACTTTCAAGTGCTCCTTCCAAGAATGACTAATCCCCCCCCTTTCTTTTTTGCCAGGATTAAACAATGTTGCTCATTTTATAATCAACCACGAGACAAATTAACAAATTGCGTATCACTTGTGATGACTCTTTTAAAAGTATTCTAAGCAAGTCTGTTTACCAAGGCAAGTTTACCAGCATAAGGACAACACAATTATTTTTAGAAGAGAAGGTCCGAGTCATCTAGAGGATGTTTACTCCTTAGCTGCTGTTTATAAACTTGGAATTAAACTTGTGCAGAAAATGCTTTGCGATTTTTCAGTTCCTAAAATGGATCAGTTTGTAAACTGTATTGGACAGGAACTGAAATTAAATTCCAAGTGCTAAAATTACAGCAATAAATTTTACAAAATTAGCCAGTAATTAACTGGCTAACTTAGTCAGACCACTGTGACTAAATTCTCTTTTAATTTACATATAACTTCATTCTTGACACAACTCCATTCCCCATTCATCTTAGCACAGGTGTAGGCTAAGACAAAATGTAGCCTGTGAATTAACTGGTTATAAATCTAAATCTAATTAGTTGTCAGGATTTTACAGTAAGTAAAACTTTGCTTGGTACAAAGCTCCCCAAAACGGAGCACCTGTATTCTGGTTCCTCCCTACCAATACCCAGCATAAATTCTCTGGACCACATATACACACGATCTCCATAGAAATCAATGTGGGTGGGGTTTGTTGTTGGGGGTTTTACTATGTAGCCCAGTAAATCTTGCAATGTAGGTTTTTTTAATAATATTATTCCCTCTAAAGTTCTACAACTAGACTGATGAAGAATACGAGCAAGGCAAAAATAGTGCATTTGTAGATTAGCATTTGGAAGCCTATAATTAATGTTTTTTACTAACTGAAATTTCAGAGTATTATTTCTTTACTCACTTTTACTTCCTCCATGCTAAAATGAAACTTTATTGTGCTGTGACACTTCCTCATTGTGATGGTTCTGGTATAGTAATAAAAGCCTACCTGTGAAATGCAATGCTCACAGAGTATCTCTTACAGAAGTAGGACACAGTTTACTACAGTCTGCATTTAGGAATTTAGCTTTGCCTTAAAAGGGATCATTGTAAAAAGTCTCCAAAAAAATTCAGTTGTACAATAGATCTTCTAATTTTCCCTGAATGTCATAGAAAACTGTATGTCTTAAAGCAGGTGTTGCGTTTGATTATATACGCAGTGAGTGGCTGCTCTAATTCATTAAAACCTCCATAAACAAGCCTGCCTTTGTCCTATAGAGATGAAAGAGCAATGACTATAATGGGATGAAAGGTGTGCACAGCGATGAAGAAAGCTCTTATAGATCTGTGTCCTTTTTAAACTCGTCCTGGCATGCACTGTTGACAAGGGAACAAAACAGCACAGATAAACCTCCAAAATGTGCCTTGCTCGTAGTAATTCCACCTGTCCTTAAAACTATTGGGTTTTAGAGCTTGTGCTCTTACTACTCCCTGACCATGCTGACAGCAATTAAATAAAATGATCATGTAGGATTTTGCATAACGAACACTCTTGGATTTCTAAGCTGACAACAAACCCTGGCAGGTTTAAACGGATGAATATATCTACTGCAGTCACCAAACTGCATCAGGATGTCGATTATCGGGGGTTATGGCTTATACGGGTGAAACCTGCTCCATACAAAGTTCTCACGTAGACACAGACATATCCAAAATGTAACTTTTATTTCACATTTATGGATCGATTCCTCTCCCTCGTATTCAAAATAGTCGATGGCCTGAACATTAATTCTTTCTTATAATTCTTACATGAGCTGACAGGGAAACTTCCTTACATCTGAAATGTGGGACAGGAGCAGTGTAGTTTCACTGATGATTCAGTAAATTACTACACCTGAGGAGCAGAGATAAACTCCCTCCCATTATGTACTTACATGTTTCATAAGATTCTCTCTACTGAAATGGAAAGCGAAGCGTGAATTTCGCTATTGTTATTTCAACATCTTTTGTCTTCTGTTCAGGGCTCTCCTTGCACCCCGTGCAGGACCCAAGAGCCACGGAGAACAATGTTAGCAAGGTCACCCTTATCTTTAAAGTCAAATATTTGACTGCCATTGCTGCTTTTGACTGCTCAAATATTTGATTTTAAATGTATCATTGCTCATCGGCTTAAGTATCCAGCAGTGACTGGACAAACAGTGTCATTCCAAATGGAAAGCACCAGCCTTCCCAGAGCACAGCCCCCGGGCCAGATGTAATTCCGAGCTTCCCACTGTGAAGCTTATGGCAGTTAATAAGGAGGCGCAGCTCATGCAAACTAGAGCTCTCCCACAGCGTCCTGTGGCTCCTTATCATGCAAGAATTGTGCCGGGATGGCTACTGTGTCTAATAATTATTAACGTGTGTCACAGAGCCTTCACAGCTGCTGATCTTTTCAAGTTACTTAGAAGTGCTGGGATTAGAGAGGTGGTGGTTTAGGTGGTGATTTAATCTTTGCTGCCTCTGAAGTTCCAGACAGTGGAAGTGTCCAGAACAGTGACATCCATAAAGGTGTCAATGGATTTATTGAAGATGGGGGTCTGTAATTCCTGGCAGGTTATGTACCAGAGGTGTGCTCCTCTCGCACTTTGCGTTTCCCTTTGTTTGGGACAAAGTCTGAGCTGATCTTGTTTTGGAAACACAATTCAGGTTCTGCCTTGAACTTGCAGGCACCCAATCTGTACGTGTGTGGTTTAGGAGCCGCGCATGATGAGGTCTAAAAACGGAGAGAGCGAGCCAGGTCTATAATTATATATTTAAAATAGAATGCGCACCCTGACAATGTTTTACTCAAATCCGGCCAAGTCAGTCCACACGGGTGTGCAATCTACAGCGAGCAAACAGAAATGAGATTGGGCCGTGGCATCCAATTAGAGAGGCCTAGTGAGGCGCATACAAAGCGTGCCAACTCTCGTATCGTTTGCATAAACCCATCCACATGTGCTTGTGAAAAGAGGCGAGTCAGCGGCATAGACTGGGGTCAACAGGAAAAGCTGTAGGAGTAAATAAGGATTTACTGTGGAATCCCTCCCAAGACATTAGGAAAACATGTGCGAGCAGCTCAGCCCCTTCGGCCGAGGGAGCGCGGCGCTGGATGCCGCAGGGAACCATCCCAACCATCCGTCCCCTCAGCCCCGGTGGCTCCGCATCCCGCACGAGCAGCAGCCCCGCACCGGGAGCTGTGCGGGACCCGTGCCGTGCTCCTGCCCGGGTTTCGTGTCTTCCTCGGCGGTGGGGGATGCGGAGCAGACCTGCTAATCGTCCCGCTGAACTCCTACCTGCAAATCCCATTTCTGACGTGCAGCAACTATCAAAGGGTGAAGACGGCAAAGACCTCAGTGTGGAGCGTGGGGAGAGCTCGTGGCTGTCCAAATGCTGTGATGGGAAAGTCGGAGCCCTCTCCCCGTCGATGCCGCTCAATTACCGCCTGGCAAAGCAGTCACCCTTCCGAGGGCCGCTACCTGCCTTTCCTTGCCCAGGTGGGCTGTCACCTACCTGACCCGCTGGGAAACAGCTCCCAGCCGGGGCCACCTGCGCCACCAACCCCTGTCCTCCCGTCGGTGGCCAGGTCCCCGCTCCGGTCGGCCCCGGTACGCTTCCCTGCCCGGTTGTCCCGAACCCAGCCCCGCCGAGACCGGCACTCACCCAAGTTGACGAAGCTCATGACCATGTCAGCCTCGGTGAGGAAGTTGCTGTCCTGCAGGCTGGCCAGAGGTGGCCCCTGGGTGCTGAAGATGGGCTTGTAGGGGTAAGAGAAGCCCTCGCCGTCCTCGGCGGCGGCCCCCGCCGCCCCCTCCTCCACGGACATGGCATTGTAGAGGTCCAGCATGAACATGGGGGCCGAGTTGTGCTTGCCGTGGAGGTGCGGCCGCGGGCGGTGCGGCAGGCCGAGGATGGAGAGGATCTCCCGCTGCATCTCGCGGCGCTCGGGGCCGCGCAGCCGCCGGTGGATGAAGCTGGAGTGCACCTCGTTGTCCACCGTGAAGTCGGCGAGCACGCAGCGCAGCCAGAGGGCGGGCGCGGCGGCGCCCAGCACCAGCAGCCAGGAGGCGGGC
>JANPWX010000106.1:3716311-3753351 GCA_024734555.1 Trochalopteron elliotii | reverse complement strand
TCCCCGTGTGACGGCGGCGGCAGCGGGAGCGGAGCGCTGTGCCCGCGTCCCGCACGCCGCGGAGGAGCCGTGTGAGCGGCGCGGCTCGGCGGGGAGCGGCGGGAGGGTGTCTCTGGTGGGAGGAGCAGGCAGCAAAACCCAAGCCGCTCTCTCTCGCTCGCCCGCTCCAAACCGCTTGGGAGAGAAAAATCCCTGGGACTGCCTCGAGGAGGGACGTCTGCTCAGGTTGCTTTTCAGGATGTTTGTGGAGGCTGCGGGCTCGGCGAGAGGCTGAGCCGGTCCCGAGCGCCTAAATTACCGTGAACGTCATTAAGGAGAAGAACACCCCAGGAGGGAGGGCGGTTTATGTATAAGGAAGGGGCCCAAACTCCCACAGACTTTATAGACGCGAGTACATCGGCTGTCTGCACAAGCACCGTACACACTTCTTTTTTTTCCTGCCTACTCTTTTTTTTTGTTTTTAAAGAAGTACATATTAGAAGAGACTGTCCGTGACAAAACCAACACCATTAAATAATTTAAAATGCGATGATTATATATTCACGTACGTAGACAAGTATATATGTCTCTGTGCACAGAGCCCCGGGTCACTTTTTCCAGCTGGCAGTGGGGAGAGTTAATGGAGAAGCATTAGAAATCCGAAGGGGGAGATATTCTCTAAGAATGGTAAAACCAGGAGCATTTACTTGAAATGAAACCATCAACCTGTGCACACGGGTGGTTTATGCCATTCCATTACCCTGCACCCTTGCCTTCCCAATTCCTTCTGCTCCTGGTACATGCCAGTTTTGAGATACTGCCTTGAAATTGATTGTCAACACCTACAGTAATGGAGCCCCAGTCGCAATTAGCCCAGGTAGATGTCTACTACAACAGTAAATAATAATAATAATAATAATAATAATAATAATAATAATAATAATAATAATAATAATAATATCACATGACAAATGTAAACTAACGCTTCCCAAATCTCACATGGTAAGAAGGGGAAGCCAGGATGGTCTGTTTGGGTCACTGAATTGAGCCTGGGGTAACCTCAAAAACCATACATATGTACATTAAGTTTATGATGACATTAAGATTCATTCCTTGGGCAAAGGGGGAAGAAGAGGGTGGAGGATAAAGGAGGTCAGCCTTTTTGGGGGGTGTTTTTTGATATATTGTTCATCTAACATTTTCTGATTAGCAGTATCTGGTAGTATCTGGCACCAGATCCTGCAACTCTTTTGGAAACTAATATTTAACACTTCTTTTAGTTTTTTGTTTCAAATCTTGGCATGAACAGCAGGTAGCCAGTCAAAAAACTGCATGTGAATCATTATGAATGATTTAATGTGTTTGTAAGCATGTATGTGCACCTCTTAATAACAGGGAAACTGAGGCATCACATAGAAATTACTCACGGCACTATTGAAATAGTGCTGGAACCAGCATTAAACCCAGCTCAGACCTAACACATGTTTAGGAATGGCCCAAGCTCTGGGAGGATGGAGGGGAAAGAGAAGTTGGGGAGCTGCATCCACCTTAGGTAACACGAGAGCACTTGCTGCACTCACTGGTGCTAACGGGGCTGCTCAAAAATCCCCCCTGTAGCTGCCTTCCCAGTGCTCCCCACTGATGGAAACACCAGAGCAGTTGAATTTTGGCTGCCCAGTTAAGATCAAACTCTCCAGCATCTTTTGTTCTTCCTGAGGAGCAGCACTAACCTGCTCTTCACCACACATATATTTGCCTAAATTTCTTCCTTGCCGAGGGTGTGGTTTCTAGATCAATTTAAGCTGATTTAAAGCCAGGCTCCCCCTGAGAAAGATCTTTGTTTTCTCATCCCACCCCAGCCTGGACCTTCAGCTGTGCAACCCCACCCCTCTCCAGTGCCGGTACCAACACTTACACACAGGTCAGGAAGCTGATTCTGTTTTTAAATTTGTTTTTTTTTAAAACCATTCATGTATTCGTTTTTGCTGAAATAATTTTCTGCTGGATCAGCTCCTTGTTCTGACTGACTCCCTGTTGTGGTGGAACGAGGGAGGCCACAGGAATGCACAGCTGGGGGCAAGGAGAGGGTGTCTGGACTGAGCTGCTGTAGGAAGGGCAGACAGATGATTTGGGATCTCTCTGCTCTCCCTTTCAGCTGCAGACAACTTGATTTCTCTTCCTTTTTTGTTCCTTGTGGACTGTTTTTCCAGTTGTGAGTGTTGGCGTTTCATTAAGCAGTGGTAGGACAAGGAGCCTTGCCTTTGGCATGGATATGAGATTAAAAAGTCTGCAAGGATGGAACAGTGGGCTGGAGAGCAGGTGTCTCTGCTGCCTAAATTACTTGTACTTCAATTGCTTGTTGGTCCCCTTTAAAAACTGAATAAATTTCAGGTCAGTGTTGTGTTCTGAAATGGACACATGCTCTGAGAAAAAGGAAAAGTGTGGGGGGTTTCTCTGCTCGCTTGTTTACACCTTGGGTGACTGCTCTTGGAGGTGTAGGTGTCACTGGAGAAAGAGCAGATGGAAAAACTAAACCTTGAAACACTTGATTTGACAAATTTCTTGAAAAAGTGATGTTTGAAATTATTTCCTTCTCGTTTTGTCTAAGTGGTCTGGGTTAGGCCACATTTAGCTATATTCTCATTCAATTAAGGATATACTCTTAAAAGAGAGTTGCAGCTGGATCCTGTGCTTTTATAGGTGCAGTTGTGAAAGTTTTCTCTTTAATACAGTATTTTCTGTGATCCTGCTGCACCTGTACACCATTTAATAAATGCATGATAGTTTGCAATGGGGATACTTAAAGCAGCACGCCAGCATCATGGGATGAAAAAGTGAATTTTTTAAAGAATAGCTTTTTGATGTGAAGTCCTCAGCTCTTGCCTTCATCTTGCTTTGGGACACGACAAAGGGCAGCATTTATTCTGCTGGATACAATAAAGGTGATGCAGCTCAACCTGCAGTGGTTCAGCCCTCAGATCTGAGCTTGAATTTCAAATACCTTTCAAACAGAAAGGCAATCCAGTTTGTACCTTTTCTCATGGACAACGTCTTTCTCTTCCCTCCTTTCCTGCCTGCTGTGTAAACCCTATCCTGCTTCCTGTAGGATCAGTTCCACACAGGCTGCTGAAATACTGGCACCTTCATGTCACTGTCTTTTTCCTCCTCCTTCCTGGATCAATTAAGAAACCAGTTTTTCCTCTTGGCCTTCTCTACTGCTTTTGTGTATCCTCCTCTTCTTGAGAAGGAAAACCAAATGCTTGTGATGAAGTAATCCCTGTTTGTTGGCACTTGCTGCTTCAGGTAATTTCTATAAAAACAAACTCCCAAGGTTTCAGGGGTTCTGCACAAGCCACATTACCAGCTGAGTAACTTTTTGATTTCTGTGAGCTTTGTGTGCATGCTCTTACCCAAATTTAGTACCAACTACTACCATTTTTTTGTTTGCGTGGAAGTCAGTATATTTGGAAATATGTATTTAGGAGATAAATAAAGGGGCTGATTTAAAAACATGAAATGCACAAAAATGTGCAGGTTTGTGCTTGGTGAATTTGTTATCCTCATATACCCATCTGAGGCATATGCTAGGGGCAGAATTTGGCCATTTGCATTCAGTTTTACCAAATGGGCAGTAAAAAGTGTGGGTTCTGCTCAGAAACTCATTTAATGACTTTTCAAAAATTAGACACAAAGCATTTTGTCCTCTTTTCTGCTGATTCAGTTTCAAGCTCCTTGTCTTCCTACTTTGATGTCCTCTTTTTAACTTTAACCATGGTTCTTTTCCATTCTGTTTTGCATCTTCTCTCATTTGTCTAGAACAAAGTACAAGTCCTAAATTATAGCAAACTTTTTTCTCCTTCCAAATAGTCCCACTGAAAAGCATTTTTTTGGAGAATTTTGAACAGTTTGTCTATGCCCTTTGCACGAAAAACATTTATACAGCAAAAATAATAGCAGCATTATTATTTGTATAAGAATGGATAATTAGCTCATGTATTTTTTTACGCTGTATTGGATCATTCTTATCAAAAGTTTCTCCAGCATTATTACTGATAACATATGCAGCAACATGAAGTTAATCACATTATGGATAAAGACATTATATTAGCTCTAATCCAGGAATTTGAACTGATCTGGGTTGAGCTGTGCTCTGTTGAACAATACTGACCATGTTATAAAAATTAAGTTGATTCTCAGTCCTACTAATCAGAGGAGAGTCAGAAATGAAATCTGTGTTTTGGGTGTGAAGAAGGCATTATTACTTCTGAGGATGCCAGTGAAAGCTAAAATAGAATTTTAGGATTTATGAAATGGGGCTATGGCACTGAATTTAATGTTCATCAGCTGAGGAAGGTGGACAGGGTTCAGTCCTTCATGGTTCAGCCCTTCACTTCATAAAACTGGATCGCCACAGGGATCCTTTTATTGCCATTGACTTCAGAGAACATTAGAAATGAGTTCATGTCACTGCAACTTTTGCAGTGTTACATTTATAGTACATTTCTACACAGCTTGAATATGGGCCTGTGCTGCATTTTCTACATAAATTTATATATTGTTATGAGTATGCATACATACAAAAGTGTACTTCAATAATCTCTTTAAACTTTATGTAACTAATATATTTCTGCAGTATAGACACAGGCATGGGAGTATTGCTTAACCCAGACTCCAATATTACCAAAGCAGCTCAAAGAAAACTGAATTTAATTTTGTACTATGAAATTATTGTGTGCACACTTGATTTGGTTGACGCTTTTGGCACAAGCCCAGGTATTTCCTTCATTGGTAACATTGTAATCTGAACATCTGAGATCTCAGGCTTATATTTGTGAAAAGCTTTGCTGGGCACGAGCTCGGACGTCACTGTTGGGAGCGGATTTGAGTCGTGCTGCAGCACCTTGGAAATGTGCCTCTGAAAATCTGCTTAGTTGTTAGATTTTCTTACAATAAATGGTGATCTTTGCTCCTACAGACATTCAGGATCCTTCTTATTAACATATGTCTTTTTCAGTTTTCGGCTGCTTGCATTCACCAGAGGCAGAGATATTTGCTATTTTTATACTGAACAAAAAGCATATAGAACATATTCTTTTTTTTTTTCAAAGGGAACAAAATAACTGATCCTGCCCTGTAACTGCAATGGGATGAATTTGGATGGCTTTTCTTTTTCTCTCCAGGCAGGTGCAGAGTAATACCTCAAAAGAACCATTATTTTGTGCCTTTATTCCAATGTGTACATAAATGCTTGCATAACCCTTGCACAGCTGCTGTACAAACTACTCATGCCACAAGTATTAGTAATCCTAACAGGGGAGGTTGCATGGAAAATTGGGGTGTGTATGCTAAACCATATGTACCATGCCCCTGAATCATAAAACTCGTGTTGCTGGAGCAGAGAGATCTTTGGAGACTGCTGGTTTTACAGGTCTGTAGGAAGCAGGATTATATACAACAGCTGCACCCCGCAGCTTCTCTCCTGTTGAAGCTTATCTTGTGCATTTCAATAAGCAGGAAACAGAATTTGGTCCAACATTATCTTATATGGTCTCAGCCCCTAATTTTATTTATATTTCATTTCCATAGGAACAATTATTTTCACAGCTTATTTTGAATACACATCAGAGCCACTCCAATTGGAAGGTTTGAGCTGCCAATTCCAAGCTGCATGGGGCTGCAGAGACACAATGTGCGTTTTTGTTTTTTTTTTTTTTGGTTTCTGGTTCTGCCTCTAAAATAACTTTTTTTATATCCGTGATTTATAGCAGCGTTTGTGAACCAGTCTGAAGGAAGATGGGAGCTGGAGATTCATTTGACTGTCTAAAGCCCTGGCCACAAAAATCCCCTCCCAAGCGGAGCAGGGAAGCAGGGCTTGGCCCCAACTCTCCGGGGCTGGAGGAAGGTTCCAGCTCCCGGTCCAGCCCAGGGAGGAGGTTTGCACATTACAAGTGGCTCCGTGAAGCAATCTCCCAGACCTTTAGCGGCACAAAATCATGAATCGGGAGGATTTTAAAAGAATCTGAAGAGCCAGTTTCCTCTGCTGGTGTGTGTTGGTGTGGCACTGTGTGTTTACACCCACCCGAGAGCTCCCCGTGGCTGAGCGCGGGGTGCTCGGTGTCACTGCTGCCCCGTTTGCGGAGGGGGCTTTCGCTGTAAGTGCAGGGCTGGAGGAGTTTATCTTTCCGAGACTGGCACTTCTAAGTTTTCAGTCAGAAAAAAAATGCGCTTCCTAAATGGTGCTCAGCGTGCACTGAGTTGGCTTTGTCAAGTGCATCTTTTCAGCATTCATCCAAAGCCCTTTCTGCAGTTGTCTGAGCCCCATAGGCGAATATATACTGTTAGACTATTAAGATAATTTTTCAGTTAAGACATCGTCAAACTGCAAGCGGGACAATAGAAACAAAACCCCTTTTGTTCTGACTAAACTGTTCCTAATGACCCCCTCTATAAACAGTGGCACCAGCGGAGGTCTCAACAAGGCTCTTCATTGAGCCCCCTTTCAAAAGGACAAGCAGAGCAGAACATGGGGCAGAAACTCTCAGAGTTATTGCACTTTACTCCGCTCTGGTGGTCTGACCGCAAGAGAGAATCTGTTGTTTTTGTTGTTCAAGGCACCCAAAAAGCATAATTTAAGAGCATGGATTTCCACAGTCAGCATCCTATAAAGAGTACTAAATATTTGGATTGTCGGCAGAAGAGCAGAAGGAAGCAGTTTGTATGTTTGTTTGTTTGTGTAAATCAGGGAGCTATAAAATAGACTATTTAGAGTTCCATATAAAAATTGAACTTATTTCCTTGGGATAAGTTGCTGTCTGTTAAGCTCATGAAAATGTAAAATCCAGAGAAGTTAAGATTTTTACATTCCAGAAAAATCCTCACATTTGTTTTGGGGGCTAAACCATCTTCGTGAATAACATATTTATCATGAGCAGGGGAAAGGTTTCAGTTGTTTAATGTCTACAGAAATTGAAGTTATGATGATAAACTGAAACCACACAGGGCCAAACTCCTGCTCTTCCAGCTGAGTAACTGCAGGGTACGTGCAGCACAGGCAGCGTGTCCTCACACAGATGAGGGCTATGGAGATTTTGAATCACTTCCTGATTATTCCTGTCCCTATTTCCATGTCCTGAATACATGAAGAGAACAGCACAGGAGACCTTCCACTTCAACAAAAACCTGTTTACGGAGCATCTTACTGTCTGTAATTGGGAAATGATGACAAGTCAGACAGCAAAAGTCCCTAATTTGGACGATTTGGGAATTACACTGGCTACATTTGCAAGTAGAAACACTGTTTTCTTTTGAAAGAAGTTGGGGTTTGTGTTCTAATATCGGATTTATTAAGGGTATTTCTAACTTAAAAGCATAGGCTACTGCTTTTTTTGGAAACAGGGAGAGATCGAGGAAGGGAGAGAGAGAAGAGCTTCCATTAAGACAGGCAGCACATATTGAGTAAAGGCTGAATTATGGAGAAAAGTAACAATATTTAAAACATCTTAAAAATTCCACCATGTGATGGGGGTCTGAGGGCACTCTGCCGCTTTTGGGAGGAGTTCAGCAGTTCGAAGGTTTTGTTTCGTGGTTAGGGATTGTGCCTACACTCTTCCTTTGTCAAAGAGTGGGATGGAAGGTTTCAGTGCGTCTTGGAAAAAGGAAGGATTTGGGTAAGTCCCAGGATGAAGGTCCAGCGCCCTGTCGTCACAGGATACTGAGAGAAAGAGAAATGTCAAAGAAATCTTTAAGAGATTTTCGGTAGAAACAAAAGAATCTTTGTGAAAGATACTGTTAGCAAGTCTAATGGAAGGAATGGGGACGCAAAGCGAATTGAGAGGATTTGCAAGTTGTTTCTAAGCCTTGAGGCAAGAACAAGAAGCTGAGCATTTACTGTTTGCTATATTTGGTAGGTATGGAAGAGCACTTTGGCCATCAAGGGAGCTCATAAACTGCAGAGCCACATTGTCTCTGGACTGCATTGTTGTGCTGGGGGTAGAGAAAATGCTCCTGTTAAAGGACAGTTCTGAGGAAGAGCAGCTGAGGCCTGACCCTGCCTTTTGTGAAAATGCTGTTTTCACAGCAGCACGGCCGAGATCCGTGAGCACATACCCGTGTTTCCATAAATCTGACTTTATTTTTCTTATTGGAAGGCATGTAGGTATGATCCAGAGCGTGGCAGCTCTAGTTTTCAGGATTAAATATGGTAACTGCAATGTGACAGCATGAAGTTACAGTATTCATTTTGTCACATCTTTTCTCAAAGATACACATTTGAAGACAGTTTTTACTGAAAATTTCTAGGAACAAGATATCAACTATCTGTATCTGACTAAAATTTGCTGCCTCAGAGGAGTCAAAGTGGATAGGCAAAAGAAAAAACATATTTTTTGAATCTATCTAAATTTATGGGAATTAATTAATGAATCAGAAAAAAATTAAATGGATTTTTAACTGTTAAATGCCACGTAAAGCAGCCAGATTTTATTTAGTGTTTTGATTAGCCACTCTCATGCTTAGGGATCACCTTAGAGATGTGATAACTTTTAGTCATGAAAAACAAGTGTGCCAAATGATAATTTTCTCCAGTTTTCATATGGGTACATGAGGAAAAAGTAACAACGTGGACTTAATATTAACTTTGACTGTTGTAAAATTGCTCTCTCTTGAAAGTGATGGGTCTGTTATACATTCATCTCCTGAGCCAAAGTATTCTTCTTGCTTTCTTCCAAAAAATGTTGTGATTCACTTAGTTTTTAATAATGCTAATAGTTTTTTTATCCCTGTACAACTAAAAGCTTATTGCAAGCTTTCAACCTATACTAACAGCAGTAGGACACGGGTATATTTGTATAAAGCAGTGATCTTTAATGTTTTCTAATTTGTAGCCTTTGGTGGCAGCCAATTCTTTATGTCATGCCTAAATAATGTGTTTTATTTACCTTTTTGGATCCCTGTAAAAGCAGCTCATGGGCCCCAAAGGCCTGTGAAGTAAATTTAAAAATCAATTATATAGGACAATACAGAATGCACAAATCAAATTAATTTTCCCTATGCAAGAGCTAAGTGTCTCTCACTCTTCCAAAAGCCAGCAAGTTGGATCAAATTATAAAAGAAGAAATGAATTAAAGAGTTAAGGGTGGTGCACTGAGAATTAGAGTCATCCAGAAACAGAAAAAAAACCTAGTGTATAAAAAAATTAACGGTTTTGACATTTGTTTTAGATTTGTCACAGAATGATTTAAAAAACAAAACATGAATAGAAAGAATGAGACATCCCAGAATAGCCAACATCCAGTGGCTAGGGTATTTACTTGGGCCCTGTCCAAGGAGTGCTTTATGGGATTTGGAGCAGACATTTGACATAATGTTTTCAACATTATTTTTGTCAGACTGAAATTTGGGCTCTGTAGTGGGTTGAAAAAGAGCTTGCTTGGAGTCCTGCACTTCATAGGTGAGACTTAGTCACCAGCTGTTCCATCAGGCAGTTTCTCTTCAGCCTGGGGAATTTTATTTTACTTTTTTAAATAAAATAAAGTAGCTGCATGGAGAATAGACAGTTATTCTGTCGTGTTTGTTAGGGTGCTAGCATATATTTGGGTATTATTTTGACTCTGGGAGTCTAATAAAGTACCACACATATTTCTACTCCATTCTCATTCAGAACAATTTTTTCTCACAGAAATATCTGAACCTACAGAAGTCTATTTCCATGGCAATTGGCATATTTTGATTTATTTTTTTTTCTTTTACAAGTTAGCATTTTCTGATGGAAAAAAGCACTTTGTCCAAAAATTCTCCATCAGCTTTTCTGAGGTGAAATCTATCTCTGTGTTCTACTAATGTGTGGTATTTACCTTCAGTATTTTTGTAGGTTGAAGAAGAGATCATAAGTGAAGTGTGGGATGGAGTGACAAAATCTGTTGGGTAAACTTATGGGAACTTGGTAAGGAATATCAAGAGTAAAATACAAGAAGATGTTGATGATTGTCTCTCAGCTATTACTGAAATTATGTTAAATTCAGTATGTGGGGGGGAAAATTCAGAAAACTTGTTGAAAGGCTGAAATTTCAACCCTTCTCCTTTGCTTTGCAAACAGGGATCTTTCAACCCAATCCTTTCATCCTTGTTCCCACTCTGAATCTCATCAAGCCACTGGACACACATGTTCAGCTGCTCTTTCTGGTTCAGCCTGTGCTCCTGCCAGCCTCCCACTATTTTGTATTCCTTCCTTCCTGCGTCTGTCTGACACCCAGGCCTGATCCTCCCACAAAGGCACTTCCCCAGCGCTGGGCACCCTTGGGCATTATTGACTAAGAACTGAGACTTGCAAGTGTCCCAGGGGGCTCTGAAGGCGTTTGCAGAGGTGGGGAGCCCGTGTTTCACCAGACACCGCTCCACCCCTCAGCACTCTCCATTCATTAATCAGCAGAGCTCATCTGAAAGGTGTTTACCGCGTCTGAGACTGGTTTTTGGATTACTGGGTTAATGGCCCTGCTTGGAAACAGTTATCCCGTTTCTGTAGGTGAGGCTGGGGCAGTACAGGGCACTCTGTAATAAAGCCTGGTCACAGGTGATGAATGCAGTCAGTGCCTTGTTTCCTACAAGAATCAAGTGGAAATATATTTGGCACCAGATATTAAATGTTGTTTGTCTAACTCCCCAAACAGTTAGAAGATATTGAACAGTACTGGGGGGTGCTATGTTTGATGTGTTTGATGTCACATGTGTCCCTCAGCGCAATTCCCTTGTTCAGATTCAGTATCTGTAGAGTTTCACTTTTGACTGAAGTATCTAGAAGTGAAAATTCATTCCATGCAAGGGCAACAATTCTATCTCAGTCATCTCCAGCCCAGGATTTGGTGTAGCTGTGCTAATTTGCTGACTGGGAAATAAACCAGGGTAATTATCTACCGAGAAGCAGAATTTATTAGGTCTGTTGCAAATGTCTTGTTGCGCTCCTAGAACCTGGTCCAGCTTGTTTTTGAGACCATGCAAGTAGTCTGGACAGGTGCTGCACACACCATAAACAAGATTCTACTGACTTCTGGTCAGTGCAGATCCTATCACACCTCTTAGTCTGGTTCCCTAGGGAAATCACTTACACAATCTAATTATTTGTCTGACCCAGTTTCCAAGATGTTGACACATTTGTCACAGGTTATGATTTGGAGACACTTACCAGCTGTCCTTGCCAGTTTTGCAAGAATTAGCATCTAAGGAGAGGTAGGAATCCTTATTAATTCTTCCACTGAGGGAGAAGGGAGAGTTCAGGAATTGTTCATTGTGTTTGACAGCAGCAAGGCTCTCGACTGATTTGCACATTGCTCTGATATTCCTCGGTGAAAACACTGCTTCATTCAGCTGCCAAATCAAAACGAAAAGTCAAGGAATGGCTGGGAGAAGATGCTAAGGCATGCTAAGGTATTCCCCAGGGAATAAAGGAGCCCGCATGTGTTCTTGCAGTGGGGGAGCTGAGGGATGAAGGGGGTTGGAGGGATTGGAGTGGGATATGGCAGAGGACAACCAGGGTTATTCTGAGAGGGAGATGCGAGGGCTGTAACATAAATCCACGAAGAACCAAGCTTCATTAGCTCCACTTTCAGGCAATAATCTGTTAGGAAAATACTGAAGACTTTATTTTGCTGTTTTGGATACATCTGCACACTGATTTAACCCTCCTACAACTCCTGTAGCAGTCGGGGCTGGTACACTGCCTTGCTGTTACACAGCAGGCATCTGCTGTTATTTGACCTGAAAAGATCATTATAGGAGCTTTATTTGGTGTGCATTTAATAAAGCTGTAGCTGTTGTGACTATAACTCATGGCTCCCATGTCATTCCGCAGTGGTGCAACCAGCGATTCAGCATTCCAGGCCCATCAGTTCAAAGAGAAATGTGAGGGACTCGAATGTATGCCAGAGCATTGGGGCTTTTATTGCTCCTCTCCTCTGTTAGGAAGATACATTCTCGAGGAATTGAGAAGTACAAAGCATCCTCAGACCTTGTAGTGCAAAATGTAAAAAGTGTTGTTATCTGCAGAAAGTGGACTTTAGATTCTATCAGCGCACATTTAGCATAAAGCATTTCCTATGGTAATGCCTCTCACTTTCCCAGACTTTTAAAGGCTCCAAGTGGCACACAGGCTGCAGACCTCTTTGTAATGTTAATGAATCATCTTAATGGACTGTTTTAGCAGAAACATTCATCACCTTTTGTCCCACAATGATTTTTTTTTTTTTGTTATACTTAAATGGTTAAGTAGGCAATAAATGCCTATCAGACCAACCACTATGCTCTAGTAATCCACCTCACTATAAATCACCAGTGGATTATTATTGTCCTGTTTAATTAACACTCTTAAGGGATTCTATCGTTGGATAGACTTTCACCTTGCACTAAGAAGGCATTAACATTTGAAATAAGACGTGTGTTTATGTGAAAAGCATTAATCAGCATGACCTGAAACTGGTAGTGGTGGGTTGGATGAAATATGTGCCTGCGTCCATGGGCGAGAGTTCCTTACATCAGTTTTCAATGGAAGCTAAAGTCAAACCTATGGAATACTTACTGAAGTCATAGCAAATGATACTTCCATAGTAATTTTTGATTAGGTCTAAAAGATATTTGGCAATATTTGGTTGAAAACAGCGAGTTTAAAAA
This sequence comes from Trochalopteron elliotii, assembly GCA_024734555.1. Classification (NCBI taxonomy): domain Eukaryota; kingdom Metazoa; phylum Chordata; class Aves; order Passeriformes; family Leiothrichidae; genus Trochalopteron; species Trochalopteron elliotii. Next base: position 3,740,715 of record JANPWX010000106.1, on the reverse strand, counting down.
TTTTTATTCCGGTAGTTAGGAAGGCAATGGTTTTGTGAGTGTAAGGGGTTAGTTTGTGGTTCAGTTCAGTTTTTAGAGGATCAAACCCTTTTCTTTTTCTGCAACAAAAGGTGAGAGGGGAATTCTGATCCTGTTGCTCCTCTCTGAACCCTTTGCAGACTTCCCAGCCACAAAGAGTAAGCCAAGCAGCCAGAGTTCCTGGGAAGGGCAGGGGGGTCTGGAGGCTTGGATGCTCTTTGCTGAACAATCCCAGCAGCTCTTTTGCAACCAAAGTTCCCACAATGGGACACAAATTCGACACAGGATCACTCTCAATATACAAACAGTTTTGTACCTAGTACAGCTCGATGCTAGTTTTCTCCTCCTGGCAGAATATAAAGGTGGCAGCTTGGTTTTTTTCCCCTCATATAATACAATTTAATGCATTTACAAGTAATTTCCTCATCTTTTGTCAGGAGAGGAAGACATTTGAAAAAGGCTCTTGTTAAGGCAGTGCTTCCCATCCATGAAATCTTATCCTGCTCTCTTTGATTTTGTTACATTGGTAATACCAGGAGTGCATTTACCAGCTGCTCCTTCTTTGGATTCCAGCGCTAACAGCAGCCCTGTGAGATAACCCACTGCTGAATTTCATTTTACAGACAGAGACCTGACGTGTGCAGAGATTTTCTGAGGTCTTTAAGAGTCACAACTAGTAGCAGAGCTGGAGAGATCCTGGTTCTTGTCTGCACACAGACCTGGTATGCACATCCCTTTCCTCTTGGCGTTTTCATTCAATTATTTCCCAGTATGGACTCCTGCAAATTAAAGAACAAATAAAACTGCTAAGTGGAACACAAACACACTAAATCTTTTTAATTAAGAGATTGAATCTCTTAGTATAAATTCATTTCCTGAAACAAAACTCCAATTATGTAAGATTAATTCTTTCCTCTGAGATTGCAGGGATTTATTGACTAACAAAATCTTCTATTGCGTAAATGGAAATGTGCTTTTTAATGCAGCCTGCTACTCAGAGGCAAAACCATACCATTAGCCTTTTCACTGGGCATTTTTGTTTTAGCTGCATGCTAATCTGCCAGGTTTCTATTTGTAACAGGAAAGGGCTGAAATGGTTCACAGCTGAACATGTGGTAAATAACACAAAACACTAAAGGAGTTTAAACAAGATGAGGAATTAAACTAAGCTCCTAAGAAGCCTGTTGTGATTGCAGGAGGAATTGTAATGGCAGAAATAAGAATATCATGTATGCAGGGCAGTGTTGTGAGGAGGTATGTGTGTGTCACTGATCACACAATAGTTTTTTCAAATCATTTAACACAGATGCACACAGTTTCAAGTGCAGGCACGTCCTGAGAAGAATCTCCTTCGTTCCCTCTAGACACACCCAGCTCATTAAATCCATCACTGCCTCGCAGTAAGCCCCAGGGTTCAATCTTTTCTAGAGCACTGTTACTATCCAACCTTTTAGCTCATATAGTGGGCAGCCAAGATTTCATGTCTATGCATATAGTAGGACTCACAGCCAATATTTCTTACAGTTTCCTCCTCTCCATCCCAGTCTGGATATATATAATAGTTTGGTTATGTTGTTGGGGGTTTTTTGAGCATTTTTGGGGGGGTTGTTTATTGCTGAGGTTTTTGAGGGTGTTTTTGGATAGGTAAAGTTTCAATGTTGCTTTCAGATTAATTTCTTATATCCTATTCCAATAACCTATATGAGGGTGGCAGGTTAAAAGGTAATAAAAGGAGGAATCTGTGCTCCATGTAAGTAGCTGGCCATGAGAAACTGCAGCAGGAATGGATATTGAATGACTTCAATAGTCCAGCCAGGTTTTATCAGAACAGGTCATCAACCTGTAGGCTGCCTAAACCTGTTCCACTGCTTCCCCATTGATTCAATATCTGGAAGCATTTACACGTATATCAAATTCTCCATAATCTATTTTATCTTAATGACACCCAAGTTCTTTGTCAAGCTGGGGCAAAAATGTTCCCTCCAGTGATGAGAGAAGATGGTGTACCTCCTCAGTGTGCTTCAGTACATTGAATTTCCTTGAAGCCAAACTATGATCTCAGGTTCTCATGGGCTGAAATATAAGCAGGACTGCAGCAGGGATATAAAGGAGGTAAAACCTGCCTGTGTACACCCAGATGTTAAGGAATTTAAAACTGAGGTTTTTTTATTTGATTGCAGACCTGACAAATACAGAGAAAAGGAAGGAATAGAGAGAATGTGTAGCTTTCAGCCAAGTCCTGATAGCCAAAATTCCTCCTGAATCTCAATACCTGTATCATCAAAACAAGACAAAGGGTCTTGCCTGAAGTTGTCACCTGTCCCTGTCATTTGGGGATTTCCACTCTCCTTCCTCGGTATTTGGGCCCAGCCTATTTTCCTGCTGTCACTCTCTGCCCCAGACAGAGATGCAAACATCCTGAGTGCTGCATTCCCTCCATCTTGCTTCAGGGTCCTAGGTGGTTCTGTCTTTTTTTCCCATTTTCACCGTCTTTTCTTTATTTTCTATTTTTTTTTTCTTCCTTCCCTAGTCCATGGCAATAGGAGTCAGAAGAAGCAGTGTGGAAATATGTCAAAATTCTGAAAAAAAACCCCACCAAAACCTCAACCTGGCATGGCAAATGTGGAAAAATGCTGATTATTCACTGTCTTGTTCAACATTATAAGTAAGGAGCATCATGACTAATTAGAAGATGGCAGGTTCAAGAACACACATCTTTGACAATGAGTAGTTAATCTGTGGAACTCCCTGTCACATGATGTGCTATGTTAAAAATGTGCATGAAATCCATTAAAAAAAAAACCAAAACCCTGGCTATTAGAAAGACAGCACCAGAAGTCGTTGATTACAAAGTCCCACCAGTTATTCCAGAAGTTTTTGAGTCATAAACATGTTGGGAATACATCACTAAAAACTGGTTTTGTACTCTTCTCATGATGTCCAGAATTTCTTGCTGTCAGAAGGAGAATATTAGTCTAGGTGGACTTTGGATTAACAAATATAATAGGTCTTATGCTTTTTATTAAGAATAGAAGGCAGGATGCAATTTATCCCTTAGTTGTCAAACAGGACTACAAAGTGTTGTGGTGTTTGCTCTCCTCTTACTTTTTCATCCCTTAATCCAATCCAGTGAAGTGTGGTAGATGTTTCTTATATTTTGTTGCCAACTGTTTTAAGAAGTCCATACAAAAGCTTCTCTCATCAAGAAAATTTATGTGAGGGCTCATGAGTCCTTGCAGCAGTATGTTGAAGCACAGAGACATTGTTAAATCAGATCCAAGCTGATGAACTCAGTACAACAGGGGTAAACTCTCAGGAATGGATTTAAAAATTTTCAAATGCTAGTCAATGTAATAAAGCATAAATCTATATTTATATATCTCCAGACATGACCTTTACCATTACAAATTTTCTGTGGAGAAAGCCTTAGTTTTCCTGCAGGCAAATCCATGTCTTGGGTTTTAACACTGTAGAGATAATTATGTCACCCATGTTGTAAACATTTTGTGTTTCTTGAATAGAGAGTCTGTATTGAAAATATTAACCACCGGTCTGTGGAAACTGAAAAGATGCAAAGGAAAGGAAACCAATTTTCTCAGTGGGTACTGAACAGCTGAATGGCTGGAACTGTGTCTGGGAAGCACTGAAATTGCTATAAGCCATCTGAAAAAGTGCTAGTGGATTTAAAATCCTGAGGGAAAGGTGAAAACTTGCTGGTGTCACAAAGCAGCTTCAATGGAATATCTGCAGTTTGAGGGATCAAAATTAACCCCTTTACTCTCACGCACATGTGGTGTTCTAAACCAATGCTTAGATAAATATCACAGCTGATGTAACAAATACCTGAAAGTGCAGGTAATAAATACAAGAAAAAACCTGTCTTGATTATTCAAGTAACTGCTTCCAGTTAATTAGCATGTTCATGGTGTTGGGGCCAATGGAGTTCTGCAGTTTCCTTTCCGTTGAGTTTTTTTCAACTTTTCTTTTTAATCTCATTGGACACAGTGATGCAATAGGGCCAAACAATTGCATGAATTCATTGTGAAGAACTAATTTTTGATTCAGAGATGATAGTCAATATTGCATTGCAAATTAAGCACTATTGGGGTTTCCTTGTAGAAAAAGAATCCCTTCCTCAACAAAAAATGGCATTCTGTCAACTACTAATTGCATACAAAGAATTTTAAACAAAACCAGGTAACATATGTATGTAACATGCCTGTGTGATTAAATGTGTGTAATACTGTAATTTGTGTAATATTAAATGTAGGAGGTACCTGAAACAACAAGAAACCAGAGGATGGCAATTTTTTGTTTTCTATTGGATTTTTCAGCTGTACTCGTAACTGGGTGTTGTTTTCATAGTTTTTGAGGGGGCTTTGGTTTTGCTTTTCAAAGAATGCCTGAAAAATGAGCAACATTTTTTCCCAATTTTCAACTGAGCCTCCCACGCTGTGATTTCTGGCCATTGCTCCTTGTTCTGTGTTATGACACTACCTACCCTGAACTTGGCTGTCATCTCTGTAACTGCTGTGCAGGCAGAGACCAGTCCCTGGCCTCTGTTTTGCCAGGAACAAGCAAGCCCAGCACCTTCAGCCCCTCCATTTCCACCCTGTGCTCTTGACCCAGAGTATCCCAGCACCTTCCACTGAACCTCCTGTGGATTCTCTGCGTTGCTCTTGGATTGGGGGAGCCAAAACTGGGCACAGCATAACCAGCCCCATCTATCTGAGTCTGTCCAGCTGCACTGCCAGCTCTCTGCTCTGCTCCATCACTGCCTTTTTCCTTGCCAAACTGGTACACAGAGGTGTCAGGGAGCTGCTTGTGCCTGTTCAAATCAGTGTAAAAGAGGGTTTGAGGACTTCAGCCTTTTTCTCATTGTAATCTTTAGGTCACCATCCCAGCTATTGGCAAAGCCATATTTTTCTGTTGCACTTGGCTTTGGAGACATTGGCTTCTGTGCAGGACATACCAGAGGAAGAAACTCTATCCCTCTATTACCACATAGATAGAGGCATGAGCAGAAAAAAGGAGAGTATGACAGGTTTTTCCATGGATGAATAACTTCTGTGCCCTGGGGACTGTAAATAGCTGGTATAAATCAATGCAAATTGGCTATTACTAATCTTGCCAGTAATGAAGTGAGAATGAATGGAGTACAAAGATGAACTTTACATATCGTTAGCACCAATCTGCCTCACCACGTTTATGGGCAAAGCTCTACCTAGGAGGTCACTTGGCAAAACTTACAAGTTTTTCTTTTGAAAATTACGCATTCGTGCTGCACAGAAATGTCTCCCAAACATCAAGTCCATTTGGGGATTTTTACAGTTATGAAAACTGGAAAACAATTGTTTCATAATTTCTCAAGCACTCAGCAGCAAGTACTTTTATTACAGTGCTTTAGCATCACAGTATATAATTTAATATGTTTATTACAAGTGCGTCATATAAAACACTGAATTGTATAATTTCAGAGTAAAAGTTGACTTTCAGTTTAGCTCTCAAACAGAAAATGGAATGATCTGCAACACAAAAAAAATCAAGACTGTTGTTGTTACCCAATAACAGCAGAAAATTAACATGAATGAGGATAATGACTAGATATTCTGCAAGAACATTTCTCATAAAGCAGACACTATAGAGGTTATGAAAAAAAACAATTTCCACTAGGATTGGAAATCAGTTTGAATCTCCATAAATATTGGGTTTTGCACAATTTTTTAAAATTTATTCTACATTATCAGTGACTAAACACCCCTTATAGCAGCAAACTTTGGTTTGTGTTGTGTTGTTTTCCTCTCTGCACAAGGAGATTAAGTGAAATATGAAGGTGCAGAGTTTTACAAAACCTGGTCAGTCATCCTTCTCCAGTCTCTGAATTTGAAGGCTTGTTCTTCAAAATACATTAAAAAATGAAGATTTTGATGTATTGGCCATCACAAAGCAGCTGAAATATGTAGAAAATCAATGTATTTAAAACTTAAAGGAATGGTTCTCTCCTGCTTGGACCATTCAGAAGGAAGAGCCAATATATTGTAAGAGCAGCTGTTCAGCAACACCTATTATTTGCTTACACTTCATGACTAACATGAGGCACCCCATCGTTAAAATGAGGGTTAGGAATTGGCTCTCCTGATTTGCTTCCTAGCATTCCATAATTTTGCTGAGGATATGATCTCATCCAGCTCTCCCAGCCACCTAAGAATCTGAACTGGTTGATGAGCATGTTAATTTTCCTTCTAATGAAGTATCAAACTTCACTAGAGGGCTGAAAGATAACCATCAGTTTAATTTATAAAGAAAGTTTTAGATATTCTTAGGACTAATGAATGGGTGATGGTATCTTCAGCAATGTAATTTCTATATTTTTTATTTCTTCTTGACATGTTAGGGTCCCAATCTTGCATTCCTGGCACTCAAAACTCCTCATGAGTGGATTCAAACATGGAAGCATTCCAGTACAATGCATGAGGGACCCTGTAACATTACAGAGTAGAGGACATGCAGAAAAATGTTACAAAAATAAATTAACACTACATCAGATTTTTAGAAAGGAACTCTCTTAATGAGTGCTAGACCCACTTGTCATCCATCTGTTCCTAAGGCACAAACAGGAATTCTTAACCTAGCAAATAAGCAGTAGCAAATGGCTATTTCTCATTCATTTATTGTTTATTAAAGTAAATGTGCTAGCACCAAAAAAGTCTGGATTTTGCAGAAGTGCAGAACTGTCATATATTTCTTTCTAACAATATGTATGATGTTACCACAAGGCTGATGATTGAGATGTGAGATCTAGCAGAGACTACAGCAAGTAATTTTGTTAATACTTTTGCACTGACTTAATTAGAAATGAGGAGTTTTTTAATGGTTTCGTTAAACTGATGCAACATCCTGTAATGGACACAACCTTGCAGATGTAGAGATGTTCTTAGTATGTAAGTAATCACAGTAAATTATAATAATACATCTTACATTAGTAAATTAAATAAAGGATCTTAATCAATTGCATCATGATCTTATTCAAAATTCCCTTTCTACTTTCCCATTTTGCCATATGTTGTATTTCAGAAAAGAAGTATTCTTCTGTAGAATAGCTATGTATATGTAGCTATGCATGGTCACTGTGCATTTCTCTGTGTGGGGAAAAGTGACCAAAATAGTTATTTCTGAATAAACTATCCATAATAGCTCCCTGTGTGGATATTCTAGTCTGGAAAAGTCATGGGTCAAACAAGTCATTGTAGAATAGCTGATCCTGCAATACCAATTCCAGTCCACTTTCCAGTGTCAAAAAGTCCTTAGTCAACAGCTCCAAACTCCTGTTTCTGCCAGAAGATTTTTCTCTTTAGAGAATAATATAAATTTGTTCCATTCAATTCTTTAAGGCCCAAATTCTGCACTGAACTCCCTTTGGGAACAATACGTGAGACCAGTCAGGGAGAACTTTATATTACAGGAGTGTGTATTTATGTGCACAGCCTCCACACTTTTATTACCCAGACATTTCATTAACACCTTCATGTGGCTGTGAGCTGTACACACCTTTGGCTGTGGGACATCTGGGTGATTCTTCTGTTCCAGTGCCTCCTCGATCCCTAAAGCAGCAAGCAGAAAGCTGCCTGGAAGAAGTTCTATCAAACCAAACCCAAAGTGTTTGGTGGCTGTCCTGGCCAGCAGCAGAGGCACAAGGAAAAACAGGGCAAAATGTCACCCCTTGCTCCATGCCCAAGTACAGGGGATGGGTCACAGCAGTGACATCCAGCTAAGGCTGTTGGGTTTGCTCTGAGAACATAGACAAGAGTGGCAGAAAGACTTTGAAAAATGTTTGAATGGGCTGAAATTGTATTCTGAAAAAGCAGCACAGAGTCTTCAATGAAGGCTGACCAGCAATCCCACTGCATCCAGAATTGCTTCTGCAACAGCTCAGTAAGACATGTTTTGGGCTGTATTCATGTTTATATTTGAATCATGGTTTTTCTCTTCTCCAGTAGGAAGGAAAAAAAAAGAAAAGAAGGAAAACCAAGATAAGACATCCATGCTATTTTTTTTAAAATTTGATATACTTTTTACTGAGGCTTAAGACCCTCAAAAGCAAAGGTTGCCATTTATCCAAAATTACATCACAGTGCCCCTGGCATTTTTGTGGTGTGGACCAATTAACATTAGTAGCTTAATTAAAATCACCAAATGCATTGTAAAGAATGACATAAGGTTGATTTTAATCTAGACTTCCAAAAATGAAATAGAATGTTAATCAACTGCCCCACCCGTGATTTATATGGCCCACAGTACTCAGTGTCAGAACTCCTACATCATCCTCTGACTTCGTTTTCCCCAGGGATTATTAAATAGTTAATAACAACTGGCTGAAGTCCTCTCCAACTTTTACCTGTTGGCAGAAATCTGGGGTCATGACACCACTGGTGTAGCATTCCCATAAATGCAGCAGATTTAGGTTCAAATAGTTTTAATGTACAGCAGGTGGCATTTTTGTGTTTAAAGAGTAAAACCACACCTGAGTGTTCATGCTTTCTAGGATTTTGCCAACAAAAGGAAAACAGAAAATAAGGCACTTTACTTTTTGAAAGCCAGAAGAAATGGTGCAGCTGTTTTCAAGTCTGCTATTTTCAAGCTGTCATATGAGCACAGAATAGAAGTCATTCTTGCTTTCCAGTTATATTTTAGTACCAATATCTTTCATTTGTTTGTTCCAACATATTTCCCCTCCAACACATTTTTTTAATCTGAATTTTTCCTAATAGCCTGGAGGAGTGTCCAGTGTGAGACCAGTTCAGGAGAGAGGGGGGAATAGTAACTAAGATAGTACTGGGCAAGCTCAAACTTCTCAGCATATAAAAATTATGTGTTCAAATGTTCAGTCATACAGTGCTGCCTGTTTGTAGCTGAATTACTATGAGTGCACTTAGAATTTATGCTAAATTATTAAAAAGTAATCTTTTATTTAATTTACTTTATGTTTCTTTGCCTCAAATACTTATTTTGCCCTGCCACCAAAAATACGTTACTATCCCTAAAAGCATTAGAAAATGTGGATCTCAAAATTGACAGAGGTTAGATGAAAGTTACTTTCACTTTTAAGAATGGTCTGTAGAGTTTATTTCTGGCTGAAAGATAAAAGGGACGGTAACAAAACCCCACTTCCTCTTACAGTGATTTGACTCACCACAGAATAAATATTTTGCAGGTGTTTCTCACTCTGGAGCCAGGTAGACTGCATACATGCATTATTTTGGGGTTGTTCTTTTTAACTACTAATACTATTTGAAAGGAGATATCCCATTTGAAGTTGTGAGCTGCTAGCAGTGAATGACATTTCATCTCCTACTTCTCTGGGCTTTGCTCATTAGAAATAGATCAGTAATTTTCATGTAATTCGCAGGTGATAGATGTTGCTCCTGTGCATCAGAGTGTTAAATTTCACAGTTTCTGAGTGGTAACACTTTCTCTGGCACCTGTGGTGCCATCTACTGCACAGCTTGGTAGAGGCAGGACAAGAGAACTGCATCCCTCCACTCCTGCCTTCACTTCTTTCTTCCCATCTTAACATTTAAAAATGGTTCCTCATTTGCTTTCCAAGTATTTTCCTTCTTATACATACATAAATGTATATAAATATGTATTAGAGTACGTACTTATTCACATTTATCTCTAAATGTTTATATGCATATTTCTATAATCTTTTTAACATATGCAGTCAACATTTGGAATATAATTTTGGTGGGTTTTTGACCAGAAGATTTTTAAAAGGGAAAATAAATTTAAAAAGAGGAATCTAGGAAAATAATCTGATAGTCCATTTATTGATTTTAGTTCATTTACTTACCATATTCTGGATACAAATTTATCTGGTTAGATATATTTATATTTACATATATGTGTGCAGTACTAAGTTGGAAGCATGGGAATTCTTGTTATTGCTACTTGTTTTTGTTAACTCAGATATAAGCACCAAGTATTTTAGTTGGGGTTTCTTATTACTGCTGTTTGATGCTGTGAAGAAGTAAGTCATTAAATTGGCTTCTCATAACTTGACGTACTTAGTTCTGCTTGCAATCTGTTGCTGGGGGCATGGTATAATTTTGGCAGTTCCATATCAAACAAAAATCTGTTGATTTTGATGTCAAGTTGTTGGAAAGAGCTACAGAGATTTTACATAAATATTTCCGGAGTGATCTCAAGATACCTAAAGGCCAAAGACTTGAGATGAAAGATCTGGAAATTTCAATTTATTAATTCCCCTTTCTTTGGCTTTCCTCTGTTAATTGAAGCACCTTGTGCTCATATCATCATAGCCTGAGGTTTTCCTTGAATAAATCAATGCATGAATTTTATAATTACCTACCCAGGTTGGATTTGGATTGCTCACTCATAAGAGTACCAAAGAAAAAAGGTTCAGTGGCAGTAGTTAATGGAGCAACACTTTAAAAACTACATCATCTAACTTGCTAACAAGTCTAAGCATCACCATGTTTGAAATGCTGTTGGCTGTGAGCTGGATTTAGCACAGCTTCCAATACTGCTGAGTGCTGTGCACTGATGATGTTATCAACAGTGAGCTTTGAAAACTTTTCCCTAGAAAGGACAAGCCTTAAGATATTTATCTCCAAGTAACTTCCAACACTCTCAGAGAGACCTCTAATGAGGACTCAATTATGATGACATAGTTAGGAGCTGAAAATACACCTTGGCATATGATAACTGCAAAGGTGAAAGCAGTTTAAGTTTATAACATTTGGGGGGTTTCGCCACAGGGCTGATGGTGCAGGAGCCCTGATCTCTGCACACGAAAACACTGCAGAACCAGAGAGTGCCAAGGAGTACCAGGGGGCTGCTCCTCTGGCCCACACCAGGACTCCCAGGAGTGCTGCATTTTCTCTTTGGAATCACCACGAATTTAAACTTTCTGAAGTGAAAGACTGGAATTTTTTGTGGGAAAAGCTGAACACGTAAAGATTAAATGCACCAAAACACTCATAACGTGCAGGGTTTCTTCCCAAATTCACTGTCTGTGTCTGGCTGTGTCACCCATTGCACAGTGTGGCTCTCTGTCCGGGGATGCCACATGAACAACAACAATCCCAGTTCAGCCATAATCCTTACAAAATTTAGCATTCTTTTCTTAAAGTTCAGCTTCTCTGGAAGCCAGTGATTCATGACTCTTAGAACTGGGGTTTATTGTTTGCTCAGAATACAAGACTTTAACAACGTATTGAGAAAGATTTGACAACATATCGCAAGACTGTCGTAAACTTTCGGAATGCTGAGGGCAAACGATAAAAAGTAGCGCTAGATCTTTAATCTCAGTAGAAGCTGAATTCCATTTTTGGGAAGGACATGGATTTTTCAACAGCTGGAGCTGCACTGGAGTTTCATCTCCCTCAGCTTCCCACTGGCCAGGAACGGACATTTGAGATCACGGGAAGAGGAAAATGGCTGGATGGGGAAAGCACTGAAGAGCTGTTTGGCCACTTTCTAGCCAGCCTTGGTTGGGTTTATCCCAGAATAATTGGGGGTATCCCAGAATAAATGGGGTTTGTGGTCAGACATCGGCTCCATGGACGGGCCTGAGGGTCAGTGTCCAGCGCAGGCTGCGGCCCCTCAGCGTGGGCGGGGCCACTGCCTGTCCGTCAGAAAACGGCGGGAAAAGCCCTCAGGGATCCAAACCAGCCGGAGCAGCCCTGGGTCAGCCAGGACAGGTGGGAAAAGCCTCAGATGGTCAGGAAAGGTGGGAGAAACCCTTCTTGGAAGGTTAAGAAGAGTGGGAAAATGGCTCAGTTGGTCAGTCAGGATAGGAAAAGCCCTTAGCTGGTCAGAAGGAGTGGGAAAAGCGTCAGCTGGTCAGGAAGGGCGGGAAAAACCCTCAGCTGGTCAGAAAGGCCAGAAAAAGGCCTTGGTCATTCTGGAATGGCAGGAAAAGTCCTTGGTCAATTAAGAAGAGTGGAAGAATCCCTTGGTTGGTCAGGAAGAGCAGGAAAAGCCCTTGGTATGTCTGGAAGGGTGGGAGAAGCTCTTGGTTGTTCAGACAGGAAGGGTGGGAAAACGTTGACTTTGGTTTCTACAACAAATTTCCCCCTTTTCTGTGTGACCCTGTGGTTTGAGCTCAGCTCACGAGTTTTACATCCAGCAAGCTGAAGAGCCATTTCCAATTTCTGTGATAACCTCTTTTTGTCTCTTTTTAACAGGACTTCTTCCCTATCCAGAGAAGCTGGACTGACCTGCACCAGCCTGAATGGAGGAGCATGGTCTGTGTTCCACTGAAACGCCAGCTGGGAACAAGGCCAGCTTCAGGGAAACAAGTCTGTCTGGCCAGGATGTCCCCAGGTAAAAAATATTAAAAATAGCTCCTCTACCCTCTTTCTGTGGCAATGCTTAAGTAGGTAGGACACTATTGTACCAAACAGGCTCATGCTAAAGCAAAAAGCAATAATATAAATTATTGGTCAATAAAACAAATAATCCAATACAAAAACAAATGGGGTTTCGGACTTCAAACAGTATCTTCATTCCCTCAGACCTCTCCAAAAAGTTCGTGGCTACAGAATTGCAGAAAATTGTGACAAAATGAGCATAGTGAATCACACCAACAAAAAACCCTCATTGATTTTTAAAGAGTTTTTCTGTAGACAGTATATGAGCCTCAGCACCTAGAACAGTCTGGGAGCATTGTGAAGATATTTTAAAAAGAAAAGGATATTATTAGCATTATTATTTGGAGATTTCTTGGTCTCTGGCTCATGACTTCAGCGATACACAGGTCTAAGTTTTGGAGTGTATTAGTTTTCTGCATTGCAGATTTTCGTTTGTTTCTTTTGTGTATCTTGTTAGCTTGCTACAGGTGCTATAATCTTAATATTTTCTGCCATTTATGTTGAAGATCAGTTCTCCTTCTATATAGAAACAAGTATTCACTCTGCTGCAACCTGTTAGAAATGATCAGACAAACCCTGTGAGCTGTGCAGCACCTTCCTTTTCTTTGCTCAGATGTCATTGTTGACTAAACCACAGTGAATTTTAAGTAGGCATACTTGGCCAGTGTCATATGTTTGCTTATTAAAATTCAGATAATCTCTGCAAAAAGAGACAGAATATCAGCAGGGGGTACATGGAGACTTCCTGTCCTCTTCCTCCTCATTTTACACATTACATTTCCAATTCCTGTTGGCTAACAAGTGGGGAAATTGGGATTGGAACTTGCAAATTCTGCAGCAAACTTTGAAGTACATCTGGAATATTAAGATAGCTAAAGTGGATAGGGTAAAATGAATAAATAAAATATTTATGAGTATCAAAGTAATGATGTGATTTAGAATCCCTACCTATCCATTCTTTCATCCATCTGCCCATACAGATTGTTATTGTCTTCAACACTAATTTTTGTTTTGCTGAAACTTTACGTTGCTCTAAAAATACATATAATCTAGTTTCAGCAAAGTGGAGAGAGTGTGGAAGCTGAGCTATAAAATGGAAGAAACATATTCAGCTGATAGAACGGAGCTTTAATGACAGCTCATTATTGTTTAAGGAGACTCTGCTTAATTTTAAAAATCATTCTTGCTGATTTGAGATAATTCATTTTGTGTGGCAGGCACTGGTATTGATTCATCTTTTCTCTGTATATCACTTAATGACAGAATTGGACTTTGTTGATAAAACTTTGAGCTAAAATAACTTCCATGAATTCTTTAATTCTTGCCTAGACTTAGGATAGTGCGGAGTACACTTGTAATTTTAAGGACAGCTGAAATGCTGGAGTCAGATTGCTTATGAAAATAAAAAGCATCTGTCATAACAGTCAAACCAGCCTGGAGTTTTGCTGTAAGGGATCTGCTGCAAGGCTACTTTGTCTTTTTAAGTGAAAGATACAGATTTGATTCTTTCCATGGCACGTCTGTTGAGACTGAGCCTTCATGTAATTAAAATCCTCAGCAGTTTGTTCAGGGCAGCAGATCAAAAGGTTAATGTGCAATGGTACAACAGGAAGTATTTGTACCCTTGAACACTTTTAAAATTTATGGCATTTCAAAACAACTTTGCCAAAATCATGGCCAAACCCAATATTACCTCATTTATAGTAAAACATTAATCATTAGTCACAAACCAGCCAGTTGGTCTAGAAGTTCAGCTGGGGAAAAATTTGATGGTTACAGGATTGAATAGAAATATACTTTAAATTGTGTCCTCTAGTCATGCATTTGCGATGGAAAGGCAAAAGTTTTAGGGAAAATGAGCAAAACAAAATTAAAAAACCAAAGTGTTCCTCCACATTTCTGAAACTAAAGTATGCTGTAAGCAGTTTTGGCTCACGCAACTTTTCTAAGAGTGGGATAGTTGATAAAACTTAAAGTAGAAATAGATTTTATCACATGATCTGTGTCATTAATTCTCTTTGTTTCAGTTCTGAAGTTCTTGAAGCAATAGAAAATGTTATCCAAGGTGTATTTCAAAGCCTGGCCCAAAAAAAAGCACCTGTTCTCACAGTGGCTAACAGAACAGACTGGAGGAACATAGAGTAAGTAGTGAATGCTTAGAAGTCCTGCCTTCTATTAATATAAATGCCATGAATATGAATTTGATTATGTAACTTTCAGAATAGTTAATCATACATAATCATTCTGTAAGCATTAGAATCAAGAAATAATTTTAAAAAGTGGTGGACAAATAAAAAGTAATGCTTAGTAACCACTCTGAACAGGCATCATGTATTAAGTAATAGCAGACCACCACAGCACAGAGGGAAATGTAAAACTACTGCAATAGGGGTTGGAAAGGAAAGGGAGGTCCTATAAACAATCCTTTTCTGGAAGCAGTAGAAACCAGAAATGATAGGTTGTGTTAGAGTGAAAAAACCTGGTTTAAGCTGGAAGAAATTACTGGGAATTCTGTCCTTCAAACCCTTTGAATGCTTCCTCTTTTCTTTTTATTCTGCTTTTCCTCATGGTATCATATTTCTTAAAATGATAGTGATAAAGTATCCTTTTACTCTTCAGAGAAGATGCATCTCACCTCTCCCTGCTGTGTTTCTCACCTGTGTGCTGTTCTAGGTTCATTACCAGCAAAACAAAGCAAACCCAGTGTCCAGTACATTATCTAAATTTCAGACTTTCTGCCAGCTGACCTAGACAGGATCAGAGAAAAAGAAACTTGTCCTCCTTTATAGCACATTCTGTGATTTATAGAAGTTGCTTGTGCAATAGTATTTCTCCAAGGAGTTCTTTTAAACTGAAAAATCATCACATCTGAGATATTAGTTGATTTCTACAATACGTAAGCAAAAGAATAAAGGAAGACAAAAATCTGCCTTGTTAGAGCTTTGGACACCAGCAGGTTAAAGGATATTCAGATTGATAAGATTGCAGAGGTTGTAAATGAACACATTACAAACATTTAAGGTTGAGGAGGCACAGCAAACTTTTCAGGCATAACGCTCTGGTGGAATACTCATTTAATGAGAACAATAAACTGCTGCCAATCAAAAAACCTGAAGGGCCTGAAGGTAATCAGTTAACTGAAAAGCTTGTAGGTTCCAGGGAATTTAATGGCCTGTGTCTTGATAGTTTGACAAAAATGTTTCACTCTGATGTCTGTAAAATTAAAATACTCTAACGAAGTTTTGCAATTTTTGGCAGTCTTTGGGGAAATGGCATTCCATGCTAGAAAAACAAATGTGAGCTGTTAGTTACCATCCCAACACATATGGGGGAAAACGTTCAAATTAAAACGACTTAAGATCACAGTATGTTAAAAATAAGAGTCATCAATCATATCCAAAAGAGCAGAACCTTTATTTCTGGTGGAGAAGTGTAATCTCAGATAAGAGCTGGAGTAAGCACAGTCCTGGGAAGAACGGGAGTGATCCGGGTTTAACCTGAGAGTAATTAAGGGGAGTCTTGATTACAGTTTTCCTCCTTTTCAGTTACAATGTTGGGAGCAGGCAGGAGAAAAGCGCAAATAACTTTAAAATGTTGCAACACAAAGGCAATAAAGTTAGTTTAAAGCCGGCAGGCAGATGCTACATCGGGCTGTCCCTGTAGATTTGTGCCGCGTGTGCGCTCTGCCACCCAAAGGACACACCAAGCAAAACCTCGGACAAACCAATTTGGAAACGTGGTTTGGGATAAAATTCTAGCCATTAAAACACCAGCACCTTTTAAATGTACATACAAAACTCTGAAATGAAAAAGAATGCTTTAAATCATAAGGCACTAAATTAATTTTAAGTAAAATAATAAAGTGTCCTTAAGAAAATAAGTGATTCTTTTGGTGGAATCTGCACCTTCAGATGTAAAATGGTGAGACATGAAATAGTGAAGTTCATTTAGGTAAAATAACTGTTTAGAGAGCAGGATACACCCCATTTTTCCCCCTCCCCCAACACTTAAAACTTGAATACAATTAAGTTATCCTGATAATAATTTAAGGACAGAAATTAGATAATATTATTTTGTTCTGAAATAGTAACACTTTTCATACAGTCTACATCAGGAAGTCACTTGTGTCAGATGATTTTTATTTTAATAATGATTCAGATTTTTTCCTTCTCATTTATTCCTTTGTTTTCATACTAAGTGATTACTGATGTTGATATATTAACAGTTCTAAACCTGTATAAAATACTTTTCTTGCCTCTATTTTTGTCTGGAAACTTATCTATACTTAAATTCAGTCTTGAAGCATCTTCTTGAGGAACTCTTTGCTGCCTTTTTCCTTTGGCCACCCCAAGCCCACCCAAGCTGATGGTTTCTGCCCTGAGTCTGAAAATAGAACTGCTGTATTTGATCATAGGAAAGGGATTTCTGAGTCTGAGTTACCTTGCAGAGAACAACTGACCCGTACTCAGGGAGTTTGCACTTGATTGTGTTTGTTTGCATTATGTCAGATTTAAAGATTCTGTAGGTCTACAGATGATACCAGGTTCTACCAGAAAACAAATAAGAAGTGACTGCCCTCAAACAGCAAGAAGATTTGGTAAGTTAAAAAAAATCCAAAGTCCAGAGTTCTTGAGCTTTATTTTATATTTTTTTCCTTAGTTCCCAAGTTCATTTAAAAAATCCAGAAATTAAAATCTTATACACTACAGTTTGGAAGTGTGTGGCTGATATAACCTGATACTACAATCAGCCTTTCACCTTTTCTCTTTTTAACTCTATTCATTTATAGTGAGTGACAGTGAAATTAATACAATATTCTTAGAGATTCTCCCCTCCCTTAATGGATATCAACTAAAGGCATATTCAATAAGTCTTATTGTAAAAACATCACCCTTCTTCAAAAAGCTGGCCAGGAAAAGAATCTTGGAATACAGACAATAAGCTCATTTCTTTTTCTAACTCAGTCATTTCATTTCTTGGCCTGGATATTAGTGCATACATTCCCTCACTTAACTCCCTCATATTTTTTCTCATTATGTTAGAAATTAATGAGTCTATTAAATAGTACAATCTCTCTGTATTTTCACTGTACACTTCAATTTTTTATTTATAGGATACAAATATGGTCTTGTACAAAGAAATTATTGTATACACATTTCTGAAAATGGATAAAATATTTTGTAAAATGCATTTTTTTTCAGCTCTGATGCTCAAAATACTATCAATGATCTATAAGATGGTGCAGAGCAACACTTATGCAACTAAAAGGTAATGGAGTCAATTTCTGCAATTTCAAATAAAGCTGTGTTTTAAGTATGTTTTTGTGAAAAATCAACCTGTGGGATGCAAGCCTGCAGGATTCCTGCACATAGAATACTTTAGGTTTATCTGGTTAACCATGTTCTTTATAAAAGTCTCATGAGCCTGCAGCTGTTTCAGTATTATAATTACAAATACAATATTTTGTCTTGATAGAGATATATATTATTCAGATCCTCTACTGTTTGGTAGCCAGAGTGTTGTGGACCAAATAATCAATGACATTTCTTGCATGCTTAAGATACCTCGGAGAAGTCTACATGTAGTAAGTGGATTCTTATCACTATTTTTGTTATTATTTCCAAATCTTATCAAACTGATTAAACTGAAAGGGGAAATATCACAAAAAGTTGTCAGCTAGAATTAAACAGTTAAAATAAAAAGTCTCATTGGTGCTAATGAAACCTAGTTATGATTAATTGTGGCATTCAAAAGGGATTTTTCTTCAAAGAAAATTCACAGAGTTTGCTTTTTTCAAAGGGTTTGGGACAAACTGCCAGCTAAAATCTCAGGGGCTTTTGTTATCATCTAATGAAGGCAGTGCTTAAACTTCAGAGTGCAAGTCACCTGTTTACTAGTCTCTACTCAAATGAATTGATAATTTGAGGGTTAAATCAAAACTTAAAGTACATCAGAAATGTAACTGTCAAATTGACTCATATCTCATGTCTTACAAGGGTTCCTTTGCACCTAAAATTATTTATTGTTACTAAGTCCTTATGTCCATGAGGACAAAACATTGCTCAGTGTCTAAAAGGCTGGTGGCAGTGAATCACTGCCTAGTACCAGCTGGAATTCTTTTCAGAGATTTCTTGCTTTGTCTGTGCAACTTCCCATTTACTCTGTACAACTTACTATTTTTTCCAGCTGTCTACAACTAAAGGTTTTGTTGCTGGTAATTTGTGTTACACTGAGGAAGATGGTACAAAAGTGAATTGTACCTGCAGTGCAACAGTATGTATGATAAACCACAAACACAATCCATATATAAAGATATATAAAGATAGATATATAAAGATATCCTGCACTCCTTGTAGCTCAGGTTATGGTGTACATGTATTACACAAATCTCTGCTTGTGGCAAATTGAGGTATTACAACCTGGGTGAATAAAACAGATGAAAATATTGCTTAACTGTATTGTAATTCTGAAGCTTAGCTCTAGACTCACCAGGAATAAATCTCTGGATATGATTTTTAGCACTACCTTCTGCTATGGGATCCTTGCAGAGGAAGATGTATATATTAAATATCTTGGGCTTTATATTACAGTGTTCTGTCAAATGAGTGCTCTTGAAGCAAAGAATCCTGGGCACTCTGAGCATACAGTATTCCTGTCACAGCAGATTGAATTCTGGCAGAGAGAGAAAAGTCAAATTTGGTTTAAGGGGATGAGTTTAACTGGCCTAGTCCTGAAAGATTTTCTACAGCAGTTCAGAGTATGAAAGCAGAGATAAAACTCAGACTTGCTGACTACTGTCACAATTTTCTGAAAAATGTGTTCATTGTAAGCCTTAGTTGCTCACTTCAAAATTGAAAGGTAACCTTAGCTGCCCATAACACTTTGTTTGTAAGCATTAAGTCCCCTGTTACTGATCTGCATATTTTAATTTGCTGAGTTGTTCCACCCTGGCACTGGGGGTGATTTACAGTCAGGAGTTAAAACAGACCACACACTTCCATATATACATTCTCCTTTACCCAAGTTCTTCCCCCAGTTCCTGTTTTCTCATCCATATGCTTGCCAGATTCAGCCAATCC
This sequence comes from Trochalopteron elliotii, assembly GCA_024734555.1. Taxonomy (NCBI): domain Eukaryota; kingdom Metazoa; phylum Chordata; class Aves; order Passeriformes; family Leiothrichidae; genus Trochalopteron; species Trochalopteron elliotii. The sequence goes on along the minus strand of JANPWX010000106.1, from coordinate 3,721,223 downwards.
TGACTGAAGATGTAAAGTAAACATCACCATGTCTTCAAGTTGTTGCTCCAAAATACTCATAAAATCAGGTTAGAGGTCAGCAAAAGAATTAATTTAATGGTAATTAACAATATTTGAATGCTTTCAGTCTGTATTAAATTTGCAATCTTCACACCAAGCAGACTATTTTCCTGGCTAAGACAGATAAAACATTAATCAGGGTATTATTATCTCCATCATGCCCATAGGATGAACAGTTTTCTGCAACAGTGGCACAAATACTTTTGAAAAGCATCTTGTTATGACAGGAGGACTCCTAGACCACTACACAATAGTGCATATGAATGGTTGAATGCACTTGTAAAGAGGTGAAAATGTCAGAACTGATCTTGCCTAAAGAGGAGGAATGGTGGTTTCAGGATGAAATCGTGTCCTTCATTACCTAATGTTGTTATTTTAAAATATATCATTTTCTCTATTTAAAATGATTAATCTCATTCTTGTTGTTTTAGGCAGTCACTGTGCCATCTAATGTTCAAGGAATTAAAAGTATCCTTTGAGCAAGAACTCTAATCGTAGATAGAAAAAAAAGAAAGTAAAAACAAGGAATATTCCAAGTTAAACAACGTTCTGGTAATTTTTGCTTTCCTTGTTGGCTCTGAAATTGAGTCATGATCACTGCTCTTGGCTCCAGAACAGGTATTTTAGAGCAGTTGGCTTTAATTGATTGGTGTGATGGATCATTTTACACGCAGCTGGCCTTGACACAAAGATTTAACCTCACATGCCAAATTTATATTAATTGTAGAAAAAGATGCAACTTTCCAGAGACTCCTGGATGATGACTTCTTCAGTAAAGTGTCCCCATGTATCATGATCACGGTATGCACCTTGTGTTTCATATCCTCCAGCTACACCTGATTTAAAGAATATTTTAGCATCGTAGAGCTGCTCAAACTTGGGCAAAAGGCCATAATAAAATTAATATGAACCATATTTAACAATAATTTTTAAAATTTAATTATCCTCATAGAAATATGAAATACATGTTCTAAAGACTTACTTCCTCCAACCATCTCCTTAGAGCTTGGTAGCTTATCAGCTTCCTGTGCTGCTGCAAAGCTGCTGCTCAGGCTCAGAAAGGCTCAGCTGTTGAGTGACCTTTGTCCTTCAGGACCTGAGGTTTTGCAAACCCAAATGAAACAGAACTGGCTAATTTTGGATTGTAGTGAAAGACCTGTGGAGACAGGGGAATTAACAGCAATGTGTAAATGAAATATGCATACAATGAGGAAAAAACATTTTGCCATTCCTAAGAGAGCTAAGCACTTCTACAATGCTATGGCACAAATGGTCCAGCTTCAGTCAGTCATACCAAGAACTTGTTTTAAATTGTTCCATTAGTGCCACAAATATTTTTTTAAGATAAAAAAGTGGCCTTCTTACAACCAGCCTATGCAGACACGAGGGTACATCTATGTATCAACTCCCAGACCTTACAAATTAACTCCTTGAACAATGTCTGATGCTTCTGCAGCACCCATAACCCAGAACACCTGCCCAGCTGCTCTCAGCCTGGCCCTCCCTCTGCACAAAACCAAAATAAGAGTGTAGAACTTTCCCTGCAAAACAGCTGCTGGAGAAATATTTCTGCCAGCGTTTTGTTTGTTTGCTTGCTTTTAAATGGCAAGTGTAAACACATATGTAGCCAGCTGCTGTTTCAGTTAATTTAAAACCTTCTGCTTTTCTTTTATTTCTTTAGGGAAGAGGCGTACCAGATCTTAATACCCGACTTTTGGTCAGGAAGCTGTGGGATTCTTTTCAGATTCCTATTTTCACCCTTATGGATGCAGATCCACATGGTAAATCTGTAGAGGTTCAAAGGCATAAAAAGAAAGCAAAATTTGTTTAGAATGTCTTCTCTCACTCTTATGGGAAGGTTCTGAGAGCTCAGAAATCCAACACACCCAGAAGGTGATTTCACACCTGAAATTAGGGAGATTACTGCAAAGTGAGAAGCAGCTGCTCAAAGAAATAGTATTAAGAGATATGAATTGCACTGGATAAAGAAAGACACTTTTAATAAGAGATGTTGGACAATGTGTAAAAGACTGATAATCCTTGGGTTTTAATTGACTGCACATAGATAGCATGAAACATTTAACTATATGAAGGTGACATGCTGAGATTCTGATTGTTCTGACACAATATAAAAACACATGTAAACCATAAGAATCTCACTAATCATAAAGCCATAACTGTTGTGCTATAAAACTGATTTTTTAAACAGTCTCCTTAAACATGCTCATTGTGCAGGCAAACAGACACTTGACTTTTGTTATTTTACAATGCAGGTGTAGAAATAATGTGTGTCTACAAATATGGATCTGTGGTGAGTATATTTTTTCCCCTTCAAACACTGTTTTGTAGCCCAGCCTGGAAGCTGGAATGCATGAAATGCTACAGCCTTTGTCAGAATGGGTGCTGCCCTTTACCATTTTGTTTCAACACAAAGAGGTGATTTTTAGGCCTTGTGTGTCTGCACAAGCAGCTTCTTCCTGCAACAAAAAGAAACTGGATAGTAATGCCAGGTGTTTCATTTAACCATATTTCACAGGTTTTCTCTGCTGCACAGGCAGTTTTCAGAGAGTCCAAATAGAAAAGGGTTCACCATTTAGATTTGTTTCTGCCTTAGAAGAAGAATGAAGGCTGGAGGGACCTTGGGAGGAGGAGAACCTAATAGTGAGATGGGTGATTCTCCACAAAATAATGTTATGTTGGTAAAGATTTTATTCTGGTGTGAGAATTCACTTAGGGACACTTGTGTTAGTGTGGAACATTATGGAAGAAGAGTGGAAAAAGAAAGTATTATCATGTTACATGGCTACAGACAAGGTATGGAAACACAACATGGAAGGCAGGCAGACACAGGTGAAGGCAGAGGGCAGGAGCAGACGGGTGAACTGTTCAGTAGAGAAATAGAAAAAGAACATCTGAAGTTAAACTAAAGATCACTGAATGTTATAACTGACCTTTCTTATTTTAGTCAATGTCCTTTGAGGCCCATCATCTCACTGTTCCCTCTGTCAAGTGGCTTGGTCTCCTTCCATCTGATCTCGAGAGGTGAGTTATTTCCTCAGAAGAAAAAGAAGTATCCTTCTGCTTCACACACAGGAAATGCAGTCTGACCTACTGCACAAAAATCCATTTAAATCCATTACTCTTTTCATGTATTACTTTGGCTAAATATAAGGAAACAAGATGGCCAAATATATTTTTAAGTGTGTGAGAAAATTTAAGAATTTTTCTCTTTTTTTGCAGATTAAACATACGCAAAGATGCCTTGATTCCATTTACAAGGCAAGATGAAAATAAGTTGGCAAGTATTCTAAAGAGACCTTACATTGCTTGTCAGCCACTGTGGAAAAGAGAGGTTTGTATAAACCTATAAACCTATTGTTTCTATTTCTAATCCCCACAGGACAAATCCTAGATCTGACAAGCTCTTAGGATAGCAGCACCAGACAGGTTTTGTAGCCCTAAAAGAAAGCAGGATTGAGAAAGTCTGGGATATCTCTCTGAACCATTTTACAGCTCTACATGCACATACAATGAATGGATGGAATTTTCTTACTTAACTTCCTACACACATTAATTTTTGCTCTTTTTTTCCCCTCTTTTAGCTGGAAATTATGGCAGCATCTAAACTGAAGGCTGAAATTCAAGTTTTAACTTCTCTCTCATCAGATTTCCTGTCCAGAGTCTATTTACCAAACAAACTGCAGTTCAGTGGATGGCTATGAACTCTGCTCTGCAAATGAAATGTTTTTCTATATATTGATTTAATTTGACTGCACTTAAGAAAACAAGTGCAGAGACAAAGGAGCATGTGTCAGTTTCTTGTTCAGTTTCTTTACCTCTGTACCTAGAGTATAACTTTCTCTTTTTCTTTGTTCAAACTATAAGAGTAATTATGATTTTTGCAGAATACTGCTACTTCCATTCTGTGGTTTCTGCTGTGAAACAGTGCCAAATGCAAGAGCACACATAGAAAAGATAATGAAATATGTTCTTTCTGGCCAGAAAAATGTGAAGTTCAAAAATGTATCCAGGAATTGTTTTTCCTTCTGTCTTAAAGCACAGTATGATGCTGTACCAAGTTTTTATATTTGAAGGGAGTGAAAGACTCGCTTAAGAATTTATTGCACGTGTCTCTTTCTGGAAATTATTTTAGGTACAGCATTGTGGGGTTTTGTGTTCACTGTAAATTCAGACCTAAAAGCCAGAAATAATTCCTTATTACTGCATATCTCAAGCAGCTATAAATCTTCCAGCAATCAAATTACTATTTGTCTTCAATGAACAAATAAAAAAAGCAGATGTTACTGATTTCAAATTTATTAAACAATCCTGTTCATAATGTACATCATAACAGAATCCCTTGTTCATTTCATTTATTTAGTTGGCTGTAAAACAGTAAAGAGAAGCAGAAAACTGTGATTAAAGAGTGCATTAATTTTTACGTGAGAGAGTCAGGCTGACTGCATAGGAAATACCTCCACAACTGATCTCCACAGTCATCAGCATAGATTTTACAGATGATACTTTCAGTAAATTTATTTAGTTTTTAGTAATTTTAGTAGATTTATCTAGGGTTTTTTACGGTTGATCCACCAGTATTAAACTTGAATGAAACGTCCTTTTTTATTTAGTGGGATGTAGCAGAGCTACAAGAGGCACTGTAATCCCAGAGAATACAGGGCTGGTCCAGCAGCCGCTGTACCACAGGGAAGTCAGGTCACCTGCAGCTCAGGGAATCCCCAAAAACACCCAACTACGGCCCTGGGGAACAACACGGGATTTGTTCACCCTTTGCCACTGCCGGGGTGGGGCCGGGCCCGGCCGGAACCTCCCGCAGGCCCCGCCCCGCCCG
>JANPWX010000106.1:3695761-3715920 GCA_024734555.1 Trochalopteron elliotii | reverse complement strand
CTCGGGGGTGGGCGGGAGAGCCCCGGTTGGGGTGTGCGCCGGAGGGGCAGCACCCCCGGACGGGGTCGGGGTTGGGTTACCCGGGGCGGCCTCGCTGCCGCAGCCTCGGGCATGGCTGGGTTGGCTCTGCCAGGGCACGGCCCGAGAGGGATACACGAGGGTGGGTAGCCGAGAGGTGTGGGGGATCCAACAGCAGCGAGAAGTGTTTGTATATCTCTGGGTGCTTCCCAGGGCCGTGCTTGCTTATTTATTTATTTATTTATATTACATTTAGTTTGGTATATTTTTATATCTCTGGGTGCCTCCCAGGGCCGTGCTGGTGCGGTGGCTGAGGTGAGACGCCCCAGGCACGCTTGAAGGGCCTTGCAGGGCTCAACCTTTGGCTCGTTCTTAGGGCAAGGATGAGTCTGTTCGGATCAACGTCGGGGTTCGGTACCGGAGGTACCAGCATGTTTGGCAGCACGACAGCAGACAACCACAACCCGATGAAGGTACGTGTGTCAGCCCCCTGTGCTGCTGTGTGTGTTAATTTGTCACAGCAGAACCTACTGACTCATTCTTAAGAAATAGTAAGAGATCAGTTCACAGTTTTCAAAAGTTGTTCTGTCTCCTGTCCTTTCCAGGATATTGAAGTAACGTCTCCACCTGATGACAGCATATCTTGTTTAGCATTTAGTCCACCAACACTGCCGGGTAATTTCCTCATTGCAGGATCATGGGCAAACGATGTAAGTATTCTCAGTTAGACATGCAGATGAATAAAGTGCTTAAACTGCAAAATGGGATCCTAAGAGCTTGTGCAGGGCACCTGAAAACCTAACTTGTTGAAGAACTGCAAAATTTATGTCTGGTACTAAGGCAGTAAGTTTAACATAGTGGATAAATCATCCACTTTGACAGCACAAACCCAAAAAGATTAAGTTATTGATTAACTTATCATAACAAGTTTTTTTTTGGTTTGAAGGATGAGATCCCAGCTGGCTCAGGCAGGGAGGGAAGACAAATGTGGGCATGTTTTCTACCTGTTGTGTTCTGCCCAGCTGAGGGTTAAGGCTTCTCCAGGGTGATGTGGTGAGGGGTTACAGGTGTTCAAGGCACTCTTGAGGTGGAATTGAAATTGTGGGGTTGAGTTTTGGCTCTACAGGTGAAAGGAACGTGAGCAGTATAAATAAGGTTTCACTAGTACTGAAAAAGCCCAGAGTTTGATATTTATAACCATACTTTTTGATGGATAAACTAAGGCTAGGCTCTTCAAGACAACTCTTTTCAAGTTCCTGTTAATATGGTTAATCTGCATTTGCTTCTCCTGTTCCAGGTTCGCTGCTGGGAAGTTCAGGATAATGGACAGACAATTCCAAAGGCTCAGCAGATGCACACAGGGCCCGTCCTGGATGCCTGCTGGAGTGATGTATGTTGTTATTTAAAAAAAAATGCACATTTTTTACCAAAATCTTGAATAAATTGGTGTGTGGTTTGCAGGCAGATGAGTGCCACGTGTGGCTGCAGCCCATGGTTATTGCATAGATTTAAATTGCTGTAAGTGTGTCCTAGTGGGATGGGCTGGCATGGATGTAAGAAGGCTAAAAGTGAATTTAAAAGTTAGGAGTGTGTTGAAAGCTGGATAAAACTACCACTGTTTCTTCTTTTATGACACAGTCAGAAATTTGGGTTTATGTTTCTCCTTTGTCTTGCAATCCCTGTAGGTGTTACATTGATGTTACACTGTTACTAGAAGAGAGTAAGACTTGGAAAGTTTTCCCACAGAGCCTGTTAATCTCTTAGTTTGATTCTTGATTTTTAGGATGGGAGTAAGGTATTTACTGCTTCCTGTGATAAAACTGCCAAAATGTGGGATCTCAACAGTAATCAAGCAATTCAGATTGCACAAGTAAGTAAAGCCCAAAGTATTAAATAATTTTATTAAAAGCTACCTTTCTAATTTTTATATTTTTGAGATAGTGAAGTGCACCTGAACAGGTGATCAAAGTGATTTAAAAACCCTGTGCACCTGTTTTCTCTGTTTTACTTAAGAGAGCTCTTTCCACTGCTGCAGTGATCTAAGTCACCCTGCTGCATTAGAGGGGGAAAAAGTGTTTAAAAGTCATTCAATTCACTTCACAAATACCAGCTTTCTACTGCAACAATAACAGAATTACAATTTACATTCTCAAATACAGAACTTAATGTCTGTTGGTAGAATATGTAATTGTGGTGACTAAAATTAGTTACCAGCTATAATTTAAGAAGAGTTAGCCCCTTTAATGATTGTTTCTTGCATGTGTGTGTGTTTGTCCTTTCTTTTTTCAGCATGATGCTCCTGTGAAGACTATCCATTGGATTAAAGCACCAAATTACAGCTGTGTGATGACAGGAAGCTGGGATAAAACTTTGAAGGTATGATCTTTACCTGAACAAATGGACACAAAGTGTGCTAGTAATTTGTGTATAAAAACAATTACGTGAAGTGAAAATATTTTTATCGAGCTCCAGTAATTAACAGAATAACCTCACTTTACAGAGAGTTGCACTATTCTGACTATTACAAGAAGGAAACAGTTATATTGTCTGTCCTGTAATAATTTCAAGTATATCCTGAGCTCCAAGTGTAAGTTTGTTTATTTCTCTGTTTCCCTCAGTTCTGGGATACACGTTCACCAACACCTATGATGACACTGCAGCTCCCTGAGAGGTGTTACTGTGCAGATGTGGTGAGTCAGGATATGTGGCAAACTGGTGCCAGCTGGATAATTTGGAGCAGGAATAAGTTTTGGGGGCTTCTGTAGAACAGGACTTGAATACTGTTAGTGTTTGATGTCTGTGTGATTGTAGTACTGGAACACAACCTGATCTTCTTGATCAGGCCCGGGGAAATAGGGATTTTCATCATACAAAACACTTGGTGTCCTTCTAACCTCACAAAAATCAGTGTGAGGACTGAGCTACCCTTAGTTCTGGGCAGGATTGTAAACCATCATTGCACTTCACACTGCAAGAATCAGCTCATAATTGGAAGATTTTTGGTGTTTTAATTTCTCAGTGGCAGGGAAAACTGACTTGTTGTGTTTGAAGATATGTGAATAAATGAACCTTTTTTCTTTATCTGCTTCCTGTTTCCCTCCCTCTCATTCCTTGAAGTTCTTCAGGGTGTTCTGCTATGCAATTAACACAAGTGTCTCTCTTCCAACTTGTTTTACCACCTTATCCAGGTTCATCCTATGGCAGCTGTGGCCACTGCAGAAAGGGGTTTGATAGTTTATCAGTTAGAGAACCAACCTTCTGAATTTAGAAGAATAGAATCTCCTCTGAAACACCAGGTAAATAATAATATTTATATTTATACAGATCGTTGACATTCTGGGCTTGACCTTTTTGTAAAAACACGCACTGTTTCAAAACCAAGTTATCTTAGCATGGCAGTGACCTGGTTTGCCATTGATCTGTTGCTGATCTTCACAAGGATTTAGAAATTCAGTTACTATTGCCTAAATTCTCAACAGCATCTGAGCTATCTCTTGAGTTTGCTAGTGATTTTGCTATACCTTGCATTGATGACTGAAGTTTGTGTCCATGTGGAAAAGATGTCTCTGTCTAAAGCTCCTTTGTGTCTTTCTCAAATTCAGCATCGTTGTGTTGCTATTTTCAAAGACAAAGTGAACAAACCAACTGGATTTGCCCTTGGAAGTATTGAAGGCAGAGTGGCTATTCATTATATCAACCCCCCAAACCCGTGAGTATTCAGTAAAAATCCTCTCCTTGTTGCTCTTTATTTTTTTGAAATAAGTAGTTTTTTATTATTTCACAGCGATGGAAAGGAAAAGCTTTTTTTATATTTTAATTTTTTTTTTTTTAATTTGCTTTCCAGTGCAAAAGATAATTTCACTTTTAAATGCCATCGCTCCAATGGGACAAACACATCAGCACCTCAGGACATTTATGCTGTGAGTATCCAACATGTATCATCCTCTACACTCCCTATGTCAAACTGGCTCTGAATTGTTTATTCTCTTTGACCTTTTATCTTGCCTAAGGCTTTAGACACATTTAAAGACCTGTCATAGTCATTCTTTAAGAGGAAAGGCAAATTTTTATATTTCCCATAAAACAAGCACTAGATTCAGTCTTTCATTGAATCTGCTTGTCAACAAGTAGGGTTGACACTTGTTAATTTTGCAGGTATTGAAACAATAGTTGTGTAATGGCATTGTGCATTGAATTATCAGGTACTAGGCCAAAAGGTGATGTTTTTCTTTTTGCTTTGGTGGTTTTTCTTTGCTTGTCTTTGGGGTTTTTTTCCTTCAAAAAAATTTTAAAAACTAAGAGCTATGTCTCATTGAGATTGAGTGTATTTATTCTTGTAGACTGCAGCACATGTTGTGTGAGTGTTCCCCTCACCTGTAGCTGTGTGTGGTGTTTTACATGATGTTCTTCATGGTTCTGCAGGTTAATGGGATTGCATTCCACCCTGTCCATGGCACTCTGGCCACAGTAGGGTCTGATGGCAGATTCAGTTTTTGGGATAAAGATGCACGGACAAAGCTAAAAACCTCAGAGCAGCTGGACCAGCCAATATCTGCTTGTTGTTTCAACCACAATGGCAATATATTTGCTTATGCTTCCAGCTATGATTGGTCAAAGGTAAGAAGGGTTTAGATTCACCTTCATACTTTCAGTTGATAACTAAGACTTTTTTTCTTGTGAGGCTTTTGCTGTTTTTTATAAGCACTAGGTGAATCTGATTTCTAAGAGAATTTAAAATGGCCATTTTGGCCACCTGATGAAGTTTAACACTGAATTTGTGGTATTTCAGCTTCAGCTGGACAAGATTGCCAAAGGATGCTGGTTTACAAATGTGGATGAGCAAAATGTAAATTCCCTGATTCAGAGGTTGCCATGGTTGCTCACACACGTCGTGCCGTGGGCAGTGTCACAGGGCAGTGTACCACCCTCACAGCTTCCCACAGAGCTTGTGAAGTGCACATCTCTGCTGCTTGTGCAGGGGAAAAAAAGCTGTGACTGTGATCATAAACAGTTATTCCAGTGTTTGAATGCTCTGTATTAGATTTTCATTGCCACTTAGTGAGGTTTTTGATGGTGCTTATTCATGTATTTCTATTCCACACTTAACAGTACAGATGCAGCAGAACCACAGCAAACCATAATCTGTGGAAAGTCAATACTTCTTAATAGTTTAAGGAGGGAGGACAGCAAACTTGAAATGTAACTCATTTTTGTGGTGCTTGGAGGATAACATTCCTCATGGTTTTGATTGAAACAAATGCAGAAATCACATTGGTTAACTCAATGCATGCCACAGAGAGCTAAATTTTAATTCACTGCATTGTATTTAGTCTTCTGCCCACATTAAAATATTTGTTGGTGCCAAGGCAGATGAATTCTTCAGTTCTGATGCTTGGTGCCTTTCAGATGTGTAAACCAGTATTAAATATTAAAATCAGCTGGTGCTAAGTGCTCACCTTCCTTCCCAGATCCATTTCTTGTCCCTAGCGTTGGTAATTTCCACCTTGCATGTTGGACTTCAGTAGCTTTATTAGTGTTTACTCTCCCTGATTTGGATACTTGGGTATTAATTTGGTAATGTGTATGCAAATGACATGCAAAACAGGATATTTGCATCTGCAGCTGGGGAACAGAAAACTGTAGTTGCCTGTAGAACTTGGGCTTCACTTTGAAAAAATGTGACCTTATGTCATTGAAAAGGTGGAAAATATAAAGTGAAGCTGGGTGGCCATTAAAGGTTTAGTTCTTTCTCTGCCTCAAATGACATTTAAAAGAAATCATCGAATTCTTAGATTGCATCTGTAAAGTAGAACTTAGTGATAAGTGGTTATTTTTTAATTAAAAATATTTTATACTTTAAAAATGGATAAAACTCTCTTAAATTTTACCTAATATGTACAGTTCTTGTAATTGCTTGTTCAAGTAAGCTGCTTCTAATCCACCAGTGTGGTCCAATATCTGGTCTTAAAAACTTCAAGATCAAATCTTAATACACCAAACAAATGGAATATTCATATCCTTCCATTTTAAGTAATGCTGGTATTTTTTCTTTGAAGAGAGTAAATGTAGATTATTTTTGTCTTTAGGGTCACGAGTTCTATAATCCACAGAAGAAAAACTACATTTTCCTGCGAAATGCAGCAGAAGAGCTGAAGCCCAGGAATAAGAAGTAGTGAGTCTGACTTGAGCTCCTCTACTTGTCCTGCCCTTCCTGCCTCTGCTCTTCTGCCATTTGTGCCCTCTTGCACCATGGTTCAGTCACCTTTGGATGACAGACATTTAGCAGGAAGTGTAAAAATCACACAGAAAATGTGTTCTGAGTTGCTGGAGGACATTTTCCAAATGAGAAACTCTGATGTGTATAAGAACAAGAGGCTCGTATTGACATGACTTAACCACTCTCTGTTCCACAGCAATAAGGAAATTGCAGCAAAATCAACATCTGGGATAGATATTCCTGCTTTGAAGTGCAACCATTTGCATCTCTGGATTTATTTTGTTAGTATTACATTAAAATATGTTAATTATAATAGTTCTGGAGAAGTTGTATAAATGCTGTATTTTTTGTAAGTACTTGGAGAAACACCAGTGATTCTTCTCAAAGGAGGCTTGGTTTTTTCTTATTAATAATTCAGGGGTTCTTTCATTGCATTCTGGTTTCTGAAGTGGAAGCATTGTGTGCTGTGTGCCAGGAAGAAATGCCTTGCAAACAGTTTTCCCTCCTTTTTTAGATGACTAGGAAGGTAAGTGAGGGGCCAAGAGCAGTGACAGAAACTCAAGAGAGAAGATGGGCCCAGAGAAAACTTGAGATGTTTGTGTCACTCCTGCAGTGGACATGACTTCTGAGCAAACTGCTTTGTCTAGTTCAGAGGAGAAATTGCAGTGGTGCCAAGTGGTGAAATAGCTCAGAGCTCAGGAACATGAGCAGACCTTTAAAGGTTTTATTCATAACCAAACTGATGTGTGCAAAATCCTTTTTACCTAAACTTTGAAGCTGACATCTTTTAGACCTATAAGTTGAGTATTTTACATCTCTCTTGACATGGTTTTGTCCTGTAACAGGGTGTTCAGGACTGAAAAAAATACTCATTTTTGTTTTAACTAGAAAGTAGGGCTGGGGAGCTTCATCCTGATCAAAAATGCTGTGAAACAAAATGAGTGGGTCTTTTGCTGACTTGAATCTACCACTGTTTACTTTTAACTAGCCAGTTGTATACATGCCAAAGTTTTCTTTTTTGGAAGTGAATGCTTATTATTCCTGTCTAACTATTGTTTGTTTGATAAGGACTGAATAAAAAGGGGATGGGGGGAGCATGTATAGAATTACATGGCATATTGTACAAATTCTCTGTAAAACTGTTATGGTTTAATGCTGATGGTTATGGATTCATGCTACATTTCAAATAAAATTTTTTACTAAATGCTTTTTTATATTCAGAAGTTCTGTTACAATAATGTGGGCAAGGCAATGTGCTTCACCTTGAAAAGCAGCTTCTTGGCCTTTCACTGTAATTCAGGGACATTTGCACTGTTGAAAACTATGCATTTTCCAACTTCTGTTCCACTATGAGTGATTCCTGTGGGTTTGCCTTAAAGGATTGGGAGAGCTGGTGTGAAAGGCCTTTTGTTTTGTGAGATGAATCAAGTTCATTGCTATTTCAGCAGCCAGACACCTGACAACGTGAGTACAAACGAATCACAGACTCTCCAAACTCTTTCCAGCACACTGTCTTTTCACTGCAGACTCCTCCCTGTGTTCATCAGTTTTTGCTGGATGGGTATTTGAGGAAAATCCTTTAAATGCACTCAGCTCTGCTTTGTTGAGGGATTATCTTTTTCTGTTTTATTTCTCAAGATAGGCTTTTTTTTTTCCTACTGCCTCTATGTTTTACATAGTTTTAGATTTCACATTCATGCACAATTTGTTTTCTTTAAGGTAGGAAAGAGTTCCCAGCATTTATATCAGTAGCTGGTCATTTGCTCAGACATTTCTTTGGTTTCTGTTGATTTTTTCCCTAAGGTTGTGATTGTTGTGCAGCAATCTTGGGTGGTTTTGCATATTTTTCCAGACTTCCCAGTCAGCTGAATGCCACCAAGCAGCTGCAGGCTCAAGATCAGGTGTGTGTGACCACTGAAGTGTGCAGAACTCCCACTGCTGTAAACAGGCAAGAATGGAATGTGTCATTGTTTCTTGCTGTAAAAAAATCTCTAAAATTTTGTTTAAATACCTAACAATGTGAATGAGTGAGAAAATAGATGAGTTCAGCAGGTACTTTGGGATCCAGTGGAGCTGCACCTACTTCAGTGGCCACTGAGGCCAGCACTGGTGAGTCTTGTTTCATAACACATTATGTGTTAATATGTTGAGTACTTACTCTGCTGGGCTGAATTTCTTTGTCAGTGAGGCTTCAGAACTATTTAGTCATCACTTGCTACTTGTTCAGACTAATTTTAGAAGGACATAGTTTCCATTATGTTGCTGTGCACATTAGATGTGTTCAGCTGGGAGGAGAGTCAGGCTTTGAACTGAATTGTTTTCCATTACCCTAGTTAAGAGAACACACTGGCAATTTGCTCTTCCCTGGATCTATTGTGAGGTTCTGTTGTAAGGTACACACAGCTGTATCCCTTCAAGCATCAAAAATTAGTGTTTATTCACACCCTTTAAAGTGTTGGTGCATTTCTGGAAGTGTATTAACTTGCTATTCTATGGCAGTTACCTGTCCAAAAAAAGTGAGTGAAGAATGTAAGATTCTAACATGTACCCAAAGCTGACCATAGGAATGCTTGATTTATAAAATAACTTTTTGTTTTCTGAAAGTTTGCTGTCAAGGTATTTTGTTGCAGGAAAATAATCCTTGGCATAAAGAGCAGCCCAGTTAAACCCCTCAAAATGTGAACATTTTACAACATTTTCAGATGAGTTTTCTGCTGCTGCTCTCACGTGTCAGTAGTTTTGCACATTGGTTTAATGAAATGTATTTCAGAAAACTAAATAATTGGCAGAGTTTGTCTGCTGAAGCCTTTCACAGATGAAACAAGACAGGTTTGCACAATGGCAGGCAGGCAGAGTATTGATTTACCATCTGCCACAGGAAATGCAATCCTGAATTGGTGAGTGCTCCAGTTTAGCTCCCAGGCCAGACACATTGGTCACTGAGTTGTTCTGCAGAGAGGTGTGGATTTGAGGTCGAGGTGGGATTAGGTGTATGTGGGATATTTCAATAAAACTCTTGCTTTGGTCTGGCTCAGTTTGGTGGTGAAGAAGTGCTGTTTGCAGATGAGGTGTCTGGGCAGCTGCCCACGATAAGGAATTGTGTCAGATCACTATCATGAGGTTTTACACCACCCGGCCCTTGAAATGATAGAAACCACTGATTTCCAATTTGTTTGCTTTTTGCAGAGATGAACCTGAGCAAAATGAAATGCATTTGGAATTGAAATGGAATTGAAGCAAAATGAATTTTTAAGTCTCCAGATTGGCTAACTAAGTGCCATTTGCAGTCATTTGGGTACGACAGATTTATTTCAAAAAGCTCTGATGCAGATTCACCATGTCAAGCATTTCCCTTGGGTTACCAGCCAGGTGATGATGATCATCTGGAGCTGCAGCACACAAAAATGACTGGAAGCAATTCAGAACGGGAACAATTCCCCAGTAACTCTGTGTACCCCGGCAGCTGCAGGATGCACAGAATGCTGCAGTTTGGAGCTGTTGCTGTAGCTCTGCCGTGGTGCCAGGCGGTGGCAGTGCTGATGGCTCCTGAGCACAGCTTTCCCTGCAGCCTGGGGTTCTGCACGGAGCTGGAGCACTGCTGGAATACAAGGTACAGTTACTTGTACAAGCAAGTTATCCTCAAATACTCAGAGAACAGAAGAAGATGGAAATAATTTCTATTTTTGAGTTTTTCAGGAGTGTACCTGGTATCCATAAGCATAAACAAGTTTTAATTATGCAATGCTCTTTTAGCTGCTCAGTGAGACATCTGACCAAGCAGGTCATGTATTTGTTCCCCTTCTTTCACTATCAGGCCTTGAAGGTCCTCTGAACCAAGTCAACCAAACTTGTTTCCTCCTCCCCTGGCTGCTGGCCTCCCAATTCCTGGGTTCCAGGGTGATTCCTCCTTTCCTTGCTGGCCTTGAAGGTCCCAGGTTCCTGAGGTGCTGCTGCTGAGCCCATCACACACAGGAAAGTGTAACAGCACCCAGGGCTCTGTCTGTAAAATTATGGAGCTAGAAATCCTCAGTGGGGAGCTGGGACCCCAAACTGCTGCTGGACAGTGACCTGTGACTGTCCTCTGCTTCCCCAGGACTGAGGGACTCATCCTGTGGCATGATTTCTATGTGATTGTTACACTGATACACTAAACCAGGTGTTAAGATCCTCAGACCTGCAGAGGGTCCAGGATAATAAGAAATTACAAATTCTGTATTGTGCTGCTTACAGATTGTACCATATTGGTGCTCCTCATAGAAATCTTGTGCCACACCAATCATAAGTTCTGTGCTGTTCTAATCAGAATATCCTGCTGAGAAAACCTTGACTGTAACTACAATTTAGTGCTGTCTTTATTCTGCCAAAGACCCCTAAAAGAACCCATCTGTCCCCTTAGTGTCAGGTGTAACAGGTGTAGTTCAAAAGGAAAAAACCCAGTAATATTTGCACTGACAGAACATTGTCTTTGCACACCTCGGGCTGTGAGTTGGAATTGGTAGAACTGTATTTCATCCTGGTGTTCAAACAGCTGGAACCATCTATTTGCATTTCCAGGTAAGCTTAGCTTTATATACAGCAGTGCAGGGCCCATCCTGCTCTCAGACACAGGACAGCCATTCCAGGAGAGGAAACTGCTGCTGCTCTTCCCTTGCCAGGTCAGAATAAATGGAGCAACACCAGCTGGCTGGCTGTGCTGCTTTCAGCAGACATGCTGGGACTGCCACTGTGCTCTGTGTGCACATGGAGCAGCCTGTGCTCCCGAGGATCTGCAGCAGGGAACAAGCCCAGGAGAGCAGAGCCTCTGAGTGGGACACTGGGACATCAGCAGTGTGAGCTGAGAGTGGCAGTGACTGCACAGTCCCAGGAGGTCCCACCTGATGCAGAACAAGGAGGGTCAGGTTGGTACCTGTGCC
The DNA here is from genome assembly GCA_024734555.1 of Trochalopteron elliotii. Taxonomy (NCBI): domain Eukaryota; kingdom Metazoa; phylum Chordata; class Aves; order Passeriformes; family Leiothrichidae; genus Trochalopteron; species Trochalopteron elliotii. The sequence goes on along the minus strand of JANPWX010000106.1, from coordinate 3,704,772 downwards.
AGTTTGATCTCACTCCCTCCTCAGGGACAAAGCAAACTTCCAGGTGTTTGCAGCATTTACCTGTTCCTGAAATGGGGATGGTGCTGCACTTGGTTAAAGTAATTCACATTTTTTAGGTTGTAAGGTAATACGAGGCTGAGGCAGCACCACAAAAGGGGACCATGTGCCTTGGGAACACTCTTGCATGGACAGAGCAACTCCAAATGTTTGTGTTGCATCAGTTCTGCAAATGCTTTTTGTTACAGTGCATAAAAGATACAATAGCTTTGTAAAGAGAGACCGTTTTCTTCTGTTGACTCATTATCCAGTGAATATATTCAGTTTGAAGGGACACTTCAATAATTTAGCAGGCATGTGCCAGGTAATACAGGAGCTTTTGTCCTACTGGTGGCACAGATCTTGAGTGGTGTGTAACCCAATCCCTGGCTTTACATATTCAAGGAAGTGTTTGGTATAGCTCTTGTATCAAGTGCCACTGAGAGCAGGCCTAGATAAGAGATTCAGGTAATGCTCTTCCCTGGGCATGGGGAAAGTTTACCCTTTGCTGCCCAGGGTGTCTTTTGCAGGCAGTAACTGCTTTAGACGTGTGAGGTGTGGATGTGCTGAGATCCAACAATGAGTTTGTTGTAGGAGTAGAAAAATGCTGCAAACTGCATGTTAAATACCCAGGTCAGCTAAGCCTGTCCTTGGGGGGTGTGTTAACAAATGCTTTGTTGTTTGACAGGGAATGCTTTCTGTCATTAATGTTTCTTAAATGCAGAATGTTGATTTGCTGGACCAGACAAGCAGAGGGATAATGTTCAGTTCCTGGGAACGCTATGAAATAAAACTCAAGTAATGGATTTTATTCAACCCTTCCCAAGGTACTTCCTCACAGTTGTGCCATTTCCCAGAAAGGTGTAAGCTCAAATGTCCTTTTCTGACCCACTGCCAACTGCTTCAGCCACCTTCCTTTCCTTGCCTATAAAATGCAGCTTGCTGCTGATCTACATCAAAGGCAGATCCATTTTGTTTAGAATATGCCATGATTATTGCACTCAATAAAGGGCAGAGATAACGCAGGAGCTCAAACTATTCTCAAATGACTAAACTGGAGTTCAAATACAATCTTTTCAACCTTTTTTCCTTCAGAAGGACAGCTGTCTGCCATGCTCCTGCTGTAACAGTGGGATTTATATGGAGTCAGGTATCACTTACTGACAGGTAATTGCTTTCTGCAGATACCTGACTCTTTTCCTTGGAGGTCTCCCTTTCCTAAGTAATGTTCATTCTTGGTCTGTAGCAGCAGGGTTGCAGACAGCAGTTGGCTGTTTAGGTATTAATGTTTCATTTATGGAGCAGCACCTATATAATGGTAAAGAAGAACATCAACATTTGTGGAACATTGTCAGACTTCAAACACGAGTGTGTAGCATTTCAGAAACACTTTCACTGGGCTGAAAGAGCTTTTCAAAAAAACCACAGAAATATGGCAAATGTCTGTTCAAAGAGAACAGCTTAGCAAAACCTTGTCATTGAACCCTTGTAGCTTTTGTTCACCCATTGGCTGCGTGTTGCAGTTGGAGTCACTCTGCAGTGCTGACCTGTGTCTGTCACAATGGCTGAGCTCATCCAGCTCATCATCTGAGCACCTTTCTCTGGTGGTCCTGCAAACAGCAGCAGGGAGAAGAGAGAGAGGATGATTAAACTCTCTAAACTATTCTGAATGTGGCTTGGCCCAGGGTAACATTCCCCACTAGTGACCTACTTGCTACTTAACAGGCCTCCTCATGGATGGTGCTGTCACAGCCACACTTCTGGTAAGGAAACAGAAAAGTGGTTTTTTCTCCTTTTAGGCTGATGAAAATGTCCTTTGAGGTGAGATTGGCCCTGGCACTCCAGGGCTGGTAACAGGAAAACCACACCCCAAGCAGCAGAATGGATTTCCTGATTTAGTACTGATCCATGCACTTCATTCATGAGCTTGACTTCAAAATACAGAGCAGCTGATCTGCCAGCCTTTGTGTCCTCCTGAGAATGCATCTAAAACCTGCCTCTATTGTCTTGCACCTTTCTCTGCGTGCTTCCCCACTAACTAAAGGCATGATGGGCACTAACTGGGCCGTGTGATTTAGCAGGAAGTGCCCTGCCTTTGTCTCACTTGTCATGTTCAGCTGATGTCATTGTGCTGTTGCAATGTTGGGGACATTGTGTTGCTGCCTGTTGAGCTGTTGATGGCTTTTCCTCATCAGGAATCACTGCTCCAGCAGATTGGATGTGGATGTTGGACTGTCAGGAACCGGATGGAATTGCCCCAAGTGAGCTTTGGCCCTTCCAGTCAGTGATTGTGCTGCCCTGCTGTGGCACCATCACAACTGATTCTTTTTGTCAAAGGCCCATTTGGGACTTTTTGAGATCATGTAGAAGCTGGAATCATCCTGCCCAGATTTCAGTGCAGGTAACTCTGTTTTCCTTTTTAAATTCCTTTCCAGGAATTTCCAGGGATAAAGCTCCCGTATCCAGTGCTGATATGTTGGTTTGTTGTCTTGACATTCCAATTGTGTTTATATCCTGTTCAGAGCCCCTGCAACGAACCTTTGCTGCCTTGTGTTTAAATAGAGTAGACATGGTAACGAGAAGGCTCTAAAGAGTTTCAAACAAAACATTTAAGGAAGGTTAACTGCCATGCTAATATTGTTTTTTCTTGTTGTGTATGTTCTTCTGCACCTGGCCAGGTTCATTGTGGGCATGAAATACCTTCTAAAAGTACCACAACTGGAAAAGCAGATATCAGAGTAGATGGAGTATCTCATTGGATGTGATGTGACAGAAGAGTCTGGATTAGTGAGGACTAAAATGCAGCAACCTGGAGAAAAGGACCATGAGGTTAAGGAGGGGATCCATGGGTGAGACCTGGGTGTGCTCACCTGTGGGAAGGGGATAGAAATTGGGTCTGCCCCAATGCTATGGATGTGATCCAGCTCTGCAGTCACTGTCTTTTGCTGTTAAGGATATCTGTTGTGTCCATACAGATGTGCTCTACATCCCAGAGCTGAGACATCTTGTTTAATGTTCTCCTGTGTCCTGGCTATTCCCTGGTTGGAGTGGGTGGACAGTTCCTGCTCAGTCTGTGCTACCAGTGTCACGTGCACTCCCATGAAAAGGTCATGAGATGTGGCCCTGGCAGCTTTGGCAGAGATTGTTAGAAACCTTCTAGCATTTTCCTTTTTTAAATCAAAAAATACCACTTAGTTTTAACATCGCTCCACAAATATTTGGAAAAAAAATTATCAATGCTATTTCAAAAGGCCTTATTTTTTCTGCCTCCTTCCTTTAAAGAATATTAAATGATTTCTTGTTCATTTTTAAAATGTAGTTTTATAGTTTTCAAACTTCAAAAGTATGAAGTTACAATTAATATTTTCCCAAAGTACAACATAAAATTGAAATAGCAAAAATATTTGTTTAACTATTTTGAGATGCAGTTTGCATGTTTGACTCAAATGGAATGTTTTTTTCCAAAAAGCTTCTTGAGGGAGGAAAACCCTTCTGATAATTAAATCCCAGCCTGAGAGAGATGGGACAATATTTTTATTAAAGAGAGATGGAGTTTCTGTACAGGAATTCAGGAAAGGAGCAGTATCTTTATTGGAGGTTGTGTTTAGCAGGTGATAACAAGTGGTTTCATCTCCTCATCCTTCTCTCCCTTCTCCCCGTGCCCTGCCTTGCAGATTTGAGGAGACCTGAGCCAGTTCCTGAAGAGACTCTCCCTCCATGACATCACCAAAGGCAAACTTACAGCAGCATTTTGGCCTACATATTTAAAGTTCTGCTGAGATGTAGATGCTGTCATAGCAGGAAAATGTTCTCTGGATCTATCTCACAGCTCCTGCTGCCCAGTGCTTACTGGCAGTGGAGGAGTTGTGGTAGAAAATCTGGAGAGAAACTTCTGTCCCAGAAACCACCACGAGTTCTTTGCTTTGTCCTGTTCCTTTTCTGCATCTAACCCTTCATCATCCCTTTCCTGCCTTCTACAAAGTAAAGAAGAAACTAAGATCAGCTAGTGAAGGATTTCCAGGATTAGGTGCATGATTTAGTTGCAATATGAACATCTGCACTTTCCATTAGTCACTCACTAAGACAAAGAGAGATCATCCCCAAGCTCACAGGAAAGGCAAGGGTTACCATTGCTCTAGGCCAAGACATTACAATACTGATGATGACAAAACTGTTTGGCAGAGATGCCAACAATGCCAGAAAACAAGCCACCATCCTAATCAAGGGCAGTATTTTGATTGCTCAGAAAGCCAGCCCAGCTCCCTGCTGTCACACTGTGACAATCCCCAGCTGGCAAGCCCAGGCTGCATCCCCAGCCCAGTGTCATTCCAGCTCCCCAGAGTGCTTTGCCAGGGCTGGGGAGGGTCTGTACACACAACTCCCAGAAGCTCTACCTGGATAAACAGTGATCTGGAGATGGTGGAGGAGAAATTCCCCAAGGGCAGGGTAAAAAGCACCAAGAAATGTAGTGTGACTACTCAGGGTGGCTGCAGCACATGTTCACCACTGAAGGGACACCACCACAGGGTCCACTGAAGCACTTTCCTTGCTGACCTTGTCCTTCCTGGTCCCAAACAGGTGCTTCATCCTTCCCCTGGCACACATGGCTGGCACAAGGGCATGTGGAAGGAAAAGTGCCAAGTTGTGCTCTGAGAAACTCCTGGGAAATGGTGATGGTGGCACAAAGAGCAAAGCCCAAGATTCCTGAATATGAGACATTTTCCCTGCTGGCAGTTGCAAGGTATGAGCAATGTGATGGCACAGCCTCTGAGTTTGGCCATATTTATGCCTTTATTTTCATCTGGACTTATATCCAAGGCTTGCAGTGCATTTCCTGTGGCAAGATCCTCCCAGCAGTTATGAGCTCTGCAATGTCTCTCCAAGGCTCTTCTTTTTCAGGAATCTTGTTTGCAATTACCATGATTCTGTTTGTCCTTTGGCACGGCACAGACATGCAATTTTCATTTTGTGAAGGGACATCAAATGGGAAGGCAGGAAAGTTTGGGGAAGTAGAATTAGATTTTTAATGACATTTCCTTTTGCCACACTGTAACATATGCTTGTGGTTCAGCAGAACTGAGTGAGGCACCCATTTGTTGCTCTCTCAGTCCCAGAGTTATCAACCTCTGTATCCATGGTGGGGTTTTTTGTTGTTTTTTTTTTTAATGCAGGTTACTGGAACATTAAATCAGATCACTCCAGATGCCCACTAGAGCTGATGGTCTGCTTGTGTGTAACCAGTGCAGCCAGCAAAAAGAAATAAGGTTCACTCAGCATCCCCAGTTCTGGAATATTCAGAAGATGAAATTAACCTATTGGAAGATTCCTACAGAAACCAAAGCCAAAAAGCAGCCCTGATTGGGAACCTCCTCTGCTCAAGTTACAAGTGGCCCAAAGAAGAATGATTTTCATTTTCCAATTCTTGTTGCAGCAGCAGCTCTGGGTTAAGCAATGGTTACGGTGTGCTCAGGGCACCAAACCAGAAAATCTGAGACAGAGGGCCCAGATGCAGAATTTCCTGCAACAACCTAAACCAAATGCCACTGGAAGCAGCTCCCCTCAAGATCTCCCTATTCACAGCCTCACTGGTGGCCAGCATCCAGACTGAGCATTAGTAAAACCAACAAACCAAACAGTTCCCACAGTGAGTCCCTTGCTCTCCAGTTAACTTATTTAACTGTGGAGCTTCTAGGGGGGATGTTTCATCTGCTGTTGTTGCAATAAGCAGGTATCCATGGCAAAACCCAAGGGCACTGCCCTACAGCAATGAAGTCTTGGCTGAGCAGCAGCAGGAACTGGAAAAGGTCAGAGCTCCACAGTAGCCCTGCTCCATTTTAAAAATAAAGCCCATCAGTTTGCTAAGAAATCAGGCAGGTTCTTCAGTGGCTTGCAGATCAGACCTGGGGTGTCTCAAATCAATTTTCCCAAAGACATTGGGGGAAGAAAGGAAAATCCTCAGACAAGTCTACAAGGACAGCACCACAGAGCTTCACTGCCAAGGGAGGGACAAGAACAGATGGGACTTTGGGGCTTTGCAGAGGCCAAGGAACAGGGAATATTCTCCCTGCTGCTCCTTCCCCACCTCTGTCATATTCTTGTGCTCCCAAAGGTATAACTTCCTGCTATAATTTGTTTTTCATCCTTTAGGCAGGGACCATTTCTTTATGGTTCTGTACCTGGATAGTCTTGCAGTGCCACCTTCTCTAGGATTTTCAGTGGAACCCAGCACATTGGTTTGGTGATCTGTAGCTCTTCCATTCCACCTCTTGGATAATGCTGCTGGAGTCCACCAGAAGGAGCCTTTGTGAATCAATTTTGCATAAGCCTCGAGGAATTTATTAACATGTAAGTAAAAACACAGTGAGTCCTCTTAACTGTGTTGAATTATCATAAAATTAATCTTCCCAATCTGAATGAGAATAGGATGCTCTGAATTTGCAATACAAATTCTGTATATTAAGGATATGGATGGTTGTACACCCACTGCAAAAGATGACTTTTTTCCCGGCCTCCTCATTGACTGACCTGTGTAGTTTTATTTCTTAATAACTACAAAGGACTAAATGCAACCCTACAATAGCTTTTTATCAGGTCTGTGTTCTCCTTCTTGTTTACAGTCTGCTCTTAGATTTGTGCTAGGCAACATCCTGCCTTCCCCAAAGCAGCTTTGTACTTTGGGATATGCCTGTCTTTGCAGGAGTTATCTCTGACCAGAGAAAGTTGAAATATTCTTCTCTTCTAAGGTACCCCTGTTGTTGCAGTAAAAGCACAGGGAGGTGTCAGCAAACTTGGCTGTGCCAAGCTCCTGCAGCTTCAATCTGATGGCTGGATTTTATCTGTAGGTGTTTTGAGGAGGATGAGTGCTTTTCCACAAGAACGAGGCGGAAAAAATAAAAGCAAATTAATTAACTTCCATAAAGTTATCCTCACTCACTTTCTCTTCCCTTTCCTGCTGTGTTTGTGGTAACAGCTCATTAGAGGCTGCGTTTGCAATAGCTGCACCGTGAGACAGGAGATTTCATTTCCCGTCCTGCTTTCCAGGATGTGGCAGCATCGAGGCCGCCTCCCCCGGCCACGCCAGCGCTGCCGGCGGGTTTGTGCTGCCCTCACCCCTTTCTTGTTCTGTTCTGCCTGTAACAGACCTCCTGTTCCTGCCTCCAGGGAAGAAGAGGAGCTGGGATTTCCCCTTTGAGAGACGTGGGGCTCATGTTTGAAGAAGAAAAAAAAGCCTGTGGTGTTTCCCCCCCCCTGCCCAGCATAAGCATCGAGAAGAGAGATGCTGCTGGTCTCTCTGGAGGACTTTGCCAGCCCTGCCTGCCCTGCAGAGGAGCTGGAGTCTGGGTTGGATGATTTGAACCTTTGCCATCATTTGGAGCAGAATGAAGCTCTGTAAAAGGACAGTGACTGAATGCCAACTGGGTTGTCATTAGCTCGGGCAGCCCAGGAAGCAGCTGATGTGCAGTTTGTGGTGGAAGTCATGCAGACAGAAGAGGTGACTCAGGGATGGAGAGGCCCCAGCCCCGACCCCAAAGGTGTATCCCAGGCTTGTTTGGATGGACCAGGGACAGCTGGTGGCTTCACAAGACACAAAGGCTCTATGGACCATCCATTTGCAGAAGGATGTCAATTTTTCAGTGATGTCGGGTGCTGCTGGCCCAGCTCCATCTTTCTCCCACAGTAATCAAAGGAAATGCACCCTAGTCTTGAAGTCTGGTGCTTCAGGACTGAGAAGCTTAATGGCTTTCCTTGGCTTTTTTTTTCCTCTCTCTTTTATGAAGCATAGGGTGTTTAGAACTGTGGAAGCGATGCAAGAAAAATATTAATGAATAACTATGGAGTGCAGACATTAATGCATTCCTTTCTCTTGAAATAACTGGCTTTTCTCTGTGGGGTCTGTAACAAAAAAAGTGTCTGCAGAGTCTGAACCTGCTGTATAGAAGCCAAAGTAGATGATGATTTAGAACTTCACTGGCGCTTTTTTTTTTTCTTCCCTAAAATGTTATCTCTGCATTTATCATGTTGCAAAAAATCTCTTCCTCTGAGAAATGATAAACCTAAGCCATAGGGGAAGTTATTGAGATTGGGGGTGATGAAAACTATGAACGAAGAATGATTTTTGGTATCCTCTCCCACACCGTGAATTCCAACTGATGTTGGAGAGGAGGAATTAAAGAAATGCAACCACCACACCATTGGAGTTCCCCAGTAGTGGGTTCTGAAGTACCAAAGTAGCTTTTCAGCTTTTGTTCTCCTGCAGTTATGGACTAAGGAGTACATGCAATAAATACGGGGCTGTGCTACAGTAACAATTCTCCCAGGTTTGAATCGCAGGTCAGGGCCGAAACCTGCGGGTCAGGTCAAAGGCAGTGGCACTTCACAGCCTTGTACTTCACAGCAGGAGCTGCCCATCCTTTCGTGGAAAAAAATGCAAAAGGAGGATGGTGGAGAACCCCATTGCTGACTACCCGTGGAAATGGGAACGGTGCATCCCTGTCCCCAAAGAGGGGCTGCACAGGTACATACCCAGGTGCCCAATGGAGAAGCAGGAAGCTTAAGAACCTGCTTGAGAATGACAGTTCTAAACCTTTATTCACTCCGTGCCCCCCTCCCTGGCTCTTTCTCCTTGGCGATTGGGTCCAACACCACCCCTTCCTCCTGCCCTGGCTTCCACCGCGCCTCCGCCACCCTGCGTGCCACCAAGGCTGCCAGCTGCCGGACGGCTTTGTCCCTGTGCCCGAGCCCGCCAGGCACCAAACCCTCGCCGTTGCGATGGTTGCGCAAGAGCAGCGGGCCGGGGGTGCGGGACTCCCGCTGCCCGGGCGGGATCTTTGGCGGGCTCCCGGAGGAGCGCTGCCCTCTCCCGCCCGGCCCTGCTCGCCGGGAGCCGCCGGGACTTGTAGTGTGTGCGGGGCCGGGCCCGCAGGGCCGGGCGGGAGAGGGCAGCGCTCCTCCGGGAGCCCGCCAAAGATCCCCCC